>OZ007497.1:135456138-135951405 GCA_963931805.1 Microdon myrmicae
CCATTCACACGCCAGATTTCTTTGTTGAAGTTTTTCAGCTTAACCCAGCATAGACGTTAAGGATTAACGAAATCACTCAAGAACCGTAGGCACAACAAAAACCTCGACTTTGTCTTCCTTTTAATTTATTTCGTATATGTTTTACACCAACTTTGTTATATTATTCTTTTAATAACAATTTCTCATAAAAAGAACGACACGACATTCTGGGCCATTACAATTCTTCTTTTTTTTTTTCCTTTCTTCTTTTCACACCATGATCAAAAAACAGTGTCAACGGTCTCTCTATTGTAACGAACCAAACAAAAAGTGTTACAAAACGGTCAACAATTTTTGTTCAGCAACGCTTGCTCTCTCCCTCCTCAGCAACAATTCGAACTCGACGATGGTCGACCTCGAAACTAGCGAAAGCCACCGCCGTCGAACAAAACGGGTTTACATATCAACTGCATCGAAATCACTCAATAAATAATAAATATTTATTATTATTATTATTATTTATTACAATGCAAGTAAATTACATGGTAACTTAAAACTAATAGCACTAGCGACTAAGGCTTTCGGCTAGTCGTATAATAAATAAAATCACAATGATTAACCGGCAAGAAAAACAAGAAACAACACGCAACATGTTGCATCCTATCGAGCACGTGTAGTGCAGTTTTGGATGCGCCTGGCCAAATATGGGAGTTGAACTCCATTTTGGGACGAATATAATCATCATCGGCACTCCAACCGGAATCCGGTCTTGGCCTTATTTAACAAGTCTGAGGCTTGTTAAATTTTCCATAATAATTTGTTTTTCCGGGCAAGGTTATTAGCCTTAACGAATATCATCATCATCATCGGCACTACAAGCGGGATCCGGTCTTGGCTTTATTTAGCAAGTCTCGAGGCTTGTTAAATTTTCCAATATAATTTATTTTTACGGGCAAGATTATTAGCCTTGCTGCAGTTTTGGATGCGCCTGACCAAATGTGGGAGTTGAACTCCATTTTGGGACGAATATACGCCTTGTAAATAGTGACCAACTTGGATGAAGTGAAGTATCTTTTGCATCTCTTAAGGAACCCCATGCATTTGGCTGCAACTTTTCGCAGTCTCAAAAATGTGCTCGCTCCAATTAAGAGTTCAATTAATTCGAGTGCCAAGGATTGATAATTCCTTGGCTTCGTCGGTGCAAGTGCCGTTCATAGACAGTATATTTACTTTGGGGCTCGCCTTTGACGACAAGAGACAGCACTGAGTTTTCAAGGTATTGAATTCCACTCGGTTACATAATCCCCATTGATTTATCTTGTTGAGGTCGGAATTCAGTGTATTAAGCATAATCTGCTGATTGGTATTGACATTCGAAGAGTTTGGCCGGGAATGTTATTATGAGTATGAGAAACTCAATGTGCTATCATCAGCAAACGAGTGAATTGGGTTGTGAGTAATTGACAAGAGATCATTTATGAAGATGAGGAAGAAGAGAGTGGGTGAGAGTACCGAACTCTGGGGAACACCTGCATTAATTTGATGGGAGACAGATTTGACACCATCAAGAACCACTTGGATTGAACGGCCAGAAAGATAGTCTCTTATCCATTGGATCAGGGAATTGTCCACTCCATATGAATGTAATTTTGACAAGAGTGCTGGATGCCAAACTCTGTCGAAGGCTTTCGAAATATCCAGTGCAAAAACCTTGCTTTCTCCGAAGTAGTGGATGGAATGGCTCCAAGTTTCGGTAAGGTACACCATAAAATCTCCTGTGGACCTGTTGCTATGAAAGCCATATTGGATAAGTGATTCCATTGCCTTGGAGAGAATAGAAGTTAGTGCTATGGGTCAATAAGAAGAGAGGGACAATCTGTCGCTGTTTTTGCGAATTGGCTGAATGTTCGCTGACTTCCACCTATTTGGGAAACGGCCAGTAGAATAAGACAAATGGAAGAGTTTCCGCAGTGGTTTAGACAGTGAAGAGGAACATTTATTCAAGAGAATTGGGGGAATGCCATCAGGACCAGCGGACTTGTTTGCGTTTAGCTCTTTGACTGTCCGAGCAATAGTAAGCGGTCGGAAGCGAATCTGGCTCATGGTGTGCTGCTTATGCTCAAGTTGAGGTGGAACTGATATGGTATCAGGCAGCGTTGAGTTGGCTGCAAAATGTGCAGCAAGTACATTCGCCTTCTCTATTGCAGTGGTGACTGGTTTGTCATCGACTGTAAGCGATGGAATGGATGAAGAGACTGAGTTTTGAATGTTTTTCACGAATGCCTAGAAGTGTCTACTACCTGTGGGAGAGTATAGTATTTTTTGTCTCACTCTCTGGTCATGCAAGAACTTGGCGCATTGAATATACGCATTGCAGTCATTTTTAGCTCTCCTAAATCTTTTCCGATTTTCCTCAGTATTGTTTGATTTATACAACCTAAATCTCAACTCTTTAGTCTTAATGGGGTCTCTGCACCCGGAATCGTTCCCATGCCAAACAGAATCGTGTCCGTCAATGTGTCCGCTATAGAGTCAACATCATTATTAAGGAAAAATAGAGACCAATTTAACTTCCCAAAAAAGTCGTTCAGACCTTCCCAGTTGGCTTTCTCATAGAACCATACTGTTCTTTTGGGAGCTTTCTCATTAACGCTACTGTTGGTTAGAGCAAATGTAGCTGACACGACACAGTGGTCTGAAGTGCCCAAAGGCGAAGAAACTTCAATTGCGTATCTGTTTGGGTGCGAGGTGAGAAACAGGTCCAGTGTGTTGGTGGAATGACCATCTATATCTGGTACCCGTGTTAGCTCACTGACGAGTTGAGTCAAACTGTTTGACTCAGAAAAGAGTTGAACATACTGAGCCTCAGGGGTTCTGTGTCCGGAGTGTCGAAGCCACAGAATTATGCACATTACAATCACCCACAATAACGATTTCAGTGTGAGGATATAGGGTCAAGATCTTATGGATGGAATCAGATTCGTTAAAGGATGCATTTCTATCCAAGTTTGGGCTTCTGTAAAGAAAGCAGTAATGTATGATATGCTTACGAACGTGAAGTTTTAGCGAAGAGAAATTAAATTTTGGGTTAGAACAGAGCCCATATTGTGGCAGAAGCTGATAAGCAGCTAGACCACGATGTGGAAAGAAGAAAGGCACTAGGTTATAATCAAGTATAGTAAAATCGGAAATATCTGTATTAGTTATTACCTGAGTCCTGCTAAGTGCAAGGATTGCTGGTTTCTGGTTACCACGTCGGTAGACACAGAGGAGAAATTGCATTTTAGGCCACGGATGTTGCAAAGATCAACGTGAAATTCCCGTTCCATTGAAATGGCCTGACACAGAAAACCAATACCGCCTCAGAAAAGGATGGAAGTTGGACCCAACGATAGATAAGCGAAAGCAACTACTGCAGGTGTTATGCCCCTGTAGTAGGTGCCGCACTAGATCCGTGCCGAAATTCATGTCACATCCTGTGTCGGCAACCTGAGCGGCCAACACGCTAATTGCGCGGTACCCGTGATAATATCTGTAAAACAGACAGAGGCCGGCTACGCTCCTTCGATGTGGTCGCGACTGTAGTCTCGACGTCAGCGTCGAGTCCCCGATCAGGCGGATCGCTCGTCTTTGTATGCCTTCTAGTAGTTTAGTTTAGTTTAGTGAGGGCAGAACCCTCATTTATTTTGCTTAATGCAAGCTCAAAGATTAAACTTAAAATTAATTAATATAAAAAAGAACCTTAAAGACTATCTTAAAACTAGAGTGAGAAGGAGAATAAAAAAAGAAAAAAGAAAAACCAGGAGGTGAAAAAGGCTTGGCGATAGGGGGGGTAGGAGGCTAGGGAAGTGCAAGTGTATGTGGGGGGGGCAAATACGGCTTTTGTGAGACAATGACAATGAGGGGCACGTCTACGTACTAGTATGGGGCGGGGTTGGAGAGCTGGGGAGTTTAAATTGGGGTGGGGTGGGGTGAGGACGGGTTTCTTCTGAGACGTCGTTTGGGGGCAGGAGTGGAGAGGTTGAAATCAAAGGAGGTCGGGAAAGAGTTGGCATGTCGTAGCATACGCGAGATGGGCTCGTTAACGCCGTAAGAAGTGTGATGAGCGGGCACGTAAAACAGACGAGGGTTCCGCACATTACGGGGGTTAGTATAAAATGATAAAGTGGACAGCAAGCTTGGGCAATTGATTGAGCCTGACAGAAGGCGATGTATAAAGGTGATGCCAGCATGGATTCTGCGCTCCTCAAGTGTGTTAAGATTGATAAGAAGGAGCCGGCCTATGTAAGGTGGTAGAATGAGTGGGTTTTCCCAGTTCAAACCACGGAGGGCAAAGCGCAAGAAACGACGTTGAACGCCCTCGATCCTACGAATGTGAGACTGTTGATACGGGGACCAGACTTGACTAGCATATTCGAGTAGTGGCCGGACGAAAGTTGTGTAGAGTGATCGGGTGACGTAGGGGTTTAGGAATTTCTTCGACAAACGTTTTACAAAGCCAAGAGCAGCGTTGGCCTTTAGGAGTGTGTCATCCAAAGGAGCGTTTCCGAGAGAAGGTGATTGTGTGACATTTGGCGATATTCAGTTCTAGGCAGTTATTTTGGCACCATATCGAAAAGCTGTCAAGATCCGATTGGAGAAGTGGGGAGTCAAGGGGAGAGCGGATTGTCTTGAAAATGTTGGTATCATCCGCGTAAAGCGAGATGAGGGAGTGATTGATGCACGAGCCTATGTCGTTTATGGTAAGGATAAATAGTAGAGGGCCGAGATGACTGCCCTGGGGACACCTGAGGTTGGAGAGAAAGGATCGGAGAGGGTGGATCTAAATCGCACAGGGCAGGTTCGAGAGTTAAGATAGGATGAGATCCACTTAATCAACAAGGGTTCAAAACCAAGGGAAGATAATTTAAAGAGAATGAGGTTATGGGAAATTTTGTCGAAGGCATTGCTAAAGTCGGTAGTAACTACATCAACCTCATCGCCGTTTTCTAGGGCAATGAGTGTGTGGGATGTATATTCGGCAAGGTTGGTAGTAGTGGACCTGCCGGAGAGGAAGCCGTGCTGGTTAGGAGAGGTGATGGGAGTGCAGCAAAAACATAACGCTTCGTATAGAAGGCCTTCGAACAGTTTAGGAATGTGCGAAAGCTTAGCAATGGGACGATAATTGGATATATCGTTTTTTGGCCCCTTTTTATGTATGGGGGTTATATAGGAGGATTTCCAAATGTCGGGAAATAGACCTTGTGCAAGGGATAGATTGAAGATTGACGCGAGCGGGAGAGAGAGAGAAGAGGAGCATTTTTTTAAGAAGATAGCAGGGAGTCCGTCTGGGTCGGGACTGAAATCGTCTTTCAGTTGTTCAAGTTTTTTTTTAACTTGGTGTTGTTGAATGTGTAGAGGGATGAGTGGGCCAAAGGAGAATTCAGACGTGCCAGTAAAGTAGGAGGGGTTAGGCTCGAACGAGTCGGCCGTGAAGGAAAGTTTGAAGAAGGACGCGAAAAGATTGGCTATGGTTTGGGAGTCAGATGAAGTAGTTGAGTCGTAGAAAAGATAGTTGGGATAGGCATATGATTTCCGTTTATAGTTGATAAAGTGGTAGAAAGATTTGGGGTCATTGATCAGATTTAGTTGGGCTTTGGCAAGGTAATTGTGGTAAAGGGAGCTATAAAGCTCGGTGAATTGGTAAAAGTAACCGAGATAGTTGGAATAGTCCATAGGAGAACGCGTATTTAAGAAAGTATTCCACAACTTATTCCTCTTGTTACGAAGTGTGCGGAGTCTGCGGTTATACCAAGGGGGAGATGAGAATGATAACCTGTTTCGGGAATATGGGACAAATAGGGATATGGCGTTGTAGATTACTGTGTAGAGCGAGGCTGTAGCGACCTCTACACTAATATCATTTAAGCGGGGTGTGGTATTGCTGAGGTACTCATTTATGAGCCGGAAATTGGCTTTTCGGAAATTGAAAGAGTATTGGTAGAACCATTTGAAATCCGGGACGGACTAAAGCAGGGAGATGGTCTATCACCGTGTCTTTTTAACCTTGTGCTCGAGTATGTCATCAGAAAGGTACAAGACGACAACATGGCCGGATCATCCCTTAACGGGGTCACACAAGTGCTCGCATATGCGGATGATATCGCCGTTCTGGGCGATAATCTCGAAACTGTAAGTAAAAACTGTGAAATCATCATGCAAGCGCCAGAAGATGTGGGCCTAGAAATAAATGAAGACAAAACAAAATACATGATTACGGCGAGAGCAGGTGGACCTCAGAGAACATATATAAACGTCTGAGGTAAGATATTTGAAAAAGTTAAAGAATTTAAATATCTGGGAACGATACTGACGGCCAGTAACGAAATGTCGAAGGAAATTAATAAGAGACTGCATTCCGGCAACGCTAGTTGGCACGCAGTCAGTAAGCTGCTGAAATCCAGACTGCTATCACGTAACATAAAGCTCCGTGTCTATAGAACCGTGGTCATGCCGATTGTTCTATATGGATGCGAAACATGGGCTCTCACAAAACGGGAAGAAAACAAATTCCGCGTATTCGAGAATAAAGTTTTAAGGGGTATATTTGGCGGTAAATACGACGAGGAGTCAGGACAATGGAGGAAACTCCACAACCACGAATTGGAAGAGCTATACCGCAAACCTACAGTAGTGAGAGTAATCAAGTCGCGAAGATTAAGATGGGCCGGGCACGTGGCGCGAATGGGGAGCGATAGGACCGTGCATAGAATTCTTGACGGTAGACCAACGGGAAAGAGACCGGTAGGAAGGCCGCAACGGAGATGGGAGGACAATGTTAGGTTTGACCTTGAGGAGATCGGATCGAATGGTCAAGCGTGGAGGGAGAGTGCCCAGGACAGGGAACGATGGCGAAGCCGAGTCGGTGAGGTAATGAACTTCCGGGTTCCTACAGGCCAATAAATAATAATTGGTAGGGGAGGGGAGTGGGTGTGCTGTGGGCTGAGTAGTCACGGTATAAGGATAAGAGAAGTGGGGGGTGGTGGTTGTCAATGGTTGAGAGGATGTGGGATCTAGGGCTAACCGAGGAGTTACAGGGGTCTGTCGTGACCACAAGGTCGAGTTGTCTGCCCAGATGATTTAGGATATTGCTGACTTGGTAAAGGCTAGAGTCGGTGAGGTTGTCTATTAAGAGACACTCTTTGGTAGTAGAGGGGCTAGAGATATAGTGGGACTCATCGTCAGACAGCGACCATTGGAGATGGGGGAGGTTGAAATCGCCCAGGACTACAATGTCGTCTTGGGAAGAACTCAGTTCCGTTAAGCAGTCGATTGCAGCGATAGCGAGTTTGTATGCCTCAGTACCTTGCGAAGGTGGAATGTAGAAGCAAATGATGTACAAGGACTCTAAGCAGTGTTCAACCTTTATAGCGACATAGTCGAGGTAGGGAGAAGAAGAGAAGGTGATAAGAGAAGATGTTAGTCCGTTTTGGACGGCAAGCAAGACGCCTCGACAGGGGGTGTCAGGCAAGGAATGATGGACATCGTCGTCACGAAAAACTGTGAGGGAGGGGGGGAACAGCTCTAGGCTGTTGATACTGGGGGTGACGTTGGTTTCGGTCAGGGCGTATATATCATAGGGAAAGGAGTGGGTATTGTGTAAAATCGACTGGGTTTTGGAGCGAAGTCCTCTGACATCTCTGAACCAAGAGGTTAGACCTGTTTTTAGATTAACTAAGTTAAATAGTAAATTTTAATAAGTGTAACAGAAAAACTTTTGTCAAAGTAAAAATTAAAAAGTGTTCGGGGTTAGAAATCCCCAGGTGTGTTTAACAATAAATATTAAGTGAAAAACTAAAGGAAAAAGCCTGTTTTACTCTCGACGAACAATCCACCCCAAAGGGAAGCCAAACAACATAGCCACATCAACGGTGGAGAAGACCCTGTTTCAGAAGAAAAGGAAAATTACTAGAGGGAAGCCCGCTGACCAAGTAAGTATCTTCTAATGTATATTAATATTAAAGGTAGAACGATTATGTTGTGAAGATATATATATACACTCCGAAAGAAGTAACAAGTGAACATCTTCTAATATGTATAAATAAATACTAATATTAATTATTGATCGAACATACGATACTTTAAAATACAAAATATTAAGATATATATATATACACTCCGAAAGAAGCAACAAGTGAACATCTTCTATTAATACTTTAAAAAACAAAATACTAAATGTGGTGAAGATATTTTGGTGCCCAACGAGGGGCCATAATAAAGGTATGAATACTCTGACCACAACACTTACGCGATAATCAAATAATAAATGATAACACATGGGGTTACGCTCAGGTATTACATTTCTATAACAAAATATTATATGTTAATATCAGGGGTTACGCCTTGATATTACATTTTGAAGGGACAATAACAAAGTATCAATAAATAATACAAATAAGTCAACCAAACACACAACCTCAGATAACTAAATATTAAATGTTAACATTGGAGTTAGAAACTTTAATATTACAGTACTATCATCCGCAAAACTGAACATTTTGTTATCCGTCGTCTCCGACAAATCATTTATGTGAACCAAAAACAAGGTTGGAGCCATAATAGAACCTTAAGGCACTCCCGAATTAACAGGATACAGATCCGAACACTCGCCGCTCACAACAACCCGGATCGATCGATTTTCGAGGTAGCTCTTCGTCTAGTCGCAAAGTTGCTGGGAAAGTCCATATGAACGAAGTTTGCTCAGCAACGCCCCGTGCCAGACGCGGTCAAAAGCCTTGGAGATATCCAATGCGACCGCCCTTGACTCACCATGCCGCTAAATCGCAGATGTCCAAATATCGGTTATAAGTGTCAAGAGGTCTCCCGTGGACCGCCTGCCACGGAATCCGTATTGACGATCATTCAGAAGTCCGTTGCCCTCCAAATACTTAATTAACTCAGTATTGAGGACTTTTTCCATCACCTTAGATAACATAGACAGTAATGTTATCGGACGGTAATTTTGTGGGAGACACTTTTTTTTATCAGTTTTTTTATCTTTGGTTTATCAGATGAACTGCGGTTGATGGAATGTGGAATATAAATCTTCATCCCGAGAAGAATAACCTCTGTATCCGACTCCGCGCATGCGTTAACATTGGGGTCTCCGAAGCACACTTCCGATCATAAAAAGGATGCGAAGAAATCTCGCAAATTGTCCGAGTTAGCAGCCCCATACTTTAATACATGGGGAAGCTGCCTAGGGCGGTTATTCGCTTGAAATGCAAATAATCTTGATAATGAAGTTATCTATTCTGTTTAGTCCTGATTTGTCATACAGGACTTTATTGGGATAGTGTTTCTTATATTGCGACTCTGGGGTTCTATACATTCCGAGGCAGGAAGGAAACACTGCCTCGAACACCCGAAACTTCTCCATGTAGAATGGGGAATACACTAATACTGGTCGGATGAATGCCGAGTATGAAATTATTTTCACCTTGGAACCCAGAAGACTACTACGGAAGAGATGTCGTATCATTGCATATGCGTTTTTAGCTGCTCTAAGAGCAGCTACTGTATGCTTATCAAAGTAAAGATACTGATCAAGCCAGATACCAAGGTTTTACTTGTAGGGGAAAATTATTACCTCCTGCAATGGAAATTTTTTTCCAATTCCGTTTCGTATCCCTTGAAGCACTGGCCAGGGGCATTCTGAAAAGGATAGTCTCTTTCCTGGAAATTTATTTTTAATTTCCAGTCGCCGCAAAAACGTTTGATTTTGTTGAAATCAACTAGCAGTCTGTTGACGACATCAATCTTTTTTCCAGATCTATACACCACAATGTCGTCGGCATACGCAATTGCATGGTTGAGAGACTCACTAGATCATTAGTGTAAATGTTAAATAAAATGGGAGAATTCACTGCTTCCTGTTGTAGGCCGTTTTTGATGTAGAAGGTCTTGTTAGAGATTATATCTCCACATTTCACTACAAATTGTTTACCCATTATCATATCGTAGATAATGTATAATAAATATTCGGGCATACCTAAATTTGATAACCTATATACAAGCCCTTCTAACCATACGGTGTCGAAAGCCTTTTCAAAGTCAACCAAACTGACCCCTGTGCATTGTCGCTTCGCCTTGTTCCACTGTGTCGGACACAAATTTTGTCGCAACATGAACTGTGTTATGTTGTGATCGAAAACCAAACTGGTTGTTCGGAGTAATATCATTTTCCTCACACGAATTAGTCAATGCTTTATTTATAATTTTCTCGAATACCTTGCTGATGATTGGAAGCAAACTAATCGAGTGAAGATTGGTTGGATTGGTCCTGTCCTTGCCCTTAGGGATGGAATGGACTACTGCAGATTTCCATCGGGTTGGATAATATGGATTATTTAGAGCGTTATTGAACAAAATGGTCTAAGCGTTCACTACTTCAAGAAGTAAATGCTTTAGAACAATGTTTGGAAAACTATCTATTCCAGACATTTTTTTGTTCTTAATGGATCTTAGAATGTCCGTCAGTTCATCCTTGTATACAAATATACTAGTGTTTAGATATCTACGCGGGGAATCAACTCTATTATTTTCACTAAAGATAGTGAAACTTCGACTTAAGGGACGGAAATTGTTAAGTTCATTGCGTAGCGAAATATGTTTTTGGAAAACCCTATTTTCTAGGTCAAGGTTAGAATGACCCTATTCGTTCAATCTATAGACTGCTTCGAAACAAGCACAAATTGAGTTCGCTTTTTTTGCGGATCCTCGACTATTATGAACTCTTCGTTAGAGTTAATGTGTTCCAGGGTAAGTCCTGCGTTCAGCAGAGTTTGACAATTCTTGGGAGTCCGCAGTACTCGCAGACATGGAATGTCATTATAATCTTTCCTTCGAAAGACTTTATTTATTTGTGGGAACATATTCGGTCCACTAGCTTTAATGGCTTGAATTCTGTTGTTCCAGTCTTTATTAATTACTGATCTATAGTTGTCACGGATCAGTTTTTGAAGATTGTTAATTAGTGACTTAATTGTTATTATTTCCTGGCAATTTGGATCGCTGAACTGTCTGTAGAGCAATTTTAACTTAGAGAGCAGAATACTCTTTTGCCTATACAGCTTGTCGATGGCTGAGTTTCTGTATCGGTTTGTATGGCTCTCCATGTGAGACACTTTTGGGATAGAACGATTCATTGTATTAGTAACAATGTTGTTCATCGTCGAAAGATAATGATCAATTTCGTCATTATGAAGATTTCTGTCAGTTGGTGGATCTATGACATTAGACGTAATTCTTTTTTTTATTACCCGATTAAAGTGCGACCAGTGTGCTTTTCCGAAATTAAAAGAATGTATCTGTTTATATTGCTCAAGTAGTGAGCGTTCGTTTGGGACATGTATTACAGCACCAAGTCCATAATGTTCGTTATTGTACTCGATTGCACGAAGAGAATTTCGAGTAGTTAGATCCGTATCTAATAATTGTATTCGCTCGTCCAGCAACAGTAAATCCAAGAAGGAATTTCCTCTTGGAGATGATGGATTACTTGTAACGTACAATTCTAGTTTATGTTCGATAGCGTTTGTTTGCCACCACGTGCGACTTAGAGTTAAGGTGGTTGAGCTGTATCAAATGCAGATGCCACCTGGGTTTAACCATATGATGTCCATGTTATTGGGTTTCAACGCCTCCATCCTCTGGCAAGCTAGATCGGACCGCGCGAAGACTCAGACTCTGCCCTTAAAACAGAATATCGAATATAAGTCGTATCCTGAGCAACGAAGGTATGTAGAATTTGTTGACGAATCGGCCTGGGTCTCAATTAAGGCAAGGATATCAGGTTTCGCTGTTTTCAAATATTGGTGGACGGCGTTTACATTCCTATTGGAGAAACCGTTGCCTCTGATGTTACAAAATGCCATTACCAGTCGGGGTTGGCTAGAGCTTCGAGAACGAGCCCGATTATGCGATGACGAACCTCTTAAAGTTCGGTTATATAGTCCCTCTAGGAGATCCGAAAGGGAAACTAGTTTACCTCCGGAATTCTTTATATCAGAAGGTACCATCATGACTTATCTCCGTGTCAGTCCGAGCCATCGGCCACAAATCCGAAACACCGTCGTAGATTTCTCTCGACGTTATAGCGGAATGTACGGCATGACGGGGTGGCATCCCACCTTGGGACCGACTACCACCTAAACCAACCTTTTCTCGAACCGATTCATCATTCTTCTTTTTGCCGAGTCGGTGTTTTTTGATAATTTGTTCCTTTGTGGTAGTGTCGGTCATCACACCTACGCCTACCAAGTTTTTTGTGGAATTGTTTTGTCTATATTAATTATTTATTTTTGTGCCCACGAGTCTTGGGGTTTCAAATAGTCCGCCATATCAGAGCCCTGTCTACTTACTGCTCTGATTCGACCCGGTTTCAGCCAGGCGCCGTTATACCCCTGCGTTTGAAGGAAGAAGTCATGAAAAAACTGTTCCAAATGGAGAAAGAAGCCTCACACCCTCTGCTGACTGCATTATTTCACTGTTCTCACTTTCAGTTTCTAAATTGGAACTGGCCATGTTGTCTGACTGGCTCCTCGATAGTATAGTGGTTAGTATACCCACTTGTCACGCGGGAGACCGGGGTTCGATTCCCCATCAGGGAGCCTCTGGCGCAAGACTAATAACGTTCCCGAAAAAAAAAACATTATGGAAAATTCAACAAGCCTCAGGACTTGCTAAACAAGGCTCCCGATTGTAGTACCGATTAAGATGATGATGTTGTCTGACTCACTGCCTCACAAGTCGATTGCTGTGATGACAAATTTGCATGAATTTTACTTCTACTTGCTTTCGTATCCACAGTATTACCCAAAATTTTCATTAAATGTTCACTAATATTAAAAGTAAACAATCGAAACTGAAACGTATTTAGAAAGTTTGTGCAATAAAGTACATAAATGTTTCACCAACCCTGGACTGACTGTATCACTCTTAAATGAGAATATGTTGATGAATATTAAAATTACCAAAAAATGGGGGTTCTTGTGTTAGTCCTGCTTTCCCCGAACAGACTGTATTCAAAAAATGAATAATGTATGTTGCTATTGCTATGTCAGCTTTTCCGTACCTGGACTTCCGTACACATTTAAATTTGTACTCTTTTCTTTTACTTTTCCTCTATCAATACTTATTATAGGTTCGAATAACGTACTGGATAAACATCAATATTTTTTTTAATAAAATTCAGCGAGTTTTGTAAAGTTTCTAAATTGAACAGACATAATTCCTCCAACGATAAATGAAAAAAGATTAGAAAACCATTTATTATCTTTATATACATACTAAGGGACTGAACAGATTCTCAATGGGATTCGATCGATTGCTAGCACTCCGACCAACACAGGTCAACTGTCACTCCAACGTTTTTTTTATTTCGCTACCTTCGACGGCACTTATTGACTTTCCACCCGATTTAGGGAATTCAATCACATTTGCTGGTCTACCGTATGCCCGTAGTATACTGGGATCGTCGCACTCCAGTGGAGTACTCTCCATGTGTAATCGACTGAAATCGATGTCCAAATCTTCCTTAGGTAATAAATCCGGACCACGTGCATACGCTAAGTATAACATAGTGGCCTCATCCACCTGTAGAATTTTATTGGGATAGTTGTTAACATTTGATTTTAATCATTTACATTTAAATAATGATTTACCAAATTTCCATAATACAACTTTTTGAAGTTGTTGTTATATAAATTGTTAACTTTCTTCTTGCCCATTTCACAGCATTTCGAGAAGAACCTGAAATGGAAATGTGGTTGGAAAAGTTTGTAATTGTAAATTTTAACGTAGTTAAAGTCCTGTAAGCAGATAATATTTTCGAGTTTAATTATTTTGTTAATTTACTAATCAACCGAGATTAAAACTTTTATAAAACAACTGAATGCACATTAATAAAGGATTTTTGAAAAGGAATATTTTGTGTATTAATACGGACGGCCCCTTAAAACTTTTTCCCGTCAGTCAAGATTTACATTTTATGATGAAGTTCATGTACGAGCGACGCTTGGAAATAATTACCGAAATTCTGAGTCGGTGATCGCAAATAGTTTAACTCAACTCGTCAAGGAGCCAACGCGGATACAAGACATAGATGGTAATTTCGCGAACAGACTAGACCTGTTTCTCACCACCCACCCGATTAAATGTGTGGGGATTCTCTATACCTCACGGAGAACGAACCCACAACGCCAACCAATCTTGTCCGCTAACAGCGCGTCACCCTACCCTAACCTGCAATCCATCTCAAAACATGCAAAAACAATTTCCATGCAAGCGCATACATCCCAACCCTTGCAATGAAACACATCCCAAAACTCCCAACAGAATACAATTCAACAGAATATATTCTAATCATCCCCGCATGCATTTTCCCAAAATCGCTTCGGTCAAATCTCTACTTAATTCATATTTCCTCTTTGCGACCAAGCAGCCACAATGTCCCCGAAATTCAAACGCCGTAATAGAACGTATATTCAAATCTACAACAAACATTAACCATCTCCCTCAATTACATCACCCCACATACAAAAATCCCAAAATTGCTTCGGTCAATTCTCTACTTAAGTTATATTCTTTCCTTGCGACCAAGCAATCTTAATTTCCCCGAAATTCATATGCCGCAACCAAACCCATATTCAAATCCACAACGGAACATTAACCATCGCCACCAATTATACCAAGCCGCATACATTTCCCCGAAATGACTTCGGTTAATATCCTATCTAAACGATATTCCTTGCTTGCACCCAAGCAATTTCAATTTCCCGGTATACGCAACCAACGAATCCAACACAGCTTGTACGGCGAGGATTCGTTGGAACTGAGCATAGCAACTCTTCTCGAAATTCCTCGGAAGCGACAGTAAGTTTATTTTTGCTATGACATTTTTTCCATCTCATTAGTCAGTCATTGTCCAACCGCCACCGAGCGCACACCGTCCCTGCAATTGCCCCCACCGAGGTCCATCCACCGTTGCGTCCGCACACGCACAGTTAGTCGAGATTCGTCCACCGCCGCGTCCGCACATGTATAGTCGAATTTTACCAACTGACGTGCGCACACCCCCGAGTTATAGAGAGCCGAGTTTCGTGAGTCTTCAAGGTAGTCGAGTAATTATGGTGTAGACGCGAAGTGCATTCTTTCTTTAACAAATAAGACATAAGTGAATTATAATATTCTTGCACGCCCCTTTTTCAAACACTGAAATGCGTGCCTTCTTGTAGCAAATACGCAAAGACCACATTGTAAAATCTTGTGAAATGTTTGTGAAAAGGGCCAGGTGCACATAACAGAAATACCCCTCGTAAAGACGCTATAATACAGCAGGAAAATCCATTGCAACTTGTAAGAGCCGACAAAGTAAAACGAACAGTGTACCGACTATATCCTTGTAATATATTTATGAAGTAGTGTTCTAAATGAAGCCGAACTACTAAATGTTATTAATGTTATTGTCGTGAATATTTTAACGCCCGCATCTTTAAAGGCCTTCCCACAATGAATCCATATGTGTATCCAAAAAAACGATAAATATATATAAAATTTAACAGGACAAGAAATGCGTGTTTCAATTTAGTGAAGTTGGCGGTTGGCTCAGACAACTACGGATCAGTGGAACATTTTGTGATGATGGGGACAGGAGTGAACTAGTCTCCGTGCGACACACCTACTTTTCGCCCCACAAATGCACAATCGAAGGTTCTTCGCCCTTAGCCACTTTATATCACCGTATCGTGTCAGTTAAATTTCCTCTTATCAACACCTTCTATTTAAAAGACTTCGCCCGCCAAATCCACTTCCCATTCCCGTCCTTCTTAACCATATCATAAATGCTTCACATTTCCCAGAGAACTGAAAAACTGCGCTAGCAATTCCCGTTAAAAAGTCCGGCTGTTCCAATAATACCTCCAACTATCGTCCGATATCTTTATTAAGCGCCCTAAGTAAAATATTAGAATGTAAGATCTACCAAAACCTTCTCTCGTTTACCAATGAATAACGCTCTCATCCCTAATTCCCAGTTTGGCTTTCGTGAGCGACACCCCACTTGCAATGCGCTACTAAAACTTACACACGATGTCACAACTGGCCTGGAAAACCAATGCCATCATCATCATCGGCACTACAACCGGGAACTGGTCTTGGCCTTATTTAGCAAGTTCTAAGGCTTGTTAAATTTTTCATAATGATTTGTTTTTTCCGGGCAAGGTCATTAAGTCTTGCGCCAGAGGCTCCCCAATGGGGAATCGAACCCCGGTCTCCCACGTGACAGGCTAAGACTAACCACTATACTATCTAGGAGCCAAAAAACCAATGTCAATACCGTATGCAAATCTCTCGCTATTTCTAAAGCATTTGATTGTGTCAGGAGTTCTTTATAAGCTGCACTGCTTATTTGGCCTGAATTCCAACATCATAAAGCTCCTTGCATCTTATCTTTCTGGTAGGAAATTCATGGTCAGTATAAGCTCTTCCGTCTCACAAACTCGCAAAATAACCGCGGGAGTTCCACAAAGATCAATTCTCGGACCACTTTTATATCTTCTATATATAACCGATATTCCCCAACCTCCACCTAGTGTGGTAATGCTGAATTATGCTGACGATACTTTAATTTACTCTAGCAGTAGATTTATCAACCCCCGCTTGGTAGAAACCTTGACGTGGTGCGGGGGCTTAAAGTACAATGAATCACTCAGGCTATGCTGACGGAAGCATATGCTTCCAGTAGGGTCACCCATGTCAGACAAGCTAGCGAGGAGTAACACACAAAGATCTACCACCCCTAATCCAGGGTGTTACGCGTCACCGTGCCCATTGGATGGTTTGCAGCCAGGGGTACACCGGCTGTACTCGTATTATAACAGCGCCTCTCTGACACCGGGTCGAATCAGAGCAGTAAGCAGACCTTACCATATCAAAGAGGGGCTCTGATATGGCGGACTATCTGAAACCCCAAGACTCGTGGGAACAAAAATGAATAATCAATATACAAAAAACAACCTCACGAAAAACCCGGTAGGCGTAGGTGTGATGAGCCGACACTACCATAAGGGAACAAATCATCAAGAAAACACCGACTCGGCAAAAAGAAAACGTAGGGAAAAACAGAAAAACCGGGATATACGCGTCGGGACGTGGAATGTTCGAACGTTATATAAACCAGGCGCGATACAGACGGTCGTAGAAAACGCGAAACAATATATATTGGACATCGTCGCGTTTCAAGAAGTCCGACTGTAAAAGATGTGCAATGCTAAAAATACAGGGACCATGGTACAATTATGTATTTATAAACGCACACGCCCTAACAGAATCTACAGACGAAGAAACGAAGAACACATTCTACGAGACCCTAGAGGAAGTATTTGATGGGATCTCATCATTCGATGTTAAAATCCTCCTCGGGGACCTCAATGCGAAAATTGGAAAGGAAGATATCTTCCAACCAACTATACGTAAAGAGAACCTACACGACGTTTCAAATGATAATGGAATTCGAATTATCACGTTCGCAGCGTCCAAAGATCTGTTAGTGAAAAGCACGATGTTCAAGCCCAAGCAAATTCATAAATCCACATGGATATCACCCGACGACGTAACGCGTATCCAAATAGACCACTTCCTCATAGACAAAAGACACCACTCAAATATCCTTGACGGAAGAGCATATAGAGGAGAAGATTGCGACTCCGATCATCTCCTAGTGATGGGCAAAATCAGGAGTCGCCTCGCAGCAATCCCACATGGGCAGTCACGGGAGCCTAGCAAAAAGTTCGACATTGATAAACTAAAAGACTTGCGCAAAAGGGCTGAATATCAAGACGAACTAACGACTAGGTTGAGCAACGGGTCTACAATGGCGTACCGATACACATAACCTCGGAACCGGCTTTATCATAAGCAAGAAGATTACGCCCCATGTAAAAGCTGTGCAATTTATTAATGACCGAATGTCGGTGCTAAAAATACAGGGCCCATAGTACAATTATGTATTTATAAACGTACACGCCCCAACAGAATCTACCGACGAAGAAACGAAGGACACATTCTACGAGACCCTAGAGGAAGTATTTGATGGGATCTCATCATTCGATGTTAAAATCCTCCTCGGCGACCTCAATGCGAAAATTGGAAAAGAAGATATCTTCCAACCAACAATAGGTAAAGAAAGCCTACATGACGTTTCAAATGATAATGGTATTCGAATTATCGCGTTCGCAGCGTCAAAAGATCTGGTAGTGAAGAGCACGATGTTCAAGCACAAGCAAATCCATAAAGCCACATGGATATCACCCGACGGCGTGACGCGTAACCTAATAGACCACTTCCTCATAGACAAAATACACCACTCGAATATCCTTGACGTAAGATCATATAGAGGAGCAGATTGCGACTCCGATCACCTCCTAGTGATGGGCAAAATTAGAAGTCGGCTCGCAGCAAACCCACATGGACAGTCACGGGAGACGAGCAAAAAGTTCGACATTGATAAACTAAAAGACCAACGTAAAAGGGCTGAATATCAAGACGAACTAACGAATAGATTTAGCATCCTAGAGAATGACAGTAGTGAGGAAGAGGAAACCAATAGTGTGGACACTAAATGGACATCGATCAGAGACACAATCAAACAAACAGCCCAAGAGGTATTAGGATATAAGAAAACAACTAAGTCCAAACCTTGGTTTGACGATGAGTGCAGGACAAAGATCGAACAACGTAAACGCCTCAGAATGATCCACTTAGAAGCACATGATGAAGTCAACGCAGTAAGATACGCGACAATTCGGAAAGAGACAACCAGACTCTTCAAAAAACACGAATGGGAGAAGACTCGGATCGAAAAAATCCTAGAAAATGCCAGAGCAAACAACAGCAGAGGTATGCATGCCGGCATAAATTCAATTAGAAATGGCTACCGAGCGAGAGCCAAAATAATCCGAGACACAAACGGCTGTCTGGTGACAGAAACCAAAAATATCGTGACAAGATGGAAGCAATACTTTGAAAACCTGCTCAATGTGCGCACCCATCAACCACAAATAAATGCACCAGACGTACATACAGCCGAGCCTCAGATCCCAAAGCCCTCTTTCGACGAAGTCGTAGACGCGATAAATCGACTGAAAAACAACAAGGCCCCCGGAATCGATTGCATACTGGCAGAGCTTGTGAAGCACGGAGGAGGGGCAACCGCTTGAAACATCCACCAACTGGTTAAAACAATATGGGACAAGGAAGTCATTCCGGAAGAATGGAAAACCGCAATAGTCATCCCATTTTCAAAAAAGGCGACAGATCTGACTGCGAAAATTACAGAGGAATATCATTGCTCCCAATCACATACAAAATATTAACAAATGTCATACTGGCAAGAATCACACCGTACGCAGAAGAAATATTGGGAGACTACCAATGCGGATTCCGTCGGAACCGGTCAACAAGCGACCAGATGTTCACAATAAGGCAACTGCTGGAAAAGAAGTGGGAATACGGAGAGACGGTTCACCAACTGTTCGTGGACTTCAAAAAAGCGTACGACTCAGCCGCAAGGCAAAGACTCTACCATATTGTGGTTGAGGTGAGGACAATGAGGGGCACGTCTACGTACTAGTATGGGGCGGGGTTGGAGAGCTGGCGAGTTTAAATTGGGGTGGGGTGGGGTGAGGACGAGTTTCTTCTGAGACGTCGTTTGAGGGCAGGAGTGGAGAGGTTGAAATCAAAGGAGGTGGGGAAAGAGTTGGCATGTCGTAGCATACGCGAGATGGGCTCGTTAACGCCGTAGAAAGTGTGATGAGCGGGCACGTAAAACAGACGAGGGTTCCGCACATTACGGGGGTTTGTATAAAATGATAAAGTGGAGAGCAAGCTTGGGCAATTGATTGAGCCTGACAGAAGGCGGTGTATAAAGATGATGTCAGCATGGATTCTGCGCTCCTCAAGTGTGTTAAGATTGATAAGAAGGAGCCGGCCTATGTAAGGTGGTAGAATGAGTGGGTTTTCCCAGTTCAAACCACGGAGGGCAAAGCGCAAGAAACGACGTTGAACGCCCTCGATCCTACGAATGTGAGACTGTTGATACGGGGACCAGACTTGACTAGCATATTCGAGTAGTGGCCGGACGAAAGTTGTGTAGAGTGATCGGGTGACGTAGGGGTTTAGGAATTCCTTCGACCAACGTTTTACAAAGCCAAGAGCGGCGTTGGCCTTTAGGATTGTGTCATCGATATGTGCGGTAAATCTAAGTTCCTTGTCGCATAGGACGCCCAGGTCCCGAATCGATTCAACCGGTGTTATCGTTTCCGAGAGAAGGTGATTGTGTGACATTTGGCGATATTCAGTTCTAGGCAGTTATTTTGGCACCATATCGAAAAGCTGTCAAGATCCGATTGGAGAAGTGGGGAGTCAAAGGGAGAGCGGATTGTCTTGAAAATGTTGGTATCATCCGCGTAAAGCGAGATGAGGGAGTGATTGATGCACGAGCCTATGTCGTTTATGGTAAGGATAAATAGTAGAGGGCCGAGATGACTGCCCTGGGGGACACCTGAGGTTGGAGAGAAAGGATCGGAGAGGGTGGATCTAAATCGCACACGGCAGGTTCGAGAGTTAAGATAAGATGAGATCCACTTAATCAACAAGGGTTCAAAACCAAGGGAAGATAATTTAAAGAGAATGAGGTTATGGGAAATTTTGTCGAAGGCCTTGCTAAAGTCGGTAGTGACTACATCAACCTCATCGCCGTTTTCTAGGGCAAGGAGTGTGTGGGATGTATATTCGGCAAGGTTGGTAGTAGTGGACCTGCCGGAGAGGAAGCCGTGCTGGTTAGGAGAGATGATGGGAGTGCAGCGAAAACATAACGCTTCGTATAGAAGGCCTTCGAACAGTTTAGGAATGTGCGAAAGCTTAGCAATGGGACGATAATTGGATATATCGTTTTTTGCCCCCTTTTTATGTATGGGGGTTATATAGGAGGATTTCCAAATGTCGGGAAATAGACCTTGTGCAAGGGATAGATTGAAGATTGACGCGAGCGGGAGAGAGAGAGAAGAGGAGCATTTTTTTAAGAAGATAGCAGGGAGTCCGTCTGGGCCGGGACTGAAATCGTCTTTCAATTGTTCAAGTTTTTCTTTAACTTGGTGTTGTTGAATGTGTAGAGGGATGAGTGGGCCAAAGGAGAATTCAGACGTGCCAGTAAAGTAGGAGGGGTTAGGCTCGAACGAGTCGTCCGTGAAGGAAAGTTTGGAGAAGGACGCGAAAAGATTGGCTATGGTTTGGGAGTCAGATGAAGTAGTTGAGTCGTAGAAAAGATAGTTGGGATAGGCATATGATTTCCGTTTATAGTTGATAAAGTGGTAGAAAGATTTGGGGTCATTGATCAGATTTAGTTGGGCTTTGGCAAGGTAATTGTGGTAAAGGGAGCTATAAAGCTCGGTGAATTGGTAAAAGTAACCGAGATAGTTGGAATAGTCCATAGGAGAACGCGTATTTAAGAAAGTATTCCACAACTTATTCCTCTTGTTACGAAGTGTGCGGAGTCTGCGGTTATACCAAGGGGGCGATGAGAATGATAACCTGTTTCGGTAATATGGGACAAATAGGGATATGGCGTTGTAGATTACTGTGTAGAGCGAGGCTGTAGCGACCTCTACACTAATATCATTTAAGCGGGGTGTGGTATTGCTGAGGTACTCATTTATGAGCAGGAAATTGGCTTTTCGGAAATTGAAAGAGTATTGGTAACACCATTTGAAATCAGGGACGGACTAAAGCAGGGAGATGGTCTATCACCGTGTCTTTTTAACCTTGTGCTCGAGTATGTCATCAGAAAGGTACAAGACGACAACATGGCCGGATCATCCCTTAACGGGGTCACACAAGTGCTCGCGTACGCGGATGATATCGCCGTTCTGGGCGATCATCTCGAAACTATAAGTAAAAACTGTGAAATCATCATGCAAGCAGCAGAAGAGGTGGGCCTAGAAATAAATGAAGACAAAACAAAATACATGATTACGGCGAGAGCAGGTGGACCTCAGAGAACACATATAAACGTCAGAGGTAAGATATTTGAAAATGTCAAAGAATTTAAATATCTGGGAACGATACTGACGACCAGAAACGAAACGTCAAAGGAAATTAACAATAGACGACATTCCGGCAACGCTAGTTGGCATGCAGCCAGTAAACTATTAAAATCCAAACTGCTATCACGTAATATAAAGCTCCGTGTCTATAGAACCATAATCATGCCGATTGCTCTATACGGATGCGAAACATGGGCTCTCACAAAACGGGAAGAGAACAAATTCCGCGTATTCGAGAATAAAGTTTTAAGGGGTATATTTGGCGGTAAATATGACGAGGAGTCAGGACAATGGAGGAAACTCCACAACCACGAATTGGAAGAGCTATACCGCAAACCTACAATAGTGAGAGTGATCAAGTCGATGATAGGGCCGTGCATAGAATTCTTGACGGTAAACTAACGGGGAAGAGACCGACAGGACGGCCGCGACGGAGATGGGAGGACAATGTTAGATTGGACCTCGAGGAGATCGGATCGGATGGTCGAACGTGGAGGGAGGGTGCACAGGACAGGGAACAATGGAGGAGCCGAGTCGGTGAGGTCATGAACTTCCGGATTCCTACAGACCAATAAATAATAAAAAAAAAAAAAAAAAAAAAAAAATAAGTAATTTTAAATAGGCTAAGTTAAAATAAACAGAGTTCTTGGTTTTTTTTTTTGTGACCTTTTCCAGGAAAAACAAAATTACCAATGTATCTAAATCCCATTAAATCCTAAGCACATATGAAAAAACTGTTTGGTAAATGTTAACAAATAACATGGAAACAATTATTATATAACCAATCTATTATAAGTTAACTGTATTACTTATTATAACTTTTTATTTTCCGTCAAATAAATGCAGTAAAGTATAAAAAAAATCTGGTGTGCACATATGAAATGATACAAAAACGTGCGTTTGTACTTGTGTAAACGTTGAACATTTGGACAAAATAAAGTATTTAAATCAGAATTAAAAATATTGTATTTATATCAAGTGTGTCTTATTATAAATCATTGCTAAGTGTGTGGTACTTTGTAACAACTGAACTAGTTTACGGTGTGTGGAAGACATTTGAAGCATGCCGCGGGCTGGGGGTAATTTGGGGAAGGAAAAAAAAAAACAAAAAATTTGACGGAGCGTCGTAAAAGCCAAATTAGGTTCGAATACTGCTTTGCTTTCTTGGTAAACTAAATAAGATTGGAAGATGCAGATGCCTCATTTAAATTGAAATCTCGCATTTTTGTGTGACAGCGAAGATATGTTGAGTTGTTTGACGAATCAATTTGAGCCCTTTTTTTGTATCAGAATATCTGAAAATACTGCTTACAAACGTTTTTGCGGTGTTCATGTTTGTATTCGCAGAAACGAATTGTTTACTATTAGGTTTCGTATTGGAATATTCACATGTTGTTTCCACTAACATAATTAAAAGTAATTACATAAAAAGCTATAAACTATGGCCGCTGAATGGCACCAATAATACCGATGTGTACCCTACAATTGTAAATAATTTACCAAATAAAGTACATAAACTATATATATATATATATATATATATACTCGTAACATGCTTACCCTTTATCAATATCTAGCAATCTCTCAAAGTTCTCGAGGTAGGATTTCTGTGTCAACAAATTTAAATCAATAAGAGTTTGTCAATAACATATTTAACTAAAATCCTAATGTCACATACATAATTTACGTCGGTCGGTTGGAAATCTGGTTCGCCTGGATATTCCATAAAGAATTTATGGAAAAACTTGAATTTTTCAAACCACACTTTCAGAGTGTGTGCCTTGGAGATAATAACAAATACATTATTATATAAAATGTCTCAATGTTGGGAATAACTCACATTGTCGCTATATTTATGGTGATACTGAAGATATATCTCTTCTCGCCATTGAAGAAAGTCTCTTACATGATCCTTTAAAAATTCTATGAAAGTGTAAGCTCTTGTGGTACTTTCATGTTGAGATGCATTGCAATAAGCAAATGGCTTTCCAAAACACTACAATTAGTAAATAGATGTAGATCAAAACATAATTTGATGAAATCACGTCTCACATCAAAGGGTCGCAGCTTTTCTAATGCATACATCCCGTCATCCTTCGAATTTTGCTCCAGAGTTACCTTCAAGATATCCATTGATTTTATGAGCAGGTCCTCCCTTATTTTTTCGTCGCAATTGTAATACACGAAATGTTTTTTCTCTGGTAGCGTAAACAGGTTAAAGAGGCTGCAAGTAATCATAAAATACATTTTACTTCGAAGAATTATTTTATTTTAAATGTAATGGTTGGCGTCTTGATGCGTATTGAATTTATTTTCAGTTAATATCATTTCTAGGAAACCCTAAAATAAAATTTCTGTCGGTAGTTTATAACGCTGTTTTGAATCAAAGTATGGATGAAATTGCATACTTCCCACATTATTTCGTGAAAAGCAGATCACAGTAAGGAACTAAGCAACATCTTAAGGAAGATCCTGGTGTAGAAATTTTGTCGATTTTTTTTTTAACTATTTACTGTATATTTTTGCAAATTTGAGCATTTATTGTGCGTACACAGAAGTGTTTAAATTAATTTTTTCGTTTAATTTTATGCATAAAAAAGCAAGGCAAAAAAAATGTTCTGGGTATGCAGTGTAGAGCTTCGTTGGACGATCCGTAGGAAAATGGTTTTGTTTAGTTTATGAGTGTAGCCAATTGATGAGTATTTAATTAAGGTATTAGAGCGGTAGAAAAAGTGATTGAAAAAAGTCACTTTTTTGCGAAAATTGTCAACTTATTTTTGTTTATAACTTTTTATAAACATAATTTGACTTCTAAAAATACATTCATCAATGAATGAATAGAGAGCAGAACCCTCGGTTTATTTCGCTTAGTACAAGTGGTATAAACATATAAATAGACTTACGAACTAACTTAAAAACTAAGGTATAGGGATTGGGGGGGGGGGTGGACGAACTTTAAAGTAATTTAAAAATGGAATGGGGAACTAAACACAGATGGATAGAATAATAGTCTAAGTGGTAGGACAGAGAAGGGCGATGATAAGCCGGATGCTAGGGTGTGGGTATGAGTGCGGGAGACTGTAGGCGGTGGGCGGGGTAGGTTCAGGAGCGGTAAGAGACGACGTTTGAGAGCGGGAAAGGTGAGATTGAAGTCAAAGAACACGGGGTGAGAGTTTGCCCACCCCTGCATTCGCGAAATGGGTTCATTAGATCCGTAGGACATGTGATGGGCGAGCAAATAGAAGAGTCGAGAGTTTCGCAGATTTCGGGGATTAGTAGAAAATGTGATGGAGGAGAGCAGGCTTGGGCAGTTGATTGAACCTGAGAGTAGCCGGTGGATGAAGAGGACGTCGGCATGAATTCTGCGCTCTTCAAGTGTGTTAAGGTTAATTAGGTGAATACGGCTCATGTATGGGGGTAGAATCAGAGGATTTTCCCAATTCAATCCTCGGAGGGCAAAAACGCAAAAAACGACGTACGCGTACGATCCTGCGAATATGGGACGGGTAGTGAGGAGACCAAACCTGACTAGCATATTCAAGAAGGGGACGGGAAAAGGCTATATAGAGCGATCGGGAAACGTAGGGATTAGAGAATTCTTTCGACCAGCGTTTCACAAAACCAAGGACAGAGTTGGCCTTGAGAATAACCTCATCAATATGTGGGATGAAGTTAAGTCCCTATCACATAAGATGCCAAGGTCACGAATCGTTTGTACAGGTACTATCTGTTGATTGAGTAAGACTTAAGAATTTAACGAACCATATTTACCAACGAGTGGGTCGTGTTAAAGAGTCAAGTGTATTCTATTTACCGAAGGTGTGCACATTATATTGTGTGTGTGAAACATTACACATTATTATAAATAAAGAACGCGAAACCCAAAGACGGAAGTGTACGTTTTATTTGGACTTAAAGTGTTTAAGGTAAGTTCGGTGATCAACTACATCCCCATATTCACGTGGTATATTGGTGAACATGTCCCGTGCCGGCACACTAACTAATATTACCCACAAATGCATACGCGTCCCAAAAAAATGATGGAGCTGTTTTATTCGATCTGCTATTTCTAATACCATGAATTAATAAAAAGGTTTTAATTCAAAACTTACATTTTCTATGTAAATATTGGGACACCGTTTACATAAAGTTTCTAAATTTTGCAGTCTTAATATTATTGGTGAATTACCTGTTCATCGAGCCGCACAGTTCATTTCGAAACACTTTGTTAATGTTAAGTTCAACTTCCATTTCTAATTTCGAGACAGCATCCTCTGTTTTATCTAGAAAAGAAATTATACTCGTAATTTGTAATAAAGATAAATGAACACTTACCAGAGTCCGGAGGATAGTTTTCAAAGAAAAACAATAGTCGAGGCGGGTATGGTGGATAATATTCCACAAACGTGTCATGATTTTCCAGTAACATTGAGATATACTTCGACCTAAGAAATTAATCACAATTTTATAGTTTAAGTTTATTATTATTATTTTTTTAATATTACAGCTTACAATTCACAATTAAGATCATAAACTAAACCTAGTGACAGTAAGGTAAGGTAATGCCTACAGCTTAATATAAAATGTTAACCTCGATACAGTTGACTCCCGTTAATTCGAACCTGTATAAATCGAACACCTCTGTAAACGAAAGTGTAGTACTTCTATGGCTCCTTGAGATGACCCCTTCATATCGAAGAAAATCAATGGAATTACCCCATTGTTAAAAGGAAGAAAATATTCTACAAAATGACGAAATCCCCTCTATAAATCGGAGTAGAGGGAAGCACTACCTCTGTAATAAAAAATTAACAATTTTAAGGTATAGTTGGTTTCAGGTTAAAAACGTGGGCAGACACAGAAGAGAAATTGCATCTCTAGCCGCGAATGTTACACAAATCAACGCGAAATTCCCGCTCCATTGAAATGACCCTACCCAGAAAACCAATACCGCCTCGGGAAAGGATGCACGTCGGGACCAACAATATATAAGCGAAAGCAACCACTACAGGTGTTATGCCTTTGTAGTAGGTGCCCCACTAGATCCGTGCCGAAATCCAGGTCACATCCCTTCCATGACGAACATCACGCCACTCAGCCACCAAAAACTCTCCAAAGATTATAAATCAATCGAGAGTATTGCTGCCTGAAGGAAGCAAACAGAGGTGCGAAAAAAAGGAAAACAGACACAAGGGATGGAATGAGTAGAGGGCTTTCCCGCACTGCACATCACTCGCATGTATATCTGTTACATATCACAATCGTCGCATGTCAGCAAAACACGAAAACCAAACACGTGTGAACCACTTGTCACGACAACGCAACGATATGCTAAGTACCCTTCCCCGAAACGTCCACACTTAAAATTATATGTTAGCCCTACGCAGGTAGTTATTTTGTGCGTCGACCCCTTTTTGCGCAACTACCTGAGGTACATTCTGCTGTACCCGAAAATGTTAGATGATAAGTAAAATAGAAGTATAAGTTAGTCTTAAGTAAGATTCCGTGAGCAAAGGTTCTTGCGGAAATTGTAATAAAACATAATAAGAATCTTAAGATAGATTCCGAGGCCGCAAGTGCTCCGCGTTAAGAATTCAAACGAAAGTAAAATAAATCAAAATTAAAAATTAGACAAGTGTTGTTTTTTCTTTTGAAACTGGTGCAGTCGGTAGGATACCCGAATGTATCTTTCGTGAATGAAAGATCGTTTGAAACAGATACAGTGCGCTTTTACGCTTAATCGGGTATCGTGCAAATTCCTAAAGATAGGAAATAACTAAAACGCAACCGCTAAATTGAAAAGAGGCGAATCGTCACGTAAACATATTGAAAAAAAAATCAGGAAAAGAAAATATAAACATAAAAGAAAAAAACAATATATATATATATATATATATATAAAATAAAAAAATATATATATAAAATAAAAAAACGGCGTGGTAACAACATCGGTGATGATATAAAAGTGGTTTATACCAAAAGAAAAAAAAGAGGACTTTTTTGAAATAAACAAAATAAAAAGACAACTTAAAAACAAACGAACTACAAGGACGCAACATATAGTTAAAAACACTAGGAAAGTTGGAGTAGCAGTGACAAAATAATAAAAACAAAAAAAAAAGAAACAACTAAACATAAAGGAGCATATAACAACAGGACCATCGAGACGACCAAAGGAGCAACTTGAATCTAAATTACACAAAATTCGATCAAACACAAATGATGGTGGAAAAATCAAATTTGAAGAAAAATGTCTATTTAATCTTACAGATGTACAAATTCCATCACATGTGAGAAAAGTTGTTGCACTCGGTCCAAAATTCAACTTGGAAAAATCAAGCTTAACATTATCGGATAAGGTAGATCTGATAAAAAACACCGAAAACATTTTATATCGAGTTCCAGTTTTGTCTCGTGATTCGATACGTAGGACTATTGTTGAACATTGTATTTTGGACAAAAATAAAAGACAAATTCATATTGAAAAAGACAAAAAATTACTACACCAACACATAGAAACGAAAAAGTTCGCTAAACGACACAACATCATGTTCACATTGGCTGACAAGGGCAACGTAACAGTAGCGTTAAAAAGAACAGACTATGTCCAAAAGGTAAATGCCATTTTATCAGATAACAAAATATATGAATTGATAAACAAAAATCCCTTAAATCAAATGATCGACAAACTTAAAATTTTACTCAAACGCTGGTGGAGTGAAGGGTTTATTGATGATACTCTTAACCCTGAAGGGAAACGTGGTAAGAAACTCTATAATCAATTACTTACTA
Organism: Microdon myrmicae; assembly: GCA_963931805.1. NCBI lineage: Eukaryota > Metazoa > Arthropoda > Insecta > Diptera > Syrphidae > Microdon > Microdon myrmicae. The sequence continues at coordinate 135,485,049 of OZ007497.1, forward strand.
TTGACTCGAATTTACCTCGATGTTACGCGTTACCGAAGATCCATAAAGTCGAATATCCCCTACGTGTGATTGTTTCCAATGTGGATACACCATATTATTTCTTTTCAAAGTTTTTAGCGAAATTAATATCAGAGAATGTACCAGCATCTCCTTTTAATATCAACAATAGTATGGAATTTATTGATAAAATCAAAAATTTTCAAATTCCTGAAGAACACAGTATGGTTTCCTTTGATGTGACTTCTCTTTTCACGAACGTACCTGAGGATTGTATTATACGAAGTATAAAAAACAGATGGGATTTTATCAAGGACAAATGTAGGATCCCATGGAGTGAATTTCAGATCGGCCTCCGACTTCTATTAGGTTCAACCTATTTCACGTTCAATAACTCAATTTACAGACAAAAGTTTGGTACACCTATGGGCTCTCCATCTTCACCCATTTTTTGTGACTTAGCCTTAAGAGATTTGGAAGTTTCTTGTTTTGAGAAACTCGATTTCGAGGTTATTCACTATTATAGATATGTTGACGATTTGTTCTTGATTTTACCGACCAACAAAATTGAACACACTTTAAATGTGTTTAACTCCTATAATCCCAATCTCCAGTTTACATATGAGATGGAAACTAATAATAGAATTAGTTTTCTTGATGTACAAGTCATCAGAAGTTTAGATAACCGATTGATTTACAATTGGTACCAAAAACTGACTTTCTCAGGGCGAGTGTTACATTACCATTCATTCCACCCAACACACCAGAAGATTGCGATGGTGTCTTGTTTGACAGATAAGGCGATCAAGTTGTCTGACCAACAGTTTCATGGTGAAAATTTGAAATTAGTTACTGATATCCTTCAAAGGAATTCCTACCCCAACACCTTCATCAAGAAACCTATCAGAAAAAGATTAGCAATTTTAAATAATAATGATAATAGTCCGAGGCAAACAAGAGTGGAACCTGATGCCACTCTTACGATTCCTTACGTTAATCGTCTTACTGAACAGTTGAACAGAAAACTAAAGAATTATAATATACGTGTTATTAACTCTATTGACAACAGATTGGACCATATTGTTACACGGGGAAAAGACAAATTACAACAACAAAATAACACTAATGTTGTTTATCAAATAGATTGTTTGACCTGTCCTGCCACCTATATAGGCCAAACAAAGAGAAAACTCAGTACCCGCATTAAAGAGCATCGAAATAACATTAATTGTCATCCCAAGTACCACAACGTCATAACAAAACATCGACTGGACCATCCTTCTCATATCATTAATTGGGAGAGGATCAAAATTAAAGATAAGGAAGTGCTTTTGTCTAAACGTCTTGTGTCTGAGATGTCTTACATCAAGGCCAACTTACACACCTTGAATCTACAGACAGACACAGTTAAATTCCATGACGTGTATATGCCGGCGCTCACTTAGTGGTTTCTTTTAACTATTATTGAGTAACATTGTTGTTTAATGTTGTTTTTAGTAATTGACTTCTCTTTCAAATTTATTGTCAGAGTAAATTCTATTTATTTAATTTATTTAGTTCAATTTATTTTCAATATTTTGTGAAACTAATTTATATTGTAATTTCCCTGTTTCCATTTTGTTGGTAAGCTTGGTTTAAATTAATTATTGTGTGTCTTATGGTTAAATATTAAGTTTTAACATCATTTTTAACTTTTTTAGACCTGATGACGATCAAATACAATGATCGAAACGTCGTTTTTTAATATAATGTGAGAAAATTAAACAAAAATAAAAAAAAATTAGTCTGTATTGGCGACTCTAACTTCCTCCGTTTTAAACTTATATAATAACAGACGATTTTAACTTTACAATACACTTATTTATTATATTCATTCAGATTTTTTTTTTTGTGTTAATCCACTCGTCTCTCAAATCCTTTCTAAGTGAGTTTTTGCTGAATTTAGTTTGAATATTTTGTTTAAAATTTGCAGAATTCGTCTAGTCGAAATCAGATCAGACCATTTCACGTAAAATATCATAGTAATTAAAATTGACGTAAAAAAAAAAAAAAAAAAAAAAAACTCGTATGTCTTTCGCAACACAAATCGAAATTTTACAAGAACAAAGTAGGCAGTTGACAAACATCGTGAATAACCTTTTTTCGGAGGAGGCCTTAATTTACCCCAAAATGTTGTCTTTAACCATAGACCCCATCAAGTATATTTCGAAATTGCCAGAGTTCCACGGTGACTTCAGGGAATTGCAAAACTTCGTCGACTTAGTTGACAAAATACACCCCACTCTAAAAAAATATGATCCCCCATCTCAGAGTATCTTCTCAGATATGCTAAAATCTAAACTAAAAGGTAGAGCTCGAGAAATTATAGAAATAAATAATCATGTCACGGCTTGGGAAGACATGAAGTCAATCCTATACAACAATTTCGGTGACCGACAAACACAAGAAGAGTTGTTCGACGAATTGCATTCTATACAATTTAAAACAAATGCCATTGAATTCTACAACGACATTAAATCAATTTTAAGAAGACTAAACGTCAAAGCAAAGCAATTGATGAACGGTAACGAAGGAGCTATTGGAGCCATTATAAACCATAATAAAAATTCCGCATTAATCATTTTTCGGAATAAACTTCCAGAACCCATGCGTTCTCTAATTTTCTGCAGAAACCCAGACAGTTTAGAAACAGCAATTAATATTCTGCACGAATCTGGATACGCATATTTAAATGTTTCACAAAATATGCCGGGATCTAATGGACACCGACAAAACGAAACTTCCCAAAACAGATATCCTAAACGAAACGGACAACATAACGATAGAAACATTAACAAAGGACTTAGCAATTTTAACAGGAACAATAATAATTATAGTCGAAACAATGAAAATTTCAACAGGCACCACAGCAACTACAATCGAAACAACAACGACTCTGACAGGAACTTCAACCCTATAAGAAACAATAACAACAATTATAACAATAATACCTTTAATAACCATAATAATAACTACTACAACAATCGCTATAATCACAATAATAGTACTCGAAACCAACATAATTATAATAACACCCAGTTTAATAGCAACCCATATCCCCAAAATCGAAACGGATTTAATAATAATCTTACTAACACCAATCCAAACTCTCACAACTCATATAGAAGAAATAATAATAATAATAACGATTCAGAACCCGAACCAATGGAAATAGATATGTGGCGTATCTACCAACGCCACTGCTACCTTTTCAATCTACCTCAAAATCTTACCTCCTAAAGCTCCATTAATTTCATCATTTTTGCGTATGCAAGCGCAATAACTTCCCCAAGCATTCTCCCACCGATTTCATTACCTTTCGGTTATGCAAATAGCATCCAACATCAAGCATCTGCCCATCAAGAACATTCACGCAATTAACGCGTTATATAAATTTCCGTAGAAGAAATTCGGTACGCCAGTACCGCATACATCAATGCATCTCAGCATTGTTCTAAAAGGAAAACATTTCGGTTGCCATACTAGATAACCGAAGTGGATTATAAAAACAATCAGCAGAACCCCTGTCTGCCTGCATTTACTGCCCCACACGTGCGCAACAGATTTTCATGTTGCACCAGTACTCACGGCGGCTTTTATGCAATCTTCAAAGCACCGGCGCAATTCTAGCTGCCAAGAGCCGAATTCACTGCCAGTGTAAATACTCACACTGGAATTCGACCCATGACTCCCTAGGATTGCAATACACAATTAACATGGTTGTAAACACAACCATCATTGTGTAATTATCCCAAATGCATCCTAATCCCAAAGATGCTTTTTAATGAATTTTTATTCCCACGGTTCGACCACCCATGAGCTCGCATCACGAGCCAACAAGGTGATCCGCGCACAAAAGTAGTTTATTCGATGAAACGGTTGTAAATGAGTCGAGTCCGATACACGGTGGAGTTCGCCTGCGCTAGTGCAAGAGATGGAATAGTGAAGTTCCTATAAGAAAAATCAGTGTAAATTAAATAGAATTAGGACCTTGGTAAATTTATAAACACCCGGGAATATTTCTGTCAGTAAAATTTACGAACTTAGTGCCGGACCTGATATTGTGAAGATCCGCCACAGTTTTCCAACAATAAAAACAAAACAGTATCACCAACCCTAATGTTTTATTTTCTGCCTGGTATCTGCGCTGTGTCTGAGCGCTCGTTGTGAAGTTTATCCCGAAGTGACAGTGCAACGTCCAATCCTGAGGAAGCTCTATCTGGCTGCTGTTTACCTGAGGACGTGGATTAGGTAACTTGTAAGGAGATCTTAGTCAACCCGTGCCAATGTCGGCACATAACTAAGACCAGCCCCACAGATATGTTACAAAGTAGAAGAAGGATAAACAACAATAATCAAAGTCACTATAATGAAGCTCTAAACTATTCGTGTAGAGGATCCAGATACGGCCTTCCCTACATATTAATTTCACATAAAACAAAACCTCTAAAATTTATAATCGATACAGGTGCTACCCACTCTGTTATAAACCCGAATATATTTGACCCAAAATGTCACACAACTTTAGAAGATCCTATTAAACTTAAGACCCTTACACATTACGTAGAGATAAAGGAAAAAATGCGTATACCGAATTTGAGGAATTAAGTAATGCAAATAAAAATATTGAATTTTTAGTTTATCCTTTCCATACTGAATTCGACGGTTTGATAGGTAATAATATCCTTTTAGATTTGCAAGCCAAAATAAACTATGAGACCCACCAACTAACCACAAACAGGAGAAATATAAAATTATATTTTAATCGGGAAAATATTGTCTGCAATGTTATAGAAACGAATCTTCCAGTCTTACAAGAGCAGGGCTTAGGTTATTTAAAAGAACAAACTATAAACGACAAATTGATAATAGAAGAAGACATATATGAAGTCAACAACTATGAAATACAAGCTAAAATAAGAACGGCAGAAAACACAAAAGAAATGTTACCGCTTCTAAAACCAATAGAATTAGAAAAAGTAGACGGACAATATAATAGAAATTAATGACAAAAATTTACAAGAGAAAACGTTAAGAACAGACCACTTGAATTTAGAAGAACGGAACGCTTTATTAAAATTAACGAAAAAATACAAAGATATATTTTATAAAGGAAACACTCAACTTACTTTTACTAACGTTATCAAACACAGAATCCACACGATAAACGATATCACCATTCAAAGTAAAACATATCGGTATCCGTTCGCCCACAAAAAAGAAGTGGAAAACCAAATACAAGAAATGTTAAATAACAACATTATACGGCATAGTAATTCCCCATATTCAGCACCCGTCTGGATCGTACCTAAGAAGGTAGATGCTAGCGGAAAGTCTAAATGGCGACTCGTAATCGATTATCGCAAACTAAACGAAGTGACTATCGATGATAAGTATCCAATACCGAACATCGGCGAAATTTTGGACAAACTAGGAAGATGTCAGTATTTCACAACACTCGATTTAGCGAAAGGATTTCATCAGATTGAAATCCATGAAGACGATATACAAAAGACCGCTTTTAGTGTCGAAAATGGACATTACGAATTTCTTCGCATGCCGTTTGGCTTTAAAACAGCCCCCGCAACATTCCAACGTCTGATGAACAATGTCTTAAGATCACTAAATAATAATATATGCTTAGTTCATATGGACGACATTATTGTCTTTTCAACATCACTCCAAGAACATATTGACTCTTTACAGAAAATTTTTGAAAGATTCAAAGAAGTAAACTTAAAGATACAACTAGACAAATCGGAATTCCTTAAGAAAGAAACTGAGTTTTTGGGACACATTATTACACCTGACGGTATTAAACCTAACCCAGAAAAGATAACCCAAATTTAAAGATACGCATAACACAAAGGCCGCCTACGACAGCATAGCCAGGGTAGAACTATATAATGCCATGAGAGAATTCGGCATTCCAAATAAATTGATACGACTTTGTAGGTTGACCATGACCAACGTAACTAGTCAAGTAAAAGTAGCGGGATTGTTGTCCAAACCAATAAACATCTATAATGGACTCCGACATGGGGACGGTCTGGCCTGCCTCCTCTTCAACCTGGCGTTGGAGAAAGCAATCCGCGACTCTGGCGTTACAACAAGAGGGACTATTGTCACCAAGTCCAGCCAGATACTTGCCTACGCAGATGACGTCGACATCATCGGTAGAACCGAATCGGCGGCACAGGAATCCTTCACCCAGATCGAGCAGGCGGCACAAAAACTGGGACTGCACATTAATGAGGGAAAAACCAAGTACATGGTGGCAACTTCTGCGAAGAGAAGACCTAACGTTGGTCAAACTACCAGGGCAGTGGAGCACGAATTTGAAGTAGTGCAATCCTTTAACTACCTTGGGTCAATAGTATCAGCCGATAACAATATGGAAGAAGAAATACGCGAACGGCTGATTAAATCCAACAAAGCCTACTATGGTCTATCAAGGCTCTTTAAATCCCGAAATTTATCCAGAACATCCAAGGTACTACTGTACAGGACCATGGTCTTACCAGTACTCATGTATGGATCCGAGACCTGGGTGCTTAACAAAAGGCACTCTGAACTCTTGGCCGCGTTCGAGAGAAAGGTCTTAAGGAGAATTGTTGGCCCGGTATGTGAGGGAGGACGATTCCGGAGACGCTACAACCATGAGTTGTACGCAATCTACCTTGAAGCTCATATTGTAAGAAAAATCAAGCTCGGTAGACTCCGGTGGGCGAGACACCTAGCTCGAATGAGCGAAGAGGAGCCTGCCCGGAAAATCCTTTGTGGCAGGATGTATGGAAGGAGACAGCGCGGCAGACCTTGTCTGCGATGGAGGGATGGCGTAGTCCAGGACGCCCAAAGCCTGGAAGTGCTAAACTGGATGACATCGGCCGAAATCGGGACCGGTGGAGAGATTTGTTAAATAAGGCCAAGACCGGATCCCGGTTGTAGTGCCGATGATGATGATGATGATAACACAATTTATTAACAATTGCGACGTCTGTAATATCGAAAAATATGTTAGGAATCCCCATAAGCCATTATTAAAAATAACCGAGACCCCAATGAATCCAAAAGAAATCATACATGTAGATGTATTTTACAGTTTAGAAAAATCGCTATTCCTAACGATAATTGATAAATTCTCGAAACACGCTGGTGCGATAAAAATCTCAGGTAGAACTTGGACAGAATTCAAAAGAGCCCTTACATATTATTTTAGCCAATTCGGTTACATAAAGAAAATTATAGTAGACAATGAATTAGGATTCAAGGCAATCCCAATGAAAACATACTAAGGAACAATTAATACAGAAATCCACTATACATCGAACAGTAACCATACATCAAATTCCGACATTGAACGCTTACATAATACAATTAATGAACACATACGATTACTAAAACGACGAAAATATCAAAGACGATTCCGTTGAAGACAACATTTTAAAGATTATATGTTATTACAACAATACAATACACTCTACAACTAACCGAAAACCCATTGATTTCGTTAACGGGCAAATACATCAAAATGAATACAAAGATATTTACGAAAACATCCTTACAAAGAAACAAAAAACTATAGAAAAATTAAACCAAACTTGCAAAAGCGATATCTTAGAAAGTGGACAAAATGTTATTAAAGAAGTTAGAGGAGGAAAAAATCATCCGAAATACAGAAAACTAAATACACAAAAGATTGACGAAGATCATATTGTAGATACCAAAAACCAATTCAAATATTATAGAACACATATTAAACCTAAGAAAAAATATCAAGACTCCGAAAATCCCACAATTACCCCTAAAAAACTAATAAAATCCGAGACGAAATAAAAACATACAAATTATATATCCTATACGTTTAAGCATTCAGAAATACCTGTACCTCGAATCGCTATCATTATATGAATCAAATAACCAAATGTGAAGGACACATAAATAATTGTAACTAAACTATATAAGGCACGATTATGTAATTTACCCCACATAACTATTAAAATTATACTTAACACATAAATAAGAAAAAGTTATGACAATTACCCTCTATTTAAATTTGTGTAAGTTATATCACTGCTACATGTAACTAAAACTAAGAATATAATTCTCATAGATAACAAAAACTAAAGAAATAAAATGTCCCATGTAATTGCATTCTAAGTACTATGGTATATGTATAATTATAATTTTGTAAACGATATATGTATAATTTTGTAAACAAGACCTCTTTATTATTTTGCCTTTTTTTCACACTACTTTGCTAAACATTTCGTTGGAGCCTCAATCTAACGGAGGGGGTGTTACATATCACAATCGTCGCATGTCAGCAAAACACGAAAACCAAACACGTGTGCACCACTCGTCACTACAACGCAACGATATGCTAAGTACCCTTCCCCGAAACGTCCACACTTAAAATTATATGTTAGTCCTACGCAGGCAGTTATTTTGTGCGTCGACCCCTTTTTGCGCAACTACCTGAGGTACATTCTGCTGTACCCGAAAATGTTAGATGATAAGTAAAATAGAAGTATAAGTTAGTCTTAAGTAAGATTCCGTGAGCAAAGGTTCTTGCGGAAATTGTAATAAAACATAATAAGAATCTTAAGATAGATTCCGAGGCCGCAAGTGCTCCGCGTTAAGAATTCAAACGAAAGTAAAATAAATCAAAATTAAAAATTAGACAAGTGTTTTTTTCTTTTGAACTGTTGTTTTTACTTTTGAAACTTATATCCTCGCACTTTTCACAGCACTAAGACGCATGTGTGGAGATCCGTTTATTTGCATAGGATCGCACAGAAAACTTTGCCCTGCACTCGGACGCGTGTGGGAAGATCCGTTTGTTGGTTTAGGATCCCACGGTAAATCTTCGTGCCCGAACCGATAGTGCAATTGGGTTTCTTATGTGTATTTAAGTTTCCCAAAACGGATTGCACAATTGATCCAATGGTACGGATCACGAGGCAGAAGCGCACGTGCTGCCTCGTTGGCGATTTTAAATCGATAAAATGTCCGGAGAGACGGAACACATTCAGCACTATGCTTCAACATTTAAGGGTACTCCAAAATCCTCTCTTGTACGCGCTAAAAAAAAAAAGAAAAAAAAGGAAGTGCAATGAACAATGACCGTGATATAGAAACGAGATTGTCATGATACGTTCTGCCTATGTTCTAACGACGGAATTGAACGACTTATGGCTGAGTCTCCAATAAGTTTCACTGCTCGTTTTTGCATCTAGCACTTGTAGTACAGTTTTGGATACGTCTGACCAAATATGAGTGTTGAACTCCATTTTGGAGGGAATGTACGCCTTTTAAATAGTGGTTGTGTTGGCGAAGTAACATACGAAGCCAAGGATGGAGCAGCACACGACTGCTGACTGTCACACCGTAGATCGGCAATTTATACCATTCGCTCTTTGGTTCTCGTGACAATACGCAAACAAGAGAACGGGGACAAAAAAGAGGATAAAAGCAGCGGCAGTTGGAGAGTTCAGTTTAGGCACATTGACCCAACTTGGACCAACGAAGAGCTAGCGTCGGAGATCATCAGGATTTGCCCAGTGCTGAAAATCCACAGGCTGGACTATTTTCAAACTCCGTACATGCGGGAAAATAACTTAAGGAACCTACGGATTATCCAAATCGCTCCAAATGAAGACACCAACAAGCTCAAATAAATTAAGTACTTGTTTACCTACAAAATCAGCATCGAGGAGCCTCATAAACAAAGTATCCTTCATTGCAAGAAATGCCAAGGTTCAGGACACTTGGCGGTGGCTTGCCACTTAAATATACGATGCGGCAGATGTGCCGAAGAACATCAAGTAGGAGAATGTAAGGTCAATCCACATGGTATGGAACCAGAAAAAATCCAAACCACAAACCCCGATGGATCCATTACCTCTAAGGAAATCGCTGTAACGTGCTGTAACTGCGGAGGCCCACATCCAGCCAATTTCTCCCAGTGTCCGCATAAATTGAGAATTCTCCAAAGAAGAACAAAACCAGCAACAACCAACAAATCCGCACCAACCAAATCCACATCGCAGAACACATTACCACAACCTACAAGGCCAGGAACATCATATGCGGATGTCATCAAGAACAATCAAAACACGCCGACGTCAAACAACCCCAACTCCATTGGCCTCAACCTGGACATCATGGGCTACATCAAGAGTCTACAAACTATGCTTCCTACATTGAAGCATATGTCGGATATCGAAAAAAAAGGTCAGATTCTTTCACTTATAACCTCCCATATTCTCTCCCTCAATGTCTGAACTAACTATAGTCGCCCTCAACGCAGAGTCTATATACTCCAACATCCGTAAGCAACACTTACGGTTGTTTGTTAAAACCTTCTCCCCAGACATCCTTCTCCTCTCAGAAACGTGGCTTAAGTCCAACTCCCGAGTATCCATCCCCAATTATACATTTATTTCCAACCCCAGAACTACTGGATCCCATGGAGGTACCGGCATCCTAATAAATAACAAACTTCAATTCACCGAAATCAGGTTCGCCAATGTTTTCAATATTGAATACACGGCAGTTAAACTTTTTTGTGAAAACAAAAAAGTAATCATAGTAACATCCGTTTACATCCACCCAACACGAGAACCAGACTTTCCTGACTCTGACATATCTCAAATAATCAGACAGTCTCTCCCGGCACCATTCATAATCGGTGGAGACTGGAACGCTCGACGTACAGCATTCAACGACATAAAGAATAACAAATACGGCTGCCAACTTTTGCACCTCCTCTCCTCTCACCCATATACGTATATCGACAGTCCACTGCAGCCAACTCGTGTCACCAACTCGACGCGGTCAACAATTGACTTCTTTCTCAAGTCGGCTAATGTCTACTCAACGAGCCCCCCCCCCACAGTATCCTTCCTCTTTCCCTCTGATCATGGTTCCGTTCACACTTCGATCAAAGTTCCCTCCTTCGAACTGCTCTACTCACACAGTCCTGTCCCGAACTTCTCCAAGACTAACTGGAAAAAGGTCAATAGAGACGTCGCCGCAAGGTTTTCTAACTTGCAAATCCCCGAATCTTCTAACCTAATCCCTGCTGATATCGATCGAGCAGCCCTAAAAATTGAGCAGACACTCAAGGATGCCCTCACCAGCAATACACCCACCACCATCCCTCATAATCATCTAGGAAAACCTTTACCCAGCATCCTAATTAAATTGCTGCGTCTCAAAAAACAACTCCGCCGAAAACTTCATATAAGATTCTGTCCTTTTATTAAAAGTCAGATCCAACTCCTGACCACCTTAATAAATGAACATTTAAAAAAGTTCGCGGATCAGACTTATACCTCTACACTTAACAATATTAAACACAATCGTGATCTCTTCAAAAACATCAACCGACTAACTAGTCGGAAGTTTAAACCGCGAATCGATCACCTTATCAGCCCACTCAGCAACAATCTTATCCAATCCGACACGGACATAGCCAATTGCCTCGCTAACCACTTCTCAAAGATCTATCAACAAAATGATTCCCTCTCAGTCCCTAATTTTCGAAATACTGTCAACGAATATATTTCACACAGATTACCCGCATCTTATACTCCTTTCATCGGAGAATTTAACGACACAAACAAGGCGTCACATCCTTCAGACACCACTACATTTTTAACCACAGATGAACTCATCAAGTTCATAAAATCACGACCCAACAAAAAATCTACCGGTATAGATGGAATACCACACCTTCTATTTAAAAGACTTCACCCGCCAAATCTACTTCCCATTTTAGTCCTTCTTAACCACATCATAAATGCTTCACATTTCCCAGAGAACTGGAAAATTGCGGTAGTAATTCCCATTAAAAAGTCCGGCAGTTCCAATAACACCTCCAACTATCGTCCAATATCTTTATTGAACACCCTAAGCAAAATATTGGAATGTAAGATCTACCAAAACCTTCTTTCGTTTGCCAGTGATAACGCTCTCATCCCTAATTCTCAGTTTGGCTTTCGTGAGTGACACTCTACTTGCCATGCGTTACTAAAACTTACACACGATGTCACAACTGGTCTAGAAAACCAATGCCCTACCGTATGCATATCTCTCGATATCTCCAAAGCATTTGATTGTGTCTGGATCTCAGGACTTCTTTATAAGCTGCACTGCTTATTTGGTCTGAATTCCAATATCACAAAGCTCCTAGCATCTTATCTTTCTGGGAGGAAATTCATGGTCAGAATAAATTCGTCCCTCTCACAAACTCACAACATAACCGCAGGAGTTCCCCAAGGACCCATTCTTGGACCACTTTTATATCTTCTATACACATCCGATATTCCCCAACCTCCACCTAGTGTTGTAATGCTAAATTATGCTGACGATACTTTAATCTACTCTAGCAGTAGATTTGTCAAAGCGGCAAGAAACCGCGTTAACAACTTCCTCCCGCTCATCTCAGCATACTTTAACAAATGGAAAATTCGCCTCAACCCAACCAAAACCCAGCTAACAGTGTTTAAGGGCAAAAACGCTCACTGCACAAACAACACTAAACGTTGCCACAACAAAATTAAACTAAATCTTAATAACACCCTCATAAAACCTTCGAAAACCCTAAAATATTTAGGAGTAACCCTTTCCAACAACTGGTCATTCTCAACCCACATCAAAAATTCTCTTCAAAAAGCCTCAATACAGCTTAACCTGTGCAGACGAGTGTTATGGAAACCTAAAGGCCTCTCTCTTAAGGTCAAACAGCTCATCTACAAACAGATAATCAGACCTACTCTTACATACGCCTGCCCATTATGGTTCCACATCTCAGCCTCCCAAATGGAGAAATTACGAGTGTTTGAACGAAAATGTTTCCGGTTTATCACTGGCTTACACCGCAAAACCAACTCATATAGATATCATTGTAACAACGACCTTTACAACACCGCAGGCATCGAACGACTGGATAGACGGATCCTAGAACTGTCGATAAATTTCATAGAAAACCTTCCTAACAATCCCAACCCGATAATAACGGACCTACCATCACCCTCCTCCAATACGGGAGCTCACTACCGTAATTGTCTCCAAATCAGGACCCTCTTCGCCGCAGGCAGACTGGTTAACGATCTAAACGAGATCGTGTACCACAACACCGAACTGGCACCCAATCATTTCAAATACAGCAACATCCAAGCATTCTCCAAGATCCTTACCTTTAACACAGAACCGAATGGCTCTCCCCTCCCTCAGGAACTTACCTGATCCTATCCCTTACTATCCTCGATCCCAACGGGAAATCCCACATCCATAACTAAAAATTGTAAATATTATTTTTAAGTCAAATTCGAATTGTCACTATCATTGCAATATCAAATATTGTAAATTGTATATAAGATTAGATTAAGTTAGATTAAGTTATGTTAAGTAATTTTAAGTAGGCTAAGTTAAAATAAACAGAGTTCCTGGTTTTTCTTCTGACCTTTTCCAGGACAAACAAAATTAACAATATATATAAATCACATTAAATCTTAAGCACATCTAAAAAGAATTGTTTGAAAAATGTTAACAAATAGCATGTAAACACTTATTATGTAACAAATCTATTATAAGTTAGCTGTATTACTTATTGTAACTATTCATTTTTGGTCAAATAAATACAGTTTTGAAAAAAAAAGAAAAAAAAAAGAGAGTTCAGTTCAGAGCAGAGGTAATAAGAGATCTTAACAGATTCTGGTTCTACCAAAACAATAAAATAAACAATAAAAAAAATAATAATACAGTCCACTGATTGAATAAGGCGATCCGTGCACGCAACATAATCGAGACGCCGCCTACCAGTAAAAGGTTGGATGAAGTGAAGTTTTTTTGCATCTCTTAAGAAATCCCACACATGTTACCGCGCTTTTCGCAGCTTCAAATATATGGTCATTCCAATTAAGGGTCGAATTAATTCGAGTACCGAAGATTGAAACCTCCTTGACTTCATCGATCCAAGTGTCGTTCATCGACACTATATTTACTTTAGGGTTCGCCTTTGACGACAAGAGGTAGCACTGAGTTTTTAAGGCATTGAATTTTACTCGGTTAGATAATCCCCATTGATATCTCTTGTTGAGGTCGGAATTAAATTCCTTAAGCATGATCTGCTAATTAGTTCGAAGAGTTCGGTCACGAATGCAGCAATTTAGCGAGTGAAAAATAACATCTCCTCAAGAGAATTGGGGGAATGCAATCCGAACTTGTTATGTTCAGCTCCTTGAGTGCTTGGCAACGGTACGCGTTCGAAAGTACAATAAATCTGCTTCACTGTGCGTTGCTTGTGCTCAAGGTGAGGCGGCCTTCATACGGTATTCAAGCAGCGTCGAGTTGGCTGCAAATTGTGCAGGAATTAGATTCTTGTTGTACCAGTGAACCACTGGTCTGTCATCGATTATAAGTGAAGGAATGGGTGATAAGGCCGAGTTTTGGACGTTTTTCACGAATTTTTTTAAATATCCATTACAGTATTTTTGAAATATCCAATGCGACTACCCTGCTTTCGCCGAGATAGTGGATGGAATGGCTCCACTTTTCGGTAAGGCACGCCATCAGATCTCCTGAGGACTTGTTGCTACGAAAGCCATATTGGCGATCATTGAGGATGCCATTTGATTCCAGATATTCTGAAAGTTGACGGTTGATAGGTGATTCCATTACCTTTGAGAGAATAGAAGTTAGTGCTATAGATCAGTAAGAAGAGAGCGACGATTTGTAACCCTTCTTGGGAATTGACTGAATGTTCGCTTACTTCCATCTATTTGGGAAACGGCCAGTAGAATAGAACAAATGGAAGAGTTTCCACGCTGGTTTAGCGAGTGAAAAGGAACATTTCTTCAAGCGAATTTGGGGGAATGCCATCCGAACCAGCGGATTTGTTGGCGTTTAGCTCTTTGAGTACGCGAGCAACAGTACGCGGTCGGAAATGAATCTGGCCCATGATGTGCTGCTTATGCTCAAGTTGAAGTGGAACTGATGTGGTATCAGGCAGCGTCGAGTTGGCTGCAAAATGAGCAGCAAGTAGATTCGCTTTCTCTATTGTACAGGTGACTGATCCGTTATCGGCTATATGCGATGGAATGGATGAGGAGACCGACTTTTAAATGTTTTTCATGAATACCCAGAAGTTTCTACTACCTGTGGGAGAGTGTAGTATTTTTTGTCTCACTCTCTGGTCATGCAAGAGCTTTGCGCGTTAAATATGGACATTGCAGTCATTTGTACCTCTCTGGTATCTTCTCCGGTTTTCTTCAGTATTGTTTGATTTGTTACGGGTCCCACGCCCAAGGCTCACCTAAGACGGAACCTTCGCCTCGTAAAAACAATCTAACCGCGTGTGAGCGTTATAGCTGTGAACCGCGTATAATTTAAATATACAGAGGGATCAAGAATCAACACCCTCTGCAACCGGAAGAGCCGTACCGTCGACCGGGACGTGGCCCGACGACGTTCATAAACACGTAAGTCTATGTAATTTCGTAATATTTATTGTTAATAATATAACATATAACAATTTTTGCGCATCCGGCGACCACCATCTGTGGGCTGTTTATATTATTAACAGATCCATACAAACAACTTCTAATTTGTTGGTTTTTCATTCCTCTGTGTTGTGATTGTTCGTAGTCAAAACAAGGTAAAAAATCACCATACGTCTACTTATAGCCAAGCAAAGAAATATCAAAATAATTACCTTACAATTTTTAAGGCCTTCATTATAGAAATCAACGATGAGTCGAAAGTGACGCTGAGCTCCACATATACTATGAGGTCACAAACGTATGTAGCGAACAGAAGCATCCGGCCAAATCTGCTTCTAATGTACTTATTGAATATTAAATTCGAACCCAATTGATTGTCCTCTGCGAATTTGCTCATTGCTTCTCGCATGCAGTACTCATCGTATGTGGTTTGAAATTGCAAAAATAACATCGATTCAGATTTATTATAGTAAAATGTAACTTGCTCCTGGAATAAAACATATTTTAATAAAAACTTTTTAAGGCATTTAGTCAACGATACCTTTTTGGAACCAGCATATGGGTCCGTTGTGGGTATTATACCGAACCCAGTCATTTTATCGCAATCAGGAAACGCTGATTTACCAATAACACCGACTATCACCAGTTCTTTATCATCTTTAATTATGTCCCTGAATGTGGGGGATAGGAATTTTGTATTGAAAATATATTTTCGGCAAGCATCTACCTTATATCTGTAAACTCATCGGGGTAAACAAAGTTCTCGAACGTAGTCATTTTATAACAAATTTCTTTCTTGTCTCTGGGTACACCACGACACGAGTATACGTGGTCGTATATATGTGTTACAGCCCTTGTCTCTAATTATTAGTGCAGAAACTGAAATCAAACTAAATAAATCAGCAACAAACTAAATTGAACCTTTAATGCTCTATTTATGAATAGTTTACCAAACAGATTTTTGAGGATGTCAAATTCAACTGAAAGTTATACTTGTTTACCAATTGCTTGAAAGGAGATCGTACGGGATTGGAATAAATGATATCGTTTGAACAGGTAAGGTAGTCTGCCAATCATTTGTTATATGAACATTAATTGTCTAATCAATATTTATAATAGGAAATGTAAATTGAATCACACACCAGTCCTTAGATACTAAGTCTATTTGAATTCAATGGAAAATATGTGAAAAAAGATAATTAGGAACCAGACAAACCATTTTCCACGGTATTACAAACATTAAGGAAAATTTAACTAAGCCGATGAGATTTGTCTTGAAATATTATACCCACTTCTAGAACAATAAAAACATTATTACATCTGCTTCTAAAATAACGGTGACAACCACCAATTTTATTGAAGTACACTTTATTACGATTACATCTGTTCCTAAAGGAACTGTAATAACCACCATCTTTAATGAAGGTGACTTCATTACAATTACATCTGCTCCTAAAAGAACAGCAATAACCACCGGCATTAATTAACGTCACTTTATCAGGATCAGCATTGAATTCTAGTTCAATCATTTTATTACACTTAGAATCTCTCTGGATTATAAAATAAGAAACAGCCCTACTTATGTAGAGGTACAGAATTTAGACTGGTTAATTTATTATTCTATATATTACGAATATAGCAATATTCTCGACGAAGAATGGCGTAAAACACATGCCGCGAATGAAATTTATTTAATTTCATTATTATTTTTAGAATTATTATCAAGGAAGGAAGCCAGGAGAACACCATTGGCGACAACCCAAAGGGAAGTCAGGAGAACAGCACAGAAGTAAACTAGCAAGTAAATATAATAACTTGTGATCTCGGAAGAGTATCCCCCGAGCAATAACGTAATATTTGCCGCATCCGGTATACAAACATCATCGGCACTACAACCGGGAGCCGGTCTTGGCCTTATTTAGAAAGTCCTGAGGCTTGTTAAATTTTCCATAATGATTTGTTTTTTCCGGGCAAGGTCATTAGTCTTGCGCCAGAGGCTCCCCGACGGGGAATCGAACCCCGGTCTCCCGCGTGACAGGCGGGTATACTAACCACTATACTATCGAGGAACAAACACCCGGTGACAAATAAATAACTCAATAATTTATGTTGATACCATTCATTTGGTATTACATTAGTACTGATGGACAACTTTACCAAATACAAAGTTTTGAAAGCCTTAAGGACAACTAATACAAAAGGAATGATTGCCGTGCTCAACCAGATCAGCAAATTCTTCGGTATGACCAAGCGCCTAATCACCGACAGAGATACAGTTCACAGCCAGCGAATTTACAAGATATTCTCAAACCTACGGCATACAGCATATTGTGGCGGCCGTTAAAATACCACCTGCCAACGGGTAAGTGGAGAGGATCAACCGCGCGGTACTAGCGGCGCTCAAGTGTGATAATGTGACCGGCAGGGATAGGGCGCAACTGTTGGGGAGCATTCAATGGAGTCTGAATGGGATGAGGACCGCAACCACAAGGATGACCCCACACGAATTAATGTTTGCCTATACGGCAAGGGAAGTTGCTGGAGATAAATTACTGTTGGAACTTGAACAGGAAGTATGCCATGATCAAGGCGAAATGAAACAGAAGCGAGATGCTGCCCAGCGCAACATCATGGTAGATCAACAAAAGCAGAAGGAACACTTCGATAAGGGCCACAGAAGACCAACCACATGTAAGGTAGATGATTTGGAACTGATAGAACAGGAGCCTGCAGTAACCGGTGAGTCCCGGAAGTTTGCTCCAATTTATAGGGGACCGTTGCAGTATAATTTCACAATTTAAAATTAGAATAAATAAAGTGGTAAACAATGGAAGGTGACTTACTTGGCAGGGTCTTGCAGTGTTGGGCCGGTCCTTATGGATCGTTGTGGCTGGTTCTTGTGGTGAAAGCGGCGTTGAGTTCTTGACTCCCCCTGTTCAGCTGGTTAGTTTCTTTATCCTACTTAATTTCTTTATCCCTTGATCTTATATCATTATTGATAATTATGAATATTGAACGTAAGTCTATTGGAAATATCTTTCGTTGTTTTCTGATCTTGATTAATTATTATTTTATTTATGATCCTCTTTAGCCTTCTCTCTTCTATTGAATGAATATATTTCATGCCGTTGACGTTTTATTTTTTATTCGGCGCCAACGCCTTTTTTTAAATTATATTTTCTGCCAAGTAGAATTTGCATAAAATAGTTTATGCAAATTAGCTACTTGACGATATTTATTTCCTTTACAGGTAGAGAGGGGAAATTTGCGGAAATAAGTGGGTGTTGGGCGAGGACATGGACGCGAGGTCCGTAACACCTTACATCGTGACGAAAGTGTTGGGAAATGATCAATATGTTTTGATATGCCCCAGGAACGGAACAGCCCCAAAAGAAATTCGAGTACATAGAAAGTTCAGGCAGGATGAAGAGGTGGTGCGGCCCTTTTGGTGACGGCAGTCATTCCGGGCGCGAAACAGACGAAACGGAATCAGAAGATATGGACATCGGCGCGCCCGACCCAAGGATTCCAGAAAGACTCGAGGACAAGTCTTAAATCAGGATGGACGAATAATACACATTTCCCACCAATAGCCGAAATTTTAAATGGTGAAGAACAGTTCTGTTTATTGTTACCCCGACTCTAGCGCGGCTGACGTCTACTTGTGTTCTCGGCCACTGAACGAACGCTAACTTCACAGCTCGTTGAGTATGGAGTATAAAAAGAGCGCATTGCAGGCACTCGGTCTCTCTTTTTCCGGTGGTGAGCATCAGGGTTATTAATACTCATCATCATCATCGGCACTACAACCGGGATCTGGCCTTGGCCTTATTTAGCAAGTCTCTCCACCGGTATCCTGTCCATATCCAAGACTCGTTAAATTGTCCATGATAATTTGTTTTTCCGGGGAAGATCATTAGCCTTGCACCATTATTAATATTAGTTGTACAAATAAGTTTTCGCCGTTGGGCAAAAATGGCCCCAACAGAAAATTATGTAGAAATTGTGAAATGTCAAACATAATATTATGAGTTCGAACACGTGATAACAACATAACCTCAAGATATTAGTGACTTTGTATCAGCTTTACATAATTTTTTTTTCGTGCAAAAATGTCTAGTTTTGTGCCAAATAAGCCTAATTTGTGGGAACTTTTAAATTACTTTTTTAATTTGATGAATTCTGCCGCTGTGGCGCATCGGTTGCTTGTTGAAGCATATGGTGAGGCTACTTTGAGTGAGAGCAGTTGTCGTGAGCGGTTTCAAAAGTTTAAAAACGGTGAGTTTGATGTGGAAGACAAAGAACAATGTGGAAGGCCGAAAGTGTACGAAGACAAGGAATTGGAAGCAATATTGGTGGAAGATCCATCATCATCATCATCGGCACTACAACCGGGCTCCTGTCTTGGCCTTATTTAACAAATCTCTCCACCGGTCCCGATTTCGAGCCGATGTCATCCAGTTTGGCACTCCCAGGCTCTGGGCGTCGTGGTCTACCCCATCCCTTCATCGCAGACAAGGACTGCCGCGCTGCCCCCTTGCATACATCCAGCCACAAAGGTCTTTCCGGCAGGCTCCTCTTCGCTCATTCGAGCTAGGTGTCCCACCCACCGGAGTCTACCGAGCTTGAGTTTTCTTATAACATTAGCTTCAAGGTAGATCGCGTACAACTCGTAGTTGTAGCGTTTCCGGAATCGTACTCCCTCACATATGGGGTCAACGATTCTCCTTAAGACCTTCCTCTTAACGCGGCAAAGAGGCCTGAGTGTCATCTACTGAACACCCAGGTCTCGGATGAGTACTGGTAAGATCATGGTCTTGTACAGTAGTAGCTTGGATGTTCTGGATCAATTTCAGGATTTAAAGAGCCTTGATAGACAATAGCAGGCTTTGTTGTATTTGATCACCCGTCCGCGTATTTCTTCTTCTATACGAGGGTTGCCTCTTATGTTTCGGGATTTGGCAACCCTAGTGTTGCAATCCGGCAATTGACAGCTCTGTCGTAAAGTTGGACATTTTTGAGGTTATACGCACTCAGAACGTTTTGACATACGAGCGCTATTTGTGTTGTTTACAGTAACTTAAAAGATTCATCTCGGCCCAAAAATGGAATTAAATCGTCAACATTTTCGTGCGATTATTTTTTACAACTTTCGACGTGGATTAACTCAGCAACAGTGCATGGATGAACTTAATTCAATTTTTGGCGATGAAGCTCCATCAAGGACCAGTGTTTATCGATGGTATGGTGAATTCAATCGTGGTCGTAGTTCACTCCAAGATGAATTTCGTTAAGGTCGTCCAAAATCAGTTGTTGTTCCGAAAACCATTGATGCTGTGCGCGAACTGATATTGGAAGATCGTCATGTGACCTATCGTGAGATTGAGACAACCTTAGGCGTTAGCGAGACCAGCATACATTCAATATTGCATAAACATTTGACTGTCAAAAAAATTTGTTCGCGTTGGATCCCACACAATTTGTCAATCGCCCAAAAAAAGGCTCGTGTCAATTGGTTGAAAGAAATGCTCAAAAAATACCGTCGCGGTGCTTCGAAACACGTCTATGACATCGTGACAGGTGATGAATCGTGGATTTACGCGTATGAGCCCAAAAGTAAACAGCAGTCGACTGTCTGGGTGTTTCAAGATAAGCCAAATCCAACAAAAGTTGTTCGCGCACGGAGCACTTCCAAGCAAATGGTCGCCTGTTTTTTCGGAAAAACTGGACATGTCGCAACCGTACCACTAGAACAACGCAGAACAGTCAATTCTGAGTGGTACACAACCATTTGTTTGCCAGTTATCTTCCAAGAAATAAGGAAAACCAACCGCCGAAGACGGATCACTCTTCACCACGACAATGCGAGCTCTCACACATCGGCTGCGACAACTGCATTTTTGAGCACCCAAAACATCGATTTGATGGGTCATCCGCCGTATAGTCCTGACTTGGCACCGAATGACTTCTTTTTATTCCCGTACGTAAAAAACAAACTGAGAGGTCAACGTTTTAAGACACCTGAAGAAGCGGTTGCTGCATTCAGAATGCATGTGTTGGAGATACCTCAATCAGAGTGGCAAAAGTGCTTCGACAATTGGTTCAAACGCATGCAAAAGTGTATAGATCTTCATGGGGAATATTTTGAAAAACAATAAAGTGATTTTCGATGATCAATATTTGTTTTTGTTCTCTAATCCCGAAATATAAAAGGCAACCCTCGTATTGTTATCGGTTAATACTATTGACCCAAGATAGTTAAAGGATTGCAGTACTTCAAATTCGTGCACCACTACCCTTATAGTTTGACCAACGTTAGGTCTTCTCTTCGCGGAAGTTGCCAACATGTACTTAGTTTTCCCCTCATTAATGTGTAGTCCCAGTTTTTGTGCCGCCTGCTCGATCTGGGTGAAGAAATCCTGTACAGCCAATTCGTTTCTACCGATGATGTCGATGTCATCTGCGTAGGCAAGTATCTGGCAGGACTTGGTGATAATGGTCCCTCTAGTTGTGACGCTAGAGTCACGGATTGCTTTCTCCAACGCCAGGTTGAAGAGGAGGGAGGCCAGACCGTCCCCTTGTCGGAGTCCATTAAAGTTGTTTATTGGTTTGGACAGCAATCCCTCAATTTTTACTTGACTAGTTTCGTTGGTAATGGTCAACCTACAAAGGCGTATCAATTTGTTTGGAATGCCGAACTCCCTCATGGCATTATATAGTTCTACCCGGGTTATGTTGTCGTGGGCGTCCTTAAAGTCTGTAAATAGATGATATATTGGAATCTTAGATTCCTGACATTTTTCCATCGCCTGCTTAAGGGTGAATATCTGATCAATCGCTGGTTTGCCTGGGATCAAGCCACACTGATATTAACCAATGATGACTTTAGCGTATGGCCCTATCCGATCTTGTAGGATAGTGGAGAGTATCTTATATGCGGTACTCAACAATGTTATACCCCTATAGTTGCTGCACACTGTGATATCTTTCTTCTTATGTATGGGGCAAATTATACCACGACACCAATCTTCTGGCATCTCTTCTTGTTCCCATACGTGCACCACGATCTCATGAATTGCGTGATGTAACGCTGTCCCTCCTTGTTTGATCCGCTCAGCTGGTATGCCATCAGCTCCGGGGGCTTTATCTGATTTCAGCTGTCTTATGGCTCTTGATGTTTCCTCAATACTTGGTGACGGTGTGGCGTTTCTAACAGATACACACACAATACACAAGCAAATAGTGAAGAACAACGAACGAAAATCGAATAAGAAAATGCATCAGAGCCATATACCATAGCGATAACATAACAATGCACATCAGTTGAATATATTTGAGTTTAAAAATCGAATTCTAACACGGCCAGTAGTCTGATGTGTTTTTGGAGATTCTAACTGTCATAGCGTCAGTTCGAATCACACGTTCTTCACGATCATCCCAAACGCTATAACGGCAACATTTGGTCTTGATTTTGCACTGGTGGAGCCTCCGATTCTTCTGTGAGCTGGCCATTTAGCTTAGCAATTCATTGAAATGCACTTCCCATCGCTCCAGAATGCCTTCAGGATCAGTGATCAGATTACCCTCTTTATTCTTGCAGTAAGTGAAGCGTGGTGTGTACCGCGTCATACTGCGGATTATTTGGTAAAACTTCCGCGCCTGGGTCGGACTTCGCTCTCTACTTTTCTCTATTTCACAGACAAGGTTTTTTTCCCAGGCACTTTTCTTTTGTCTGCGAAGTCTTTTTCCAGATCTTCTGAGCTCTTTGTATTTCTCCTCGCGTACCCGCGTCCTATGAGACTGCCTCATTGCCCCGTATGCAGCATTCTTACGTTCAGTCGCTAGTTTGCACTCATCATTAAACCAGTCGCTCCGATCTCTACGACTACTGCCTAAGATGGAGTTGGCAGTACTAATGACAGTATTTTTAATGCGTGTCCATTTCTCTTCTACGCCTGGCATTTTGGCCACAGGACTTACTGTCCCTCCGTCGAGCTCTTCGAGGGCGAGTCTTAACGCATGACCAAATGTGTTACTGGTATTCTCATTGCGTAAGGCAGCCGTGTTGATTCTAACCTGATCCGCGGATGCATACGTCTCCGTAAGGCAATCCGCGCTCGGAAAACTATACCAACGATCCGTGTCGACGTTGGCACCTCGGTACGTTCGTACTGTCATCAGGCTCGAGGAGTGGCGGTGATCTATCAACACGTGGTCAATTTGGTTGCGAGTGGCTCCATCAGGTGATACCCAGGTGGCTCTGTGGATATCTTTACGCGGAAACCTGGTACTTGCAACGACCAAGTTTTTCGATGCTGCCAGTTCGATGACTCGTAGTCCATTGTCATTAGTGTTCTCATGCAAACTATGGGAACCTGTGTAGTGCCTAAAACCCGCTCCCGACCTATTTTTGCATTCAAATCACGAAGAACGATCTTCACGTCGTATCTCGGGCAGGCATTTAGGCCCCGTTCGACGTTCTCGTAGTATTCTTCTTTTTCTTCGTCAGGGGACTCCTCTGTAGGTCCGTGAACCTTTATGAGGATTATGTTCTTAAACTTGCCTCGCACGCGAAGAGTGCACAGCCTTTCGTTTATTGCATTAAAGCCGATTATGGCGAGCTTCAGTTTTTGGCTGACTAGAAAGCCTACCCCGAGCACATGGTGTTTTGCATGACAGCTGTAATAAATGTCTTACTCGTTTCTTTGACTAACACCGTTCCCCGTTCATCTTATTTCTTGTAATGCTGTTATGTCATCCTTATATTCGGACAGGGCATTGGCTAGCTGCTGTGCAGCTCGAGCTCTGTATAGTAGACGTTCCATGAGAAAATTCTTAAATCGTTTAGCCGTTTTCGTTTCCGTGGTCGTCGTCGTGTATCTGGTCCATATCCGAGGCTTGTTAAATTTGCCATAATAATTTCTTTCTACGGGCAAGGTTATTAGCCTTGCGCCAACCTTTCTCAGGATGTCGCTACATTCATTGGTTGACTACTTGGTGGATGCCAAAGTAGCTATCCAGGGGGTCACGTGGAGACTGCATGTCAACTTGGATTGAACAGGGACAAGGATCGTCCCGGCCTTCGCCGGGTTGAAAGCAATTTTTTTTTTGCTCTGTGTGTTCGTTCTCATCCCCCCACCCACGTATAACATTTTCTTTATTTCTATCTATTTAATCGGCTTTCCTGAAAAATCATGTTTCTCAAACTGTTAGCCAAGATTGCTTAAAAACTACTTGACTAATCTTTTTTCTTTTTTTCTTTTACAGTAGATTTGAGTCATTGGAACCCCTACAACAATCAAGATGATATAGGCATAATTTTTTTTACAGTACTTTAAAGAGAGAAAAAATTCTGTAAAACTGCTCGGCATTTTGTTAAATTTCGACTTTCATAGATAACTCGAATAGGGACTCCAACTACACTCGTATACTTTTTGAATATTTTTCGGTTATTTATTTTCGATAACTTTTGCAGGTGCTAGAGTGGCCAACAGTAAGGGACCTTTTAAGAGATGGTCACATTGCAAGGCGTATTAACAATTATTGTCACTATATTTTTTAATAAAAGGAATTTATTTTGTAGTTTCTATTTTTCTATTTATTGGCCTGTAGGAACCCGGAAGCTCATGACATCACCGACTCGGCTGCGCCGTCTTGCCCTGTCCTGTGCACTTTCCTTCCACGCATTTTGTAGTTTAGAACATATTACACAAGTGACAAAAAGATTGAGCTCTTTATTTATTTCCTTCTATGAGAAAAAAATTCGAGAAGATGACCTTTTCTGAGGCTCTCAGATGAGAACCTACCTTAACCACAGCATCTCCCCAAATCCATGTCTTATGCTTATTATGCTCCTCGATAGTATAGTGGTTATTATACCCGCCTGTCAAGCGGGAGACTGGGGTTCGATTCCTCGTCGGGGAGGCTCTGGCACAAGACTAATGACCTTGCCCGGAAAAAACAAATCATTATGGAAAATTTAACAAGCCTCAGGACTTGCTAAATAAGGCCAAGACCGGTTCCCGGTTGTAGTGCCGATGATGATGCTTATTTATATTAAAATGTATTTAATTACTTAATTTTATTAGTAACATCGATACACATGAAAAACTCTCAATAAATAACACATTATAAAAACCTTTTTTTTTCAAATAGTCAACGTTGTGAAACATTATATTTACAAATAAAAATTATTCAATTCAATACGAATCTCAACAAATGTCTTGGAAGAATAAATGTTGAGCAACAATATAAGGACATATTGGAATGACAAGTAGTGCGAGCTTTCCAGTAAATATACCTTCACGACAAATTTGTTATTCCTCATTATAAGATCCATACAAATGGTGCTTGATGTCGCGAAAATAGGTCGAATAATCATAGTGAAATTATAAATTAGCCGAGTGAATTGTGTGCCGTGATATGTCGCGAGAAATTGACGACGAAAATTACGTTTCAGCGCATTCATGTGAAATTTGCGGATTATCTGGTTTAGCAGATGACCGTATGATAGAGCATACTCGTACTTGTCATGTTGAAGGAAGTACTCAGTGTCCTTTTTGCGGATATGGGGGAGTTTCCCCAGCTGAATTATTACTACACGTGAATCAAGCTCATTTGGATTATTTAACACCTGAAGATGAATCTGTTCGACTGACTGATGGTCAATATGAAAGGTTTGTTTATATCTTGATAGAAATTGTGTGTGTGCGCGCTTCGGGTCAATTTTCGCATGACTCTTTTTTTTTTCATTTATATTCAAGGACAGAACAATCTAAATGTAGAAACATTACTTTCAGGTATTTGGAGCAAACGCAAAATTCTCAGGATGTCATGACAAATACTAACCACGATTTACTAAATGTAAACGACTCCAAAGGAATGTCAATGAGTGAAATTAATATAAATGGAAGATACAATCCAGTGCAAAACGATGCAGCCAATTTAAATGTTGCATCATGTTCAAGAAATGTGGTCAGAAATGTTACACATAAACGCAGCGATAGTGCGCTACCAAGCGGGTGTAAACGAACGCTGGCAAGCGAGCGTAACTTCCTTGTCTCCTCCGATCAAAATCTGCAGAGTAGATCTGAATTGGATTTACAATTGAAAAATCCCGCTACTAAAGGGTCAACCCTACAGGTTTGAATATTACCTTTCCTTTTATACTAGAGAATTGTTATAGTTTTTGTTTATTTTCTCAACTTCTTATTCACTAACATTTTCGTTTAAAACTATTTTAGTACGTTTGTCTTCAAAAAGACTTCTTGCTCCTTATATGTGTCTTACGTTATATCTTTTGAGTTTTGGTAGCACCTACCTTCCACCTGCTGCAGTTTAAAATTCTGTAGAGCATGGTGATGGACGCCCTCTGCGACTGTGATGCCAACAGCCTTATTTGGTCAATGGTTTTTGTGGGTGTTGGCTTCCCGTTGAAGTAGCGATGTTACCCGCAACGGTTCAGTGAAGACAGATACGTGGTGTATTGTTTGAAATTTACTTTATGTAATTTACTTTAATGTACAAAACTGCTCCTTCTATTTTATTTACTTTAATTTACAAAACTGCCAAAAAACTATACACACGGTCCTATCCTTGCCCATTTTCGCCACATGTCCGGCCAATCTTCATCTTCGCGACCTGATTACTCCACTGTTGTAGGTTTGCTCTATAGCTCTTCCAATTCGTGGTAGTAAAGTTTCCTCCCATTATTTACTGCCAAAAATACTCCTTAAAACTTTATTCTCGAATACGCGGAATTTGTTTTCTTCCCGTTTTGTGAGAGCCCATGTTTCGCACCCGTGCAGAACAATCGGCATGATTATGGTTATATAAACACGGAGCTTTATATTATATTGTAGCGAGCTTAGGGTTCGCTGGATTAGTTATTTTTAGTGAATAAGAGCCGTTAAATCGATTATTAATTAATATCACACTTTATTAATTCGTTCATAACCCGTTACTTATCCCAGGTCGTACGCCTCTTCTTTCTCTTCCGCTTTATGACAATGTTTAAAATCTGGCTTACATCGTCTTCTTGATAGAGCATCAGCGTTATTATGCACCTTCCCTTGCTGAATTGAGCTTATCATTGATATGGGTGCACATTCTGCGGTTAACTCTCCTTTTCTTATTGCGACCGGCTCTTCGGACGCATTTAGTACTCTGACAGGTACAATGTGTTTCTTCACCTCAGGTTGTTCCGTTGATAGTCTCCTCTTATGATTAGCGCATGAACAACAATTCTCACTCGATGTTTCATTCATTCGTCGACGTTTCCTACAGTCAACAGAGATGTGGCCGACTCCGCCACATGTCCAACACTTCATATTCATTATTTGTCCCGATCTCGTTGGTGATCACTAACGACCTTCGATAAATGCCCCTTCATTGTTCGGTTGAACCTTTCGACCATTCCGTCTGACTGCGGATGTAAGGGTGTGGTCCTGGTTTTCCTTACGCCCAGTGCCGCACAGATGCCTTGAAATATCTGTGATTCGAAGTTTCGGCCTTGATCGGAATGAAGCTCACAGGGGACTCCATATCTGCTGATCCAATTATTGATAAGCTGCTCAATGACGGTTGTTGCTTCTTGGGTTGGAATTGGCAGGACCTCCACCCACTTGCTGAAGTAATCCATGATGACCAACATGTATTTGTTGTTGTCGTTGGTTTTTTGGAGAGGGTCCTGAGATATCAATCGCAATTCGCTCGAAAGGGGCACCCACGTTGTACTGCTTCATAGCGCTCCTTGGTTTTGCTGTTGGTCCTTTGGTTGCAGTGCAATTTGTGCACTTCCTACACCAAGACTCGACGGCATCTCTCATGCGAAACCAGTAGAATCGAGATCGTAATTTTGAAAGTGTCTTATTAGCTCCCAGATGTCCACCGGAGGCCCGGTTGTGCATTTCTGTTAGTACGTCCTTCACTTTTGATGGTGGGACTAGAATCTGCATTCGATGGGATTTTCCGTCCGCAGTTTCCCATTTACGCTCTAGAATTCCATCTTCCACCAGCAAGGAATTCCATTGTGCCCAATATGCCTTAAATGTTCCACTCTTGTCGGAAATATTGTTCCAAGTTGGCCGCTCTTTCTTTTCTTTGTGTTCCAGGATTAGCGACATATTTTTATCCTGAAGTTGAGCTGCGCGTATAGCATCACTCGTCCACATTTGTGCATTTCGCAGGTCGTACGCCTCTTCTTTCTCTTCCGCTCTATGACAATGTTTACAATCTGGCTTACATGGTCTTCTTGATAGAGCATCAGCGTTATTATGCACCTTCCCTTGCTAAATTGAGCTTATCATTGATACGGGTGCACATTCTGCGGTTAACTCCTTTTCTAATTGCGACCGGCTCCTCGGATGCATTTAGTACTCTGACAGGTACAATGTGCTTCTTCACCTCAGGTTGGTCCGTTGATAGTCTCCTCTTATGATTAGCGCATGAACAACAATTTTCACTCGATCTTTCATTCATTCGTCGACGTTTCCTACAGTCAACAGAGATGTGGCCGACTCCGCCACATGTCCAGCACTTCATAACAGGTCTCGGGGTTCTCCGTTGTACATGCCCGATTCTTTGGCAGGAACATTCCTGGACGGACATTTCTCGGACTCTATATGTACTCCTGGTAGCCAGTTTAGCAGATTCATATGCCATTGCGAACGCCAGTATTTCATTAGTCGTCTTCTTTCCCGCTAAACGAACGGCCTGTTGCAAGTCCCGATCTTGGAGTGCGTTTATAAATGCATCCATTGCTACCTCGTTCAGAAATTCCTTAGTCATATTTGAATAAGACAAGTTTGCCAATCGCTCAATGTCTGCCTGCAACTGTTGAAGATTTTCTCCAGGTTTCTGCATTCTGCTCCGTAGTTGCATGCGGTAGACCTGCTGCATGTGGCTGTCTCCATACCTAGCTTCAAGGCCGTCTCTTACCGCTTGGAAATCTGTTTGCTTCTCTGCTGGTATGGTTTGTAGCAATTCTGCGGCCGCCCCGCGGAGTGACAAGATTAGTGATGTTGACTTTTGCTCATCCGACCACTTATTATAATTGGCCGCGGCGTCAAACTGACGTATAAATACGGAGAAGGGTCCCATTCCATCGAAGGTTGAAGGTTGCATCCTTGTATCTTTGTAGTCATGTTGATTGCCAGGCGATGTCTTATTTCTCTCAACACACTCAAGTCTCTTTTCGATTCGCATTATTTCATCGGTGACTTTTAGATCCAGATTTTCTACTCCGTTCCGAATTTTTGACTGAATTTCTTCCTTAAAGTGTTGAAAATTACATTTCATCCACTGCGTTTAGGTATCCAATTTTCCATTCAGATCTGCAGCTTGCGCGTCGAATTTTGAGTTTTGGGCATCCAACTTTGCATTAACATCTGCAGCTTGCGCGTCCAATTTTATCATCATCATCCTGAGCATCTCCGAAATGTCCAACTGTGGTGAGCTCTTCTCCGTTACATCGGCACCATCTTGACTCGCTGTTTCTTCTCCATCCGGACAGTCTGGCGCAATCGCAAAAACATATGTGTCAACATTAATACCCTCTTCCTCCATTGCTGCTTGTAGGCGCTGTCGAAGAATTTGCTTCTGTCCTCTGCTATCCAGATTCCGGTCCTCAAGTTCCTTCTTGAACTCAGGAACGCGAAGATCCTCCAAATGTCGACCTGACATCGTCACAACACGCTTTCACAGCTTATTTACTTCACCAATAATTAATCCCACTTCTGACACCAATAGGGTTCGCTGGATTAATTATTTTTAGTGATTAAGAGCCGTTAAATCGATTATTAATTAATATCACACTTTATTAATTCGTTCATAACCCGTTACTTATCCCGTACACTCCGATTTCCTTTCTTGTCGCTTGCTTCGCTTTCTCTTCTTTTTTTATATCTGTCACCATCAGCTGTCTCGACGTCTTTTTATCGTTTCTCACATTCTCATTTCGTTTCCGTCCGTTCCATAATCTTGGATGTTCTAGTCTCCAGTTTTCCAGTACTTTATAGAATATTCTAGTACTTGTTTTGGACTTTCCCGAATATTCCAGTACTGACTGTCATATGCGTCACAATATTATTCCCCTACCCCTTCCCAAAACGGACAGTATAACTCCCGTTACCCTCTATTATCAGAACGTAAGAGGTCTTCGCTCAAAGGCCCAATCCATTCTGAAAAACTCCCATGCCCTACCTGTTGACAAATTCGCTTTAAGCGAAACCCAGTATTCATAACCTGGAACTGTTTCCCCCCACGTCCACCATATTCTGCGATGACCTCCTCAATCATACTACTGACTTTTGCCCTAGGTGAGGAGTGCTCATTGCTGTCCACAACAGCCTCGAGTTGTCACTTGTCGCTTTCCCTACCTTCTACAAGCTGGAATTTGTGACTGTGAAAATCACTCTTTGGCGCAAGGCTAATGACCTTGCCTCAGGACTTGCTAAATAAGGCCAAGACCGGATCCCGCTTGTGGTACCGATGATGATGATGATGAAAATCACTCTTCCTTGGAAAACAATCTTTATCACGTGCTTCTATATCTTGCCATCCTAACATATTGAAGCTTACGAGCTAGCTCTTAATGCTATCGACCATATAATCGAGCCGAGTAATTGTGAGGACGACATCATCATCTTCGGTGATTTTAATCTTCCACAACTCAAATGGGCTTTATCTGACGATCATTCACACTTCACCTCTCACCTCGGCCAAGGAATGTCTCTTCATTGATCGACTAGATGATTCTTGTCTCTGTCAGATCAACAACGTTCGAGACTTTTTGGGTGGGCAGCTTGACCTCATCTTTACAACAGACGCTATCAATACATCTGTCTCACCTAGCCCCTTCGTCATTGCATCTATAGACCACCACCACACCCCTCTTCCCGTGACCTTCTCCCGAGTCCACTCGCCACCGTCGGTCCCCCCTCCCAGTCACTACGTCTACGATTTCCATAAAGCTAATTTTCGCATCATCAATGACTACCTAGGCAACCTTTTGTTCAACTACGATCACCTATCCGTTGAAGATGCCATCACCCACATATATACCCAAATCATTTACTCGATTTCCCTGTTCGTTCCCTACTCTAGACAAAGAACGTCAACCTCTGCCCCGCCATGGTATAATCACAAGCTTCGCTCCCTGCTTAACGAAAAGAATAAGTTATGGGTCATCTTCTCTCGGAATCGAACAAGATTACTACTGACTTCTCCAACATTCTTGGCTCTGACCTCCAATTTACGGAACTTTTCAACACCCTTTATTGCAACTATCTTACCAAAACTAAGACCAATCTCAAAAATGACAAAAAAACCCTCTTCCAGTCCGTCAATCATAAACGTAGATCCAATGGTTAGCCCATATCGCTTCCCTTAAACCCGCATACTTCATCTGATCCTGTTACTATTGCTAACTTCTTCGCCACTCACTTCAATCAGTCATTCACTAATGACTCCTTTGTTCCTGACCCGTCATACTTCAACTACCTACCTAACTTTTACCTTCTCCACAACTCCTTTGATCCAACCTTAATTGAAGCCACTGGACTCAAAGACGAGTTTACACCGGGCCCTGATGGTATCCCTGCAATCCTCCTCAAGAAATGCTCATCCATTCTCTCTGCCCCCCTCTCACTGATCTTCAATCTCTCACTCTCTTAAGGCGTATTCCCCCACATATGGAAAATCTTCATCCACAAAAAGAGTCACAAAAACAATGTCGTGAACTACCGCCCCATCGCCAAACTGTCCCACTTACCCAGGATCCCCGAAAGCATTCCATACGAATCTTTTAGTTTTCGGTGCAAATCTTTTATTTCATCGAGGCAACATGATTTTCTCAATGGCCGATCAACTATAATCAATCTCATTGAGTTCACTTCCTTTACACTCTTAGCACTAGAGCACGGTAACGAGGTCGCACGATCTCAACCGACCTCAGTAAAGCATTTGACAAAATCTCCCACAATCTAATCCTCCTCAAATTATCCGCCCTTGGCTTCGAACTTGGGTTCCTGAACTGGATTTCTTCCTATCTAAAGGATAGACTTTATTCCGTTCGGTTCAGGTGGACGATATTCAACCCCTTTCTTGCCGCCTCTGTGGTCCCCAAGGTAGCCACCTGGGTCCTCTCCTATTTATACTTGCCACTAATGACATCGATGAGGTAATTAAGAATTCCACCATGTCCCTATACACTGATGATACCAAGTTATGCAAGATCATCAAGTCACCACTTGATTCTGCACTGCTGCAATCTGACCTTGACAGCTTCTCGATTTGGTGTGACAAAAATTGCTTTGTACTTAACAATGCCAAATGCAAATTTATAACCTTTTCCTGTAAGCGTATTCACTCATCCTCGCGTTCCTATACCCTTCATAACCAACCCCTGACCATCGTTTAATGTATTCGAGATCTTCGGATTATTTGCGACAGGGAGCTTAACTTCTTCATTTAACACAACACTTACCGGCTTCCGACTCGTGGAGTCCGTAGTCTGTTTGTGTGGCTTCCGGCTGTTAGAGACCGTGAGTATGTGTCTTCCGGCTTGTTAGCCCGTATGTGTCGTTCTCTTCCGGCTGGTTAGCCCGTGTGTGTCGTCCTCGTGTGTCCGTCTCACGAGCCTGTGATGTATACAGGGGATTCCGCAGCACACGTTCCGTCTGGTCATCTCACGACTCAGGCACCTCCACTTCCGGGGGTTCACCTGGGGTTGGCCTTCCTCAGTTGAGGGACGTTGGCCGGAGTCCTCTCCTTTGGGACGCTTGATGGGACCCTGATGGTGTTTTTTTTTTTTTAAAAAGAAGACCCTCCGTTTTCTTCGTGTTTAGTTTTAGTGTTTATTTTTATTCCTTTTAATTGATATAATTTAAAGTATATAATTGACGCCAGCAGTCTTGGGCTCTTTGATACTAATTGATTCTATTCTAACCGAGCTCCCCTTTTTATATTCAAAACTTAAATCAAAACCCACATACCTTCCCACGATCTTAGCTGTCCTCCAGACAGCCGCCTGACGCCAGTCTCAGTCGAAGGCCATGCCAACGACGATGGGAACCACAACGTTGGATTTTTTTCTGCCGTGAATCGTTCCCAGGTGGTAACCTTACGCCCACTCTGGCTGTAGTTCCATCCCAAAGCTATGGGAAAATTTCGATTCACTGTGACGCGAATCTAATTTGCCCATAGCGAATAGCATGCTTGTGCCGGGGTAAAATTACCTTGCAGGTGATTGGGCGTTGGGTGTGATCGTCAAGGTGATGAGAATGTTGGGTGTGGGGATTGCAGAATTGCAATTTTAGGTATGGCAATGGGAAATGCATTCATTTCAAGATGATGGGGATTTGGTTTGCTTGTAGGGCATAGGTGGAATGTGGGAAATACAAGATTGAAATTCTGAGCATGAGAACTGGAAATGCGTTTAGCAACAGGTAGACATGTGATAAGGTTTCACAGCTACACCGAAAGGATTCCATTGGTTGTAGCAGAAATTATATTTGATGTTACACTGAAAGAATTCTTTCGGTTTTAACGTTAATAAAAGATGTCCCATATATATGCACCCTTATTGTTTTTGTAGAATTTTGCGTAGAGTATCTGCGTGTGACAAATTTAATAGCCTATTGGCTAGATGCGTGTAGTATATATATATATATATATATATATATATATATATATATATATATATATATATATATATATATATATATATATATATATATATTACGTAGAAGGTATTGGTAATTAGCGTACAGCAAAGTGCAATATTCATGTGACGTGTAACACTCGGATTCGTGAAACGGTGGTCTAAGAAATTCTCCGACCCATACGTTACTTGATCCCTTTACCTTACCCTCGTCCATCCACTGCTTGAATATGTTAGACAGGTATGGTCTCCTTATCACAAGTAACATAACTGTAGAATCGAAAGTATTCAACGTCATTTCCTTCGGTTCGATCTCCGAGGGCTAGGATGGCAAAACCCCTTAATCCTTCACCTGTACATTAACCGTCTCAAATTAATCAAACTCAGAACCCCTGAGGAGCGCAGGGTCGTAGCTGACATAATGTTCATTCATCGAATCCTCTTCGGTTCGGTCGATTGCGCTTACCTCCTTAACACAAATCCTTGAAATACGCACAATCCCCGTCTTCTCTACATTCCCCCTCACCGGTCTTAGGGTCTCAACGAACCCCTTTCGGGTATGTTGAGAAATGTCAACTCCAATTCCACCTTGTTCGACTTCGACCTGTCTACCCCTACTTTCAAACAGCGCCTCCTAAACCAATCTCACCGCCAATCTTAAGCGGCGCTTCTACACTTTACTATAACCTGCCCCCACCTCTCGCCCCTACTCTTGCCTTTTTAATTCGTCCTGGTTACCTTAGATTAAGCCTAGTTAAAATAGTTCTTAAGCTCTCTAGTTTGTAACTTATATATACTTTCATCATCATCATCATCGGCACTACAACCGGGATCCGGTCTTGGCCTTATTTGGCAAGTCCCGTTAAATTGCTTGTTAAAATTTCCATAATAATTGGTTTTTCCGGGAGTGGTTATTAGCCTGGCGCCATATATATACTTTAGTTGTAGGTAATTATGTTGCTTGAATTAAGCCAATGAATGGGGTGGTAGCCCCACTAAACTCTAACCTCTACGTGATAGCAGTTTGAATTTCAGCAGTTTACTGAATGCGTGCCAACTAGCGTTGCCGGAATGCAGTCTTGTTAATTTCGTTCGACACTTCGTTACTGGCCGTCAGTATCGTTCCCAGATATTTAAATTCTTTAACTATTTCGAATATCTTGCGTCTGACGTTTATATGTGTTCCCCGAGGTCCACCTGCTCTCACCGTAATCATATATTTTGTTTTGTCTTCATTTATTTCTAGGCCCACCTCTTCTGTAGCTTGCATGATGACTTCTCTGTTTCTACTTACAGTTTCTAGATTATCGCCCAGAACGGCTATGTCATCCGCATATGCGAGCACTTTTGTGACCCCGTTCAGGGATGATCCGGCCATGTTGTCGTTTTGTACCTTTCTGATGACATACTCGAGCACAAGGTTAAAAACACATGGTGAGAGATCATTCCGCTGTTTTAGTCCGTCGCGGATTTCAAATGGTTTTGAGAGGTCGTTTTCTATTCTAACTCGCCCTTTATTCGTTCATGCAGATTTGAATGAGGGCCGCATATTTTTTCGGGATTCCCAGCCCAACTACAATATGGTAGAGTCTTTGCCTTGGGACTGAGTCGTAACGAACAGCTGGTGAACCGTCTCTCCATATTCCCACTTCCTTTCCAGCAATTGTTTTACTGTGAACATTTGGTCGCTCGTTGACCGGTTCCCACGGAATCCGCACTGGTAGTCTCCCAATATTTCTTCCGCGTACGGCGTGATTCTCGCCAGTATGACATTTGTTAGTTTTTTGTATGTGGTTGGGAGCAATGATATTCCTTTGTAGTTTTCGCAGTTAGATCTGTCACCTTTTTTGAAGATGGAGATGACTATTGAGGTATTCCATTCTTCCCGAGTTACTTCTTTATCCCATATTGTTTAATCAGTTGATGGATCTTTCGAGCGGTTGTCTCTCCTCCATGCTTCATAAGCTCTGCCGGTGTAGCTGACTCCGGGAGCCTTGTATTTCAATCGATCTATTGCGTCTACAACTTAAGAGGGATCTGGGATCTGAGGCTTGGCTGTATATGTGTCTGGTGCGTTGATGGGTGCGCACATTGAGCAGGTTTTCAAAGAACTGCTTCCATCTTGTGACACTATTGTTTGTTTCTGTGACCAGACAACCGTTTGTTGCTCGAATTATTTTGGCTCTCCCTCGGTAGCCATTTCTAATTGAATTTATGTCGGCATACATACCTCTGATGTTTTTTGCTCTGGCATTTTCTAGGATTTTTTCGATCCTGCATTTGAAGAGTCTCATTGTCTTGTTCCGAATCTTTCTGCGTTGACTTCATCATATCTTTCTAAGTGGATCACTCTAAGGCGTTTACGTTGTTCGATATTCGCCTTGCCCTCATCGTCAAACCAAGGTTTGGCCATAATTGTTTTCTTAAACCCTAATACGTTTTGGGCTGTTTGTTTGATTGCGTCTCTGATCGATGCCCATTTAGTGTCCACATTATTGGCTTCTTCTTCCTCACTACTCCCATTCTCTAGAATGCTAAATCTATTCGTTAGTTCGTCTTGATATTCAGCCCTTTTGCGCAGATCTTTTAGTTTATCAATGTCGAACTTTTTACTCGTCTTCCGTGACTGCCCACGTGGGTTTGCTGCGAGCCGACTCCTGATTTTTCCCATCACTAGAAGATGATCGGAGTCGCAATCTGCTCCTCTATATGATCTTACCTCAAGGATATTCGAGTGGTGTCTTTTGTCTATGAGGAAGTGGTCTATTTGGTCACACGTTACGCCGTCGGGTGATATCCATGTGGCTTTATGAATTTGCTTGTGCTTGAACATCGTGCTTTTCACTAACAGATCTTTTGACGCCATTATCATTTGAAACGTCGTGTAGACTTTCTTTACCTATAGTTGGTTGGAAGATATCTTCCTTTCCAATTTTTGCATTGAGGTCACCGATGAGGATTGTGAATATAACGGTTGATGTAATTAAGATAAATAACACGAGCAAAACTGAGAGACAAGTTGTCGGGTTGAAAGTCAGCCAGGTACTGAAATGAATAATCAATAAACAAAAAACAATCTCACGAAAAACTCGATAGGCGTAGATGTG
This sequence comes from Microdon myrmicae, assembly GCA_963931805.1. Classification (NCBI taxonomy): domain Eukaryota; kingdom Metazoa; phylum Arthropoda; class Insecta; order Diptera; family Syrphidae; genus Microdon; species Microdon myrmicae. The sequence goes on from OZ007497.1 coordinate 135,522,362, forward strand.
ATGAGCTGACACTACCATAAGGGAACAAATCATCAGGGAAACACCGACTCGGTAAAAAGAAGACGTAGGGAAAAACGGAAAAAGCGGGATATACGCGTCGGGACGTGGAATGTTCGAACGTTATATAAACCAGGCGCGATACAGACGGTCGTAAAAAACGCGAAACAATATAAAATGGACATCATCGCGCTTCAGGAAGTTCGACTCCCTCGTCAAGTAATCAAAACCAACGGGTTTACACTGGCGTGTGGAGGTACCGATACACATAACCTTGGGACTGGCTTCATCATAAGCAAGAAGATTACGCCCCATGTAAAAGATGTGAAATTTATTAATGACCGAATGTCTTTTCCCACCAAATCCTTTAATTTTTTTTCAACATCATTTCTTTTTAACCCGATACCCTTTGTCTTTTCAATATTCGAGTTCTAATCTTATAGCTCTATTGGCGCGGTGTTAGATATTTTTTATGGATATGGATGCATGACGGCGGGCAAGGTATAATCCTTAATTCCATTTGTAAATTAAGAGCACTATATCCCTTGTTTTAGAAAAGGGAAATATAGGTTTGGAAAATTGACAATAAGAATATTCCCAATATTAGATATCACTAAGAAATATACTTTGTCAAGTTCTAATTAAAAACTATTTGTTGTTATATTTTGATTTACACACTTTACAATTTGATTTGCGATCTTAATGCCTTTTATGTATTTTAATATTTAAATGAATATAAAGGTTTATCTTAACAGTGCCCATTGTGTCGGTTCACATCGGAAAATGCAAGTCTTTTAGAGATGCACATAAATCGTTCACACTTCGATCCATTGAGCCCAGGCGTGAATGGGTCGTCTGTTGCAAACATTAACTTCAGCGGTAAAGTAACTGGCCTACACTGTCCTATATGCAACGACGTTTTTGAACCATCAGCTTTAGAGCTCCATGTTAATATAGAACATAGGTGATTATGATATTTTAATTTGGTAAATAAACTCATTCACTTTAACTTTACCGATGCCTGTATCTAGAGACATCCTGAGTCCAGAGAAACCCATTTCCAGTGAACAGAATATTGCAGGTGGAGTCGCGTCCATTTGTCCAGTGTGTAATATCGAATTCGGAAATATGAAAACTCAAGAAATTGAGTTACATATTGAGACGCACTTTCCGAAAAGCCCGAAAAACAATACAGATGATTTAGTAAATTTAGACGCTAAAAAACTGCGGGAACAACGAGAGTTTGACATGCTTCGAGCTCAATATGGAATGGATGATCAGGGGAACTTTCGGGAGCAGTCGGCTGAAGCCATGCAGCGTGCGGTTTATGCTGGAGAAATGAGCGTGGCTGATTATTATGAAAGACAGGTGGGGTTGCGGGCTGCTGAATCCCATGGAGTTGACGATGGAAGTTCTTGCACTAAGTCAATAGTTTCTCGGGTGCTTGGTTTATCTTCTTCATCACCAGGTGTACTAAAATCGTATCTTTGCTCATCTATTGATCATTATGGCTCCAGCTATGGTGACAAAGGCTGGGGATGTGGGTACAGAAACCTACAAATGCTTCTATCTTCCTTATTACAGGTCAGTTTGATATATATTTTCTAAGATATCGTTTTAATGTTATATGGTCTACTCTAGAACACTATGTACAATGAAGTATTGTATGCTGCATGGGGTAAACGTAACCCCTCCAGAACTGCTGTTCCTAGCATTTCAAAGCTTCAAAAAATGGTTGAAGCCGCCTGGGCACAGGGCTTTGACGTTCAGGTAAATAATTTTTGATCATTTCTGATATGAGACTAATTTAAACTAACGTACGTTTAAGGGCTGTGAACAATTAGGATCAAAATTGCATAATACTCGAAAATGGATAGGAGCCACAGAGATAGTGACTGTGCTATCGTGGCTAAGAATAAATTGTCAACTAATAGATTTTCATCGTCCTACTTCTTCAGATGGTCGTCACCCAGACTTATTCAACTGGGTACTACAATATTTTGAGCAACGACGTGTTCATACTCCCCCGCTCTACCTACAGCATCAAGGTGAATAACACGAGCAATTTATAATTAGAAGTCTTGCAGTTTTCCTGGTTTTTGATAACTTTATTTTGTGTTGATCCAATATCACTTAGTCATTTATATTTAGCCTTCATTTAGTTCCTCTTTAATTGGTACGGACTTTAAAAAATACGTCAAATAATTTCAAGGTATCGGTTTGAGCAGAATTTATAGAAGAGGTAAACCTGGAATTGCTAAAATACCAATAATCCCCGCGGAGTAATAAGGTGACTTATTGATGGTTCTGGTCTTGCTTGAAGTACGAACAGTCTTTTTATCCCTTTATTGTGCTTCCTTTTTTTATCTAAAGATATTGTGCGAGCATAATCGCTAATGAGACAGGGCGAATGTTGCCCTCTCAAAACTTCTATTATCGGTTTTCGATGTAATATATTGAGGGTATCTTAAGTAAACACATGATACTTAGTTATATAGTACTTAGCAGTTCGTCTTACCAGATTTCTGGAAGTAAACAAACGGATCTCGACGAATTAGAGTCCAAGTTACATGTATTTAATGCGATGCGATAAAAGAATGTACATGCATGTAAAATGAGAGTGGGAAATCTGCTTGTATTGTAGCGAGCTTGGGGTTCGCTGGATTAATTATTTTAATAAATAAGAACCGTTAAATCGATTCTCTTTGCAAACACTTTATTAGTCTGTTAATAACAACCGTAACTTTTACCGCACACTTAACGATTTCTTGACTTATCGCTTCCTTACTTATCGCTTGTTTACTCTGCTTACTTCTCACTTATTACTTATCTCCATGATCTGTGTGCGACGTATTTATACCGTTTCCTCATTCTGATTCGGCGTATCGTTTCCGCCCATTCCATTGTCTTGAATGTTCTACTGTTCATAGTCTCCAGTTTTCCAGTACTTTCTAGAATATTCTAGTACTTTGTTTCGGACTTTCTCGAATATTCTAGTACTGATTGTCATAGGCGTCACACTACCCTCCTCCTAGATTAGTTCATCCCGAACTAAGTTCACTGGTCTCTTGAGTTAACAAAAGTCGCCAGTCGGTCACGATGCACCACTTTCATCTTGGCGTTTGGTCTTCGCTGAATCCTATAGACAACGTCGTTAATTCTTGTGAGAATCTTATACGGTCCTTCCCAATGTTGCTGCAACTTCGGAAACCTTCCTTTTTGCCGATGAGGGTTATAAAGCCACACATTATCGGCTGCATTAAATCCGGATGCGTTGGATCGAACGTCGTACCTTGATTTGCTTTCGAACCAAATGATGAATCTCATCGAGGCGATTTCTCCATTCGGCTACGTAGTCTTCGGTCTTATCTATGGCGTCTGGAGGTACTCCGAATCACAGATCGGCTGGTAGTCGTATCTCTCGTCCAAATATAATTCTTGCTGGAGAATGGCCTGTCGTATCGTGATTAGCCGATCTATAGCTCATGAGAAAGGTTTCTACATATTTGTCCCAATCTCGTTGGTGATCACTAACGATCTTCGATAAATGCCCCTTCATTGTTCGGTTGAACCTTTCGACCATTCCGTCTGACTCGGATGTAAGGGTGTGGTCCTGGTTTTCCTTACGCCCAGTGCCACACAGATGCCTTGAAATATCTGTGATTCGAAGTTTCGGCCTTGATCGGAATGAAGCTCACAGGGCACTCCATATCTGCTGATCCAATTATTGATAAGCTGCTCAATGACGGTTGTTGCTTTTTGGTTTGGAATTGGCAGGCCTTCCACCCACTTGCTGAAGTAATCCATGATGACCAACATGTATTTGTTGTTGTCGTTGGTTTTTTGGAGAGGGTCCTGAGATATCAATCGCAATTCGCTCGAAAGGGGCACCCACGTTGTACTGCTTCAAAGCGCTCCTTGGTTTTGCTGTTGGTCCTTTGGTCGCAGTGCAATTTGTGCACTTCCTACACCAAGACTCGACGTCATCTCTCATGCGAAGCCAGTAGAATCGAGATCGTAATTTTGAAAGTGTCTTATTAGCTCCCAGATGTCCACCGGAGGCCCGGTTGTGCATTTCCGTTAGTACATCCTTCACTTTTGATGGTGGGACTAGAATCTGCATTCGATGGGATTTTCCGTCCGCAGCTTCCCATTTGCGGTCTAGAATTCCATCTTCCACGAGCAAGGAATTCCATTGTGCCCAATATGCCTTAAATGTTCCACTCTTGTCGGAAATATTGTTCCAAGTTGGCCGCTCTTTCTTTTCTTTGTGTTCCAGGATTAGCGACATATTTTTATCCTGAAGTTGAGCTGCGCGTATAGCATCACTCGTCCACATTTGTGCATTTCGCAGGTCGTACGCCTCTTCTTTCTCTTCCGCTCTATGACAATGTTTACAATCTGGCTTACATGGTCTTCTTGATAGAGCATCAGCGTTATTATGCACCTTCCCTTGCTGAATTGAGCTTATCATTGATACGGGTGCACATTCTGCGGTTAACTCCTTTTCTAATTGCGACCGGCTCCTCGGATGCATTTAGTACTCTGACAGGTACAATGTGCTTCTTCACCTCAGGTTGGTCCGTTGATAGTCTCCTCTTATGATTAGCGCATGAACAACAATTTTCACTCGATCTTTCATCCATTCGTCGACGTTTCCTACAGTCAACAGAGATGTGGCCGACTCCGCCGCATGTCCAGCACTTCATAACACCGGGGTTCTCCTTTGTACATGACCGATTCTTTGGCAGGATCATTCCTGGACGGACATTTCTCGGACTCTATATGTACTCCTGGTAGCCAGTTTAGCAGATTCATATGCCGATGCGAACGCCAGTATTTCATTAGTTGTCTTCTTTCCTGCCAAATGAACGGCTTGTTGCAAGTCCCGTTCTTGGAGTGCATTTATAAATGCATCCATTGCTACCTCGTTCAGAAATTCCTTAGTCATGTTTGAATAAGACAAGTTTGCCAATCGCTCAATATCTGCCTGCAACTGTTGAAGATTTTCTCCCGGTTAAGCGTTCTGTTCCGCAGTTGCATGCGGTAGACCTGCTGCATGTGGTTGTCTCCATACCTAGCTTCAAGGCCGCCTCTTACCGCTTGGAAATCTGTTTGCTTCTCTGCTGGTATGGTTTGTAGCAATTCTGCGGCCGCTCCGCGGAGTGACAAGATTAGTGATGTTGACTTTTGCTCATCCGACCACTTATTATAATTGGCCGCGGCGTCAAACTGACGTATAAATACGGAGAAGGGTCCCATTCCATCGAAGGTTGGCGGTTGCATCCTTGTATCTTTGTAGTCATGTTGATTGCTAGGCGATGTCTTATTTCTCTCAACACACTCAAGTCTTTTCGATTCGCATTATTTCATCGGTGACTTTTAGATCCAGATTTTCTACTTCATTTCGAATTTTTGACTGAATTTCTTCCTTAAAGTGTTGAAAATTACATTTCATCCACTGCGTTTGGGTATCCAATTTTGCATTCAGGTCTGCAGCTTGTGCGTCGAATTTTGAATTTTGGGCATCCAACTTTGCATTAACATCTGCAGCTTGCGCGTCCAATTTTACCATCATCATCCTGAACATCTCCGAAATGTTCAACTGTGGCGAACTCTTCTCCGTCACATTGGCACTATCTTGACTCGCTGTTTCTTACTGCTTACTCTCCATGATCTGTGTGCGACGTATTTATACCGTTTCCTCATTCTGATTCGGCGTTTCCTTTCCGCCCGTTCCATAGCCTTGAATGTTCTACTGTTCATAGTCTCCAGTTTTCCAGTACTTTCTAGAATATTCTAGTACTTTGTTTCGGACTTTCTCGAATATTCTAGTACTGATTGTCATAGGCGTCACAGAATGTTTTCTATTATGATTTTCTTGTATTCCGTTGAGGGTCTATGCTTCAGCATTTCTTATCATTAGTAGAATTTTGGCGTATGAGTGGTCGAATATTGGGTACGGAAAAGCTGTGATTTGGGTTTTGCGGAGGTTAGCTACTATAAGGGCATAACGGCTTTAGTTGCCGCTTTCGCTCATCCATTGCTGATCTCGGCTAGCATCAGGTTAAATTGACTTTTTGTGCCATGCCGTTGCAATGACACGAGAGTTCCGCGTCTCCCAGATCATCATTCGCGAGTTAAGTTCCTAATTTTCTGCTGTGTTTACTCGCACACATAATCACAAATCAGTAATTCGTATACTAAGTGAAAGAAAGGTAATAAGCGGTATCGGAAACCAACCTGTTAACTTGCCCCTTAGTTCTTCTGTAGGCAGTGCTATTACTTATTTGTTTCTGCCACAATGTGGTCTCTGTTACAATCCAGAATTTAACTGCTCAGGTCTGAAAAATTAGTAATTAAATATGTCTTGTACAAAAGTCCAAACTTGGGCAACAAAGCACTCGATGCACTGTCCGATTCTATTGATAGGATCTTTCAATGTGCACAATTCTAAGTGATTTGGTTTTCTAGGCAGGTCAGTAGGTTCGTCTCTTTGTCAACAGACTAGACGTGTTACATATACGGTATGTAACAGAGTATTAAACATAAGGCGAATGTGTCATACGATTCCGAGTGTAAGGAGATTATTAGGGCTAACGCATTATGCGTCTGTTTGCATAATTGGACCAATATTGAGAAAAACCAAAGAAGATTCAAGAGGGCTGTGCAATGTCAATACGCAGGATTCTCATATCACCAGAAGGCGAGACAATAAATATAGGGTTTCCAAAAAGGATGATATGTTTTTAAAATTAAATAAAACAACATATTTGAGATAAAAGCATTATTTTAAAGTCAAACTATTTAAACTATACTAAAGACAAATGACAGCTAGTGACGTTTCTATCATTTTGAATACTTTTATTTTTTATTTTTTAATAACATCCTTTATTGGATATGAATAATACATCTTAACAATTTAATTTAGTACTATGTTTGAATTGTACTTGATTTAGTTTTATTAAGTAAAACGTGTAAGGGTTTACTGGGCCATCATCATTATCGGCATTACAACCGGGATCCGGTATTGGCCTTATTTAACAAATCTCTCCACCAGTCCCGATTTCGAGCCGATGTCATCCAGTTTGGCACTCTCAGACTCTGGGCGTCGTGGTCTACGCCATCCCTCCATCGCAGACAAGGTTTGCCACACTCTTCTTCCATGCATCCTGTTACAAAGGACTTTCCGGGCGGGTTCCTCTTCGCTCATTCGAGCAAGGTGTCCCGCTCACCGGAGTCTACCGAGCTTAATTTTTCTTACAACATTAGCTTCAAGGTAGATCGCGTACAACTCATGGGTGTAGCGTCTCCGGAATCGTCCTCCCTCACATACGCGGCCAACAATTCTTCTTAAGACCTTCCTCTCGAAGGCGGCTAAGAGTTCAGAGTGCCTTTTATTGAGCACCCAGGTCTTGAATCCATACATGAGTACTGGTAAGACCATGGTCTTGTACAGTAGCAGCTTGGATGTTCTGGATGAATTTCGGGATTTAAAGAGCCTTGATAGACCATAGTAGGCTTTGTTGGACTAGATCAACCGTTCTCGTATTTCTTCTTCTATATTGTTATCGGCTGATACTATTGAACAAAGGTAGTTAAAGGATTGCACTACTTCAAATTCGTGCCCCTCTACCCTGATAGTTTGACCAACGTTAGGTCTTCTCTTCGCAGAAGTTGCCACCATGTACTTAGTTTTCACCTCATTAATGTGCAGTCCTAGTTTTTGCGCCGCCTGCTCGATCTGGGTGAAGGAATCCTGTATAGCCAAATCGGATCTACCGATGATGTCGATGTCATCTGTGTAGGCAAGTATCTGGGTGGACTTGGTGACAATAGTCCCTCTAGTTGTAACGCCAGAGACACGGATTGCTTTCTCCAACGCCAGGTTGAAGAGGAGGCAGGCCAGACCGACAGATCATAAATTCCAGACATTTTTCCATCACCTGTCTAAGGGTGAATATCCGATCAATCGCTGATTTGCCTGGCATGAAGCCACACTGATATTGACCAATGATGGCTTTAGCGTATGGGGCTACCCGATCTTGTAGGATAGTGGAGGGTATCTTATATGCGGTACTCAGCAATGTTATACCGCTATAGTTGCTGTATAGTGTGATATCTCCCTTCTTATGTATGGGGCAAATTATACCACGACGCCAATCTTCCGGCATCCCCTCTTGCTCCCATACGTGGACCACGATCTCATGAATTGCGTGATGTATGCCATCAGCTGCGGGGCTTTATTGGATTTCAGCTGTGTTATGGCTTTTAATGTTTCCTCAATGCTTGGTGATGGCAGCATTTGATCTTGATCTTGCATTGGTGGAGCCTCCAATTTCCAATTCTTCTGTGAGCTGACCATTTAACAACTCATTGAAGTGCACTTTCCATCGCTCCAGAATCCCGTCAGGTTCGGTGATCAGATTACCCTCTTTATCCTTGCGGTAAGTGCAGCGTGGTGTGTACCGCGTCATACTGCGGATTATTTGGTAGAACTTCCGTGCGTGGTGCGGACCTCGCTCTCTACTTTTCTTTATTTAACAGACAAGGCTTTTTCCCAGGCACTTTTCTTTTGCCTGTGAAGTTTTTTTTCAGATCTTCTGAGCTCTTTGTATTTCTCCTCGCGTACCTGCGTCCTATGAGACTGCTGCATTGCCTGGTATGACTCGATATGCAGCATTCTTACATTCAGTCGCTAGTTTGCACTCATCATCAAACCAGTCGCTCCGATCTCCACGACTACTGCCTAAGATGGAATTGGCAGTACTAATTACAGTATTCTTAATGCGTGTCCATTTCTCTCCTACGCCCGGCATTTTGGCCACAGGACTTACTGTCCCTCCGTCGAGCTCTACGAGGGCGAGTCCTGGCGCATGACCGAAGGTGTTACTGGTATTCTCGTTGTTTAAGGCAGCCGTATTGATTCGAACCTGATCCGCGGATGCATACGTCTCCATAAAGCAATCCGCACTCGGAAAACTGTACCAACAAGATAGTGATCCGAGTCGACGTTGGCACATCGGTACGTTCGTACCGTCATCAGCCTCGCGGAGTGGCGGCGATCTATCAACACGTGGTCAATGTGGTTGCGAGTGGCTCCATCAGGTGATACCCAGGTGGCTTTGTGGATATCTTTACGCGGGAACTTGGTACTTGCAACGACCAAGTTTTTCGATGCTACCAGTTCGATGACTCGTAGCCCATTGTCATTAGTGTTCTCATGCAAACTATGGGAACGAGTGTAGTGTTTGAAAACCCGGTCCCGACCTATTTTTGCATTCAAATTACCAAGAACGATTTTCACATCGTATCTTGGGCAGGCATTAAGGGCCCGTTCGACGTTCTCGTAGTATTCTTCTTTTCCGTCGTCAGGGAACTCCTCTGTAGGTCCGTGAACGTTTATGAGGCTTATGTTCTTAAACTTACCTCGCACGCGAAGAGTGCACAGCCTTTCGTTTATTGCATTAAAGCCGATGATGGCAGGCTTCAGTTTTTGGCTGACTAGAAAGCCTACCCCGAGCACATGGTGTTTTGCATGACAGCTGTAATAAATGTCATACTCGTTTCTTTGAATACCACCACTCCCGTCCATCTTATTTCTTGTAATGCTGTTATGTCAGCCTTATATTCGGACAGGGTATCGGCTAACTGCTGTATAGTGAGCGGACGTTCCATGAAAAAAATTATCGTTTAGCTATTTTCGTTTCCGTGGTCGTCGTCGTGTATCCGGTCCATATCCGAGGCTTGTTAAATTTACCATAATAATTCATTTTTACGGCACGGTTATTAATCTTGCGCCAACTTTTCCCAGGATGTCGCTCCATGCATTGGTTGACTACTTGGCGGGTGCCAAAGTAGCTATTCAGGGGTGTCATCTCCCCAATTTAATTTAATACTATGTTTGAATTGTACTTAATTTATTTTAATTACGAAAAACGTGTAAGGGTTTACTGGGCCAGTGTTCAGCTCCCAAGTCGATTTTAATATGTTAGATTTTAACATGTTAATTCATGAGGTTTCCTCCGTTTTAGCCGTCTCAATTCATGGGTAATGTTCAAGAGCTGAATAGCTTCTACGTTGGTGTGATTGTGTAGGCTTCTTTCGTGTTTGACAGCATATTCTTGGATAACTTCATAAATCCATTTGATCTCTAGGTCATCATGTATTTCCCGATTTGTCACCAAACGGTACGCATTGGTGATAATGCGAAGGAATTTGTTCTGGCTTCGTTGATTTATCTCTCTATTGGATTGCTTTGTACTGGCTCATAATTGGATTCCATATATTCAGATCGGCTTTATGATAGATTGATAGATCAATCTTTTACAATAGAAATTGAGTTGAGAGTGATTCCCGATTAACCAATATATCTGTCTACGCTTTAGCTTTATTTGTTCAGCTTTTTGTTTCACATGATGTCTCCAGTTTAGTCTGCGATCCAAATGTATACCGAGATATTTCGCTGAATCTGCTTTTGGAGCTGGAATTCCGTTGAGATATGTAGAAATATTGGTATCTGATCGTCGCAATGTAAATGTTACGTGAATAGATTTCATCTCATTGAGTTTAATTTTCCAGTCAGTGGGCCATTGGATAAATTCGTTGAGTGCCTGTTGCAATTGTTCTGTATCTTTTTTTTTTATTATCGTCTGCTGATATTATAACTGTATCATCTGCATAGGTGCCTATGAATGTGTTCTTGGTTGTTGGGATGTCTGCTGCGTATAGTAAGTAGAGGAAAGCTCCCAGGACACTTCCTTGTGGTACGCCTGCTTCTATTGGATAGAAGCTGGAGTGAGCTCCTTCGTGTGTTACTTTGAATGTTCTATCAGACAAGTATGATTCGAATAGTTGGCAATAGTTTGCTGTAATCAGTTTACTCATTTTATATATAAGACCTTCATGCCTAACTCTGTCGAGTGCTTGGGGGACGTCAAGAAAGACAGCTCGGCAGTATTTCCTTTCTTCGAAAGCCTTTTCTATTACTGTAGTCACTTGGTGAGCCAGATCAATAGTTGAGTGTTTATTCCTAAAACCAAATTGAAAGTCTGGAATATTGATCAGTGGCCTTAGCCGCTTGAGGAGTATTATCTCAAACAGTTTTGAAATGGATGGCAATAGCGATATCGGCCTATAAGACCCTACTTCTTCTGGTGGTTTATTTGGTTTCTTGAGCATTATTATCTGGGCTGTTTTGAATGAATTCGGAATGTATCTTAGTCGAAAGCAAGCATTAAACAAATATGTTAGCATAATGACAGCCTTTCGAGGCAATTCCTTGTACATCCCAAGTGATATTTCATCGATGCCTGGTGCTTTTTTTTGTGCTTCAAACTTTTGTCGATTTCTTAGGCAATCTTCATTGGTTTAATTATTTGCTATACTAGTGTGGATGTTGTGTGGTTTGAACACTGAAGCCAGATGTTGTGCAAATATTTCAACTTTATGTTCAGTTTTGCGTACCCACTGTCCCTGGACATCTTTTATAGGTGGCACTTGGATAAGGAGGCGTTTAAATGTACGTGTTGTCTTCCAGAGAGAGTAATCCGTATTCGCTGAGGGACTTAGTCCCCTTAGATACTCATCTATACAACTCTGTTTATGTTCTTTAATTAATTTGTTAACTAGATTGCTCACCTTGTTAAATATTTTTTTATCGTTATTTTATCGAGGGCCCGGCCATTCATCATCAGCTGTGGAACCGATGATCCACTTTTCTTTGTGAATGTTGTATATTGTGTCTTCACTGCATTGAAGTCTACGAGATTGGCCCTTCCCCACTGCAGGACTATCTAGATCCCGATTCAGAAAGTCAATCTGTCTACATCTCAGCTGATGCGACGCAGATGCACCAATCGGCCGAACACTCGAAAAGGAGGAAACAAGCATACTATCATCCACAAAACTGAACACTTTGTTATCCGTTGTCTCCAACAAATCATTTATGTGAAGCAAGAACAAGGTTGGAACCAAAATAGAACCTTCGGGCACCCCCGAATTAACAGGATACAGATCCGAACATTCGCCGTCCACAACAACTCGGATCAATCGATACTCGAGGAAGCTCCTCGTACAGTCGCAAAGTTGTTGAGAAAGTCCATATGAACGAAGTTTGCTCATCAATGTCCCGTGCCAGACGCGGTTAAAAGCCTTGGAGATATCCAATGCGACCGCCCTTGACTCACAATGCCGTTCAATCGCAGATGTCCATATTCGGTTATATGTGTCAAAAGGTCTCCCGTGGACCGCCTGCCACGGAATCCGTATTGACGATCATTCAGGAGTCCGTTGCACTCCAAATACTTAACCAACTCTGTATTGATGACTTTTTCCATTACTTTAGATAAAATAGACAGTAACGCTATCGGACGGTAATTTTGTGGGAGACACTTTTTCCCGTCTTTGGGATTGGCTGAACTCGAGCGATTTTCCAGCAGGCAGGAAAGGTCCTCCGTGCATAAGATAAGCGAAAGAGTCTGCCAAGAACCGGCGATAGTTCTGGGGCACAGTTCTTAAGGACTATTGCTGGTATTCCGTCCGGGCCGGTTGCCTTCCTACAATCCAGTTTACGTAGAATGCGTTGAATAGTGCGCGGACGAAATCTCACATCCCGCATCGAAGACCGTACCGGCGAGATCACAGGTGACTCCAAAAGACCGAGATCGAAGTTTGAATTCGCGAAACACAAATTCGCGAACACATTAGCTTTATCCTTTGAATTCGTGACTAACGTCCCGCTGTCTGTCACCAACGGAGGGAAAGAGGAGGATGCGAAGTTACCGCTGACAGCTTTTGCCATTGACCAGAAGGAACGCGAACCAGTTGGGCACCGAAGGAGCTTATTGATCACCCTGTCGTTGTGAGCCTTCTTCGCGGTATCAATCGCCTGGTTGCACGCGCTTCTGATTCTAACAAAATTCGTTCTGTTAACATTGGTGGGATTGGAGCGCCATTGCTTAAAAGCTCTATTTTTTGCCGCTGTAATCACCTCGCATTTATTATCAAACCAGAACTTCGTTTGATGGAATGTGGAATATTCGTTTGATGGAATGTGGAATATACATCTCCATCCCCAGATGGATAATCTCTGATACCCACTCCGCGCAAGCGTTAACATCGGAGTTTCCGAAGCACACCTCGGACCATGGAAAGGATGTGAAGAAATCTCGCAAATCGTCCCAGTTAGCAGCCCCATACTTCCATACATGGCGACGCCGCCTGGGCCGGTTATTCGGTTGATGTGCAAGTGCTTGCGTGACAGATACCAAGCAGTGATTTGAGTTTCCCAATGGCGCAGAAACCTCTACGGTATAAATACTCGGTTCGGATGTCAAAAACAGATCCAGGGTGTTCGCATAATCGCCTCGGGCATCCGGCACTCGCGTTGGCTCCCCCACGAGTTTCTGATTCTAACAAAATTCGTTCTGCTAACATCGGTGGGATTGGAGCGCAGCCAAGCAGTGATGTGAGTTTCCCAGTGGCGCAGAAACTTCGACGGTATAAATACTCGGTTCGGATGCCAAAAACAGATCCAATCGCCTCGGCCATCCGGCACTCGCATCGGCTCCTCCACGAGTTGAGTCAAATTGTGGCTTATAACAAACATCTCCGCCAGCCTCCCAGCCTCGTCGGTTCTGTTAGAATGTAACAACCAGCCGGAATTGTGCACATTAAAATCGCCAAGGACAACAATTTCAGAAGCTGGGTGGTTGATCTGTATCCAGCCGACGGTATGTGAAAGATATCCGAAAAATGTCGCCGGTTAATCGTCATTCGGGGTAAAGACAACAAAGAAATTTAACGGAATTCCTCAGCACGACCTTCAACCATATGATGTCCATATTATTGGGTTCCAACGCCTCCATCCTCTGGCAAGCCAGATTGGACTGCGCGAAGACGCAGACTCCACCCTTAAAACGGAATCTCGAGTGTAAGTCGTATTCTGAACAACGAAGATATGTCGAATCAGTCGACGAATCGACCTGGGTCTCAGTTAGGGCAAGGTTATCAGGTTTCGTTGTTTGCAAATATTGTTGGACGGCGTTTACATTCGTATTGGTGAAACCGATGCCCCTGATATTACAAAATGCCGTCACCAGTCGAGCGTGGGCAGAGCCTCGAGAGTGAGCCCGGTTATGCGACGGCGAACCTCTTAAAGTTCGGTTATTTATCATAATATCTGCATGATGTTCCCCCTAATATAGTCCCCCCCCGGGAGATCCAAATGGGAGACTAGTTCACGTCCGGAATTCTTTATATCAGAAGGTACCATCATGACTTATCTCCGTGTCAGTCCGGGCCATCAGCCACACATCCGAAACAACAGCGTCGAAGATTTCTCTCGGCGATATCGCGGAATGTACAGCGTAAAGGGGTGGTATCTCACCTTGGGACTGACTACCACCTAACCAACCTTTTCTCGAACCGGTCCATCAGCCAAGCTCCGAAAGACGGCCAGGGATTTCTCCCGACCATATCACGGGGCCTAAAGCTTGATGGGGTGGTATTTCACCGGGCGCACAGGGCTTTGGGACCCCGACTACCACTCGGCCTTTAGTTGTCTCTTACGACAAGCCGATCTAGCTGTGAGTATATTCTAACGCCCTACTCATAGGGCTTTAAAAACACAACACCAAATAATGATGGATACTGAAAAGGTTTTAGGGAATACATACAAAACAAAAGTCGGCACCAATGAATTTTCTAAAAAGTTCTAGATGATTGACGTCACTGTGTTGTTTTCGCAATTTTACCCATGTGTCCCCGTTCAGAGATAGAAAGTTTAATTACTGGAAGAATTTTGAAATTTAAAGGCCGTGTAATTTTAATCTGCAACAAGAATTTTTCGTTTTATCACTGCCACCCCTCTCAGTCGCGTTTACCGTCTAAAATTGTTCGCAATTCTGTTTTTGCGAATACAAAACATTAGTTTACTTGTTTTTTAATTGCTATAATTCATATCCGCATAGAAAGATGGTCCTTTGGTCCTTCTAATATAATAGTTAATACTATTACCCTTTATTTTATATCGTTTAGGTCACTCCCGGACAATAATTGGAATTGAACAAAGATTAACGGGCTTAACATTATTGGTGTTAGATCCAAGTCATAGTCCGCAACAAGTTGCAGCTCTAGGAGCTTCGCAGGACTCCCTTAGGTTAATTAGAAGAGGTCCCTTTGCGATGCGAGCTCCACAATATCAAGTCGTTGCCGTACAAGGGCTTATCAAGACAGAAGAACAATACCAGGTATATTCGAATACTCTGAATTCATTAAAAGTCTTTAACTACGCATTTATTTTGCAGGCGAGTAAAGTTCTGAGATCCCTTAGAATTCCATCGGATTGTTGACTAACGTACTACGAATGGTTAAACGCTTTACAGCATTTATCTCGCATCTCGGCAACGTATGCTTTACAAATGTTTTGAAATTAGAATGCAACAGCTACTTGATTTACTCAACACATTCATTTGTTTCTAGTATGTAAAAAATAGGTCTAATATTTTTGTTCTATTGAAATTTAGCCTCATTGTATTTAAATAAAATTTTTGTCTGTCTACTTATGATTTTCAAACATGGTTTGATCTGACAAGAACAAGCGAAAGACATTTGTTTTACACTGCCCTCAGGAAAGTCGAATCCGCAACGCACAGTCAGCGTTCTGAGAAGGGATAGTGGTGAAAGTTGTTTTTGAACAATGCCAATTATGGTGCTGGAAGGAAGTGTTACAGTTTTCCCGTTCTGTAATAAGACTAATTTTGATGTATTGTAGATGTACGTGTCGTTGAGATATGATTTGCAAATTGATGGGCTCCATCAGATTACCTGGTGGTAGACAAATAAACCAAATTCCTTAGACTGATATCACGAATCTGTAAGCAATAATAATATTGGTAAAAAAGGCAAAGGTCTGCTACGCACCTTCGACGAGGCATTGACTGTAACCTTTGTAGTTTCTTTAAGTCGAATTTGGTGATATCGACACATGTTTATGCCACGTAACACCGAACACAATGGAAGGAATTAGAATGAAAATCATATTGTAGAAATAGTTGAAATGGTATATCAGATGGTATGTATTTGGAACACGGACAATAAAGTATATCCTCAAGGTTGAAATTCGAACTAGGGCTAGTGTAAGAATTACCTTTTTTTTTTGCTTTTTTTTTACATTTCTGTATTTATTGACCATAAATGATTTGTTACAATAAGTAATACAGATAACTTATAATTAGCTTAGCTTTAATCGTTTACACATACTTGCTAGTACATTTTTCAAACATTATTATAAAGTTACATATTTCATGGGTGGACAAGATAGGAGTCCTGGAAAAGGTCAGAAAACCAGGATATAATTATTTACTTAACCTATAACTAATTTGCTTAACTTAACTTAACTTAGCTTAGCCTAGCTTATCTAATTATTAAATCTATTATTATTACAATAAGTTAGAGTAGGGTGGGGCGGGAGGTATAGTGGTCGATGGGTAGGATTTGGGTTAGGGTGGCTACTATCAGTCGGGGATATGGGTTGGGGGAACACTTTCCGATTGGTCGTTGAAACGCAAGATATTAGAGAAGGGTTGTATATTACAATATTTAAACTGGTGAGGTGAGAGTTCAGTATTGTGGTATACAATCTCATTGGAGTTGTTGACCAACCTGCCAGAGGTGAAGAGGGTTCTGGTGTGGAGACAGTTCGGGTAGGCAGTTCGGTTGTCTGACGGAGTCGATGTGAGCGTATTTATTATCGGATTGGGATTATTGGGAAGATTTTCGATAAATTTGATGGACAGCTCGAGGAAGCGTCGATCTATACGTTCAATATTGGCGGCATAGTAGAGCGAACTACTGTTGTAATATTTGTGGGAGTTAGGATGTCGGTTGAGGCCAGTGATAAGTCTGAAGCATTTCCTTTCGAAAACGCGTAGCTTCTCCATTTGGGCGGGTGTAATATGGTACCATATCGGGCATGCATATGTGAGAGTGGGTCTGATTATTTGTTTGTAGATAAGTGATTTGACTTTGAGAGAGAGACCATTCGGTTTGTACATGACTTTTCTGCAGAGGTTCAGTTGGGTTGTGGCTTTACGAATCGTATTTTTAATGTGGGCGGAGAATGACAGATTGTTGGTAAAGGTTATACCTAGATGCTTTAAGGTTTTGGAGGGTTTAATTATATTGTTATTTATTTTAATTCTGATTTTATTATGGCAGCCAATAGTGTTGTTTATACAACTCGCGTTTCTGCCTCTAAAAACTATGAGCTGAGTTTTGGTTGGATTTAGTTGAATTCTCCACTTGGTAAAGTAGGCTGACAGGATTGGGAGATATCTGTTAATACAGTTTCTTGCCTCCTTGACAAGCTTGTTGCTTGAATAAATTAAGGTGTCGTCGGCGTAGTTGAGCATTGTTGTATTGGATAACAGTGGCTGCGGTGCGTCTGATGTATAAAGAAGGTATAGTAGTGGGCCGAGGATGGATCCTTGGGGAACTCCTGCGGTTATGCTATAAGGTGTCGAGAGAGTTGAGTTTATTTTCACCATGAACTTTCTATCAGAGAGGTAAGAAGCGAGAAGTTTTGTGGAGTGGATGTTTAATCCATACATTGAATGAAGTTTGTATAACAGTCCTGCGATCCAGACACAGTCGAATGCTTTAGCTATGTCTAGGGAGACACATACCGTTGGGGATTGGTTTTGGAGGTGGGTCGTCACATCATGTGGCAGTTTTAAGAGAGCATGACAAGTGGAGTGTTGTGAGCGGAAGCCAAATTGAGAGTTCGGAATGAGGGAGTTATCCCTGGCAAATGAGAGAAGATTTTTGTAGATTTTACATTCAAGAATCTTGCTAAGTGAGTTTAGCTGCGATATCGGACGGAAGTTATCCGGGTACTTGGAGGGCCCAGATTTGCTAATAGGGACGATCACCGCTGTTTTCCAACTTTTAGGGAAATGTGAAGCGTTTATTATGTGGTTGAGAAGAACGAGAATCGGGAGCAAGTTGCCTGGGTGGAGTCTTTTGAATAGGAGGTTAGGGATTCCATCTAGGCCAGTCGATTTTTTATTGTTATGGTGAATCAAGGTCGGACGCATAGGAAATCTCCAATGCATTTCACCGCGTCTGGCGCGAAGCATGATTGAGCACACTTCGTTCATACGGACTTTCCCAGGAGCTTTGCGACTGGGCATAGAGCTTCCTCGAAAATTACTCGATCCGGGTTGTTGTGGACGGCGAGTCTTTGGATCTGTATACTGTTAACTCCGGGTGCCTTAAGGTACTATTTCGGCTCCAACCTTGTTTTTGCTTCACATACATGATTTGTTGGAGTCAATGGATAAAAGAGTGTGCGCATCAACAGGCACAGGCGCCACCACATTGGATACTTCGGGAGATATCCTGGGACCCACTATTACTCCAACGCTAACAGCGGAGCAATCAGGAATGGAGAGGTTGCTTGACAAGTTTAATTCCAGCCAAACAATAATGATCACGTTGGTGGAACAACTAGTTACCCGGGCAGCATACCTGACAGCATCGGATTCCATGGGTGGAACCGCAACCCGACCGATGAAGCTGCGGAACATCGACGTGCCTACCTTCGACGGGGACTATAAACAGTGGATAACGTTCTGGGACCTGTACAAACCGCTCATCCACGACAACCACCAGTTATCAGCGGTAGAGAAACTCCAAATTCTCCGGACTTCCTTAAGACCGAGCGCATTATCATTGGTTCGCAATATTCCGGTTTCGGCGGCAAGCTATCAGGAGTCTTAGGCGGCACAAGTCCCGCGGTATGACGAAAAGAAGGTCATCATGGAGGCTCATCTCCGAACACTCATGTCGATTCCAGCTATCCAGACATCAGGTGCTGCGGAGTTCCGCAGATTTATCAACGGCTCGAACCGGTTCAGCCACATCCTTAGTCCGGGAATCATGCGTTCAGCAGTTGGGCCTGCGACGCACACACACGAAGGTAAAGATAAGTGGCATAGGCGAGGCGAATTCACAGGTCAGACGAGGGAATATCGAAATGCTGCTGAAATGTCGAATAGGAGAAGCTTCTCATCCCAGGCGTTGGTCGACCTGCTATTCTACATATCGAGGCCCATTGACTTTTTGCTGGGGTCGGACACTATCTTCCAGGTCCTGCTCGATGGACGACTGATGGACCCCGACAGTAAAAGGATGGCGCCGAACACCATATTCGGCTGGGTGATCGCAGGGAGTGGACCAGCTCTGGCTGATCAGGAGCATCATTGCTGTACTGTCACCCACCGGGTCGACCCATTAGAGGGGCAGCTGAGCGTATTCTGGGAGATGGAGGAGGTACCAAAGATGAAGGAGCGTCTAACAGAAGAAGAGAGGAGGGCACTGACACATTTTGCGGACACGCACCAGCGTTCAGTAGAGGGACACTTCGAAGTGGAGATGTCGTTCAAACATTTCCCGCCGCCATTGGGACATTCCAGGGAAGACGCCATCCAAAGGCTTCTGTCCATGGAGAGGGGATTCAGGCGAAACCCGGAGCTAGGCCATCTGTATGCAGAATTCATGAGGGAATAGCAGGAAATGGGTCACATGCAGCGTGTGACCGAAGAAGACCCAAAAATACCGGACCACCAATGCTGCTATCTACCGCACCATGCAGAACTTAAGGCCGAGAGTGAAACTACCAAGCTCAGGGTGGTGTTCGATGCTTGTCGGGTCACCAGCAATGGAACATCTCTTAACGATCACCTGATTGTTGGACCGTCCTTTGCAGTCGGACCTCATTTCAAAATTGACCCGGTTTCGCAAGCATCCCATAGCGTTTGCCTCGGATATCACCAATATGTTTCGCCAAATTCGAGTCCAATTTAGTCACGTCGACTTCCAAAGAATTATTTGGGAAGACAACCGGACGGAGGAGTACCGACCGTTCAAACTGCTAACCGTAACATACGGCACGGCGGCTGTCCCATTTCTGGCAACGCGTTGTTTGCTCCAGACTGCCGAGGAGTTCGAACAATCGTGTCCGGAAGCAGCGCGGATCACAAGAGAGGACTTTTACATGGACGATTGCATATCAACTGACGAAAGCTCTTAAATGCGGACGATTTCCGCTATGGAAGTGGAAATCAAATAGCAACAAATTATTAAGGTGGCTGTCGGCTGATTTACCAGGTACTGAAGAAGTATACCAGTTCACCACGAGCGAAGGAACGAAGCTGCTCGGAGTGAATTGGGATCCCAGGGCAGACTATTTGATCTGCAAGGTACATGGGATTCAGGAGATATCAACGCTCACGAAGAGCAAGGTCCTGTCACAAAGCTGTGTGATCCATTGGGTGTGGCCGCTCCAGTGGTGGTGCCAACCAAGCTGGTATTGCAACAACTGTGAGTTAAAGGTGTCGATTAGGATGACCGCCTGGATGAAGAGATTCGGAGAGAGTGCAAGGAATACTTCGAGGGATTACCGGCACTGGAGTCGGTTGGGACATCCGAAGCCCCTTCAGTTGTATGGGTTTTCGGACGCAACTGAGAAGGCGTACGGAGCAGTCATCTACGCCAGATTTGAGGATGAAGGGGTTTCCCTGGTGCGTATCATCATGGCAAAGGCAAAGGTGCTCCCAGTTAAGGAGGTGTTCCTCCCAAGGCTCAGGCTATGTGGCGCCCATCTTTTGGCTCGGCCCTTTTCGTTCTTGAGGAGGGCGCTTGAAGTTAGCGAGGTTCAATGCTTCGCATATACCGATTCCACTATAGTGCTAAAATGGCTATCGGATCATCCCAGGCGGTGGAGGACATTCATCGCGAATCGTACGTCGTACATTTTGGAAAGGTAGCCAAGAAGGCAGTGACATATACCGACTGTTTCAAATCCAGTGGATTGCCTGTCACGGGGACTTAACGCAAGGGAGCTTTTCGGAACAGATCAATGGTGGCGAGGACCCGCCTTTCTGCGAAACAAGGAGTTGGAGTTGCCTCGAACGACCGTTTACCAAGTCCGAGAGGGAGACACCGGACCATCAGTAGATCTCGAGTAACGAAAGGAATCATGCTTCGTGATCCAACACGAGGATCTGTCCATAACAAGGAGATTCTCCAGCTTCACTCTCACGGTGTGAACAGTAGCTTGGCTGAAGCGGTTGAATCGACGACAGTAGCTGCAAAAGGGACAACAGGTCAGCCAGGCGGTCGGGCATTCTCGATGCTGAGGAAGTGAGGGTGGCCACACGCATCATATTGCGAGCGGCTCAGGCTGAATCGCTCGAGGCGGACCTGACGGGCATTAGAGCAGAGAGACAGTTATCAAAACGAAGTGAACTGGTTGCGCTTGACCCATTCATCGATGATCAAGGTATCCTCAAGGTGGGCGGAAAACTAGAGGCAGCAAGGATGGAATACGAACGCCGACATCCACCAATCTTACATCGACAACATCACCTTGCAAAGATCATCGTAAGAGACTTGCATTTGAGTCTGATGTACGCTGGAAGCCGGCTACTGCTCGCCGCAGTGAACTCCCGGTACTGGATCATAGACAGTCGAAGACTTGTCCGGGAGTCATCGCTGAATGCACGTTTGCGTTCATCACGGGGGAATGGGTGCTGTCTCAACTGATGGCGGCATTGTCAGCCAATAGGATTAATCCCGCAGTTGCATTTAGCAACACCGGCGTTGATTATGGAAGTCCTGTCACTCTTCGGACATGGGAGGGACGCGGCGGAAGGCGAATCAAAGGGTACTTCTGTCTCTTCGTATATATACGAAATACATCTCGAATCGGTTAGCGAGCTGTCCAGCAAGGCTTTCCTGGCGGCATTAGGGAGATTACTCGCTCGTAAGAGTTTTTGTCGCACCCTGTGAAGCGATAATGGTACCAATTTCGTTGGAGTAAGCCGAGAAATGCGAGAAGTTTATGAGCACTTAAACCGGAAAACTACCCGGGACCAGATCATGACGGGGTTGGCCACCAACGGGATCACTTGGAAATTCATTCCCCCGGCAGCCCCCACTCTGGTGGCTTGTGGGAGACAGGAATCAAGTCAGTGAAGCATCATCTTAAGCGAGATATTGGAAATGCGTTGCTGACTTTCGTGGAATTTACTACCGAATTGGCCCAGATCGAGGCTTGTGTGAATTCCCGACCGCTGGTTGTCCTACCAACGGAGGCTGGCGACCCCGAAGTGTTAACCCCCAGTCATTTCTTAGTTGGAGGACCGGCGATGAGCGTTCCGGAAGCCGATCGGGTAGAGACAACGATCGCCTGGCGGTCCAGATGGAAGTAATTGCGGGCGTTACATCGAGCATTTTGGTCGCGATCTAAGAACGAATACCTCCACACGTTACAGGCTCGCAACAAATGGTATCACCCGGAACCAAACCTAAGAAATCCGCTCGTGGTGCTTCTGAAGGGCGGGCAACTATCTCCGACCTATTGGCCTATGGGAAAGGTTGTCAAGCTTCATCCTGGCAGAAATGGCAAGGTTCGGGTGGCAACTGTAAAGATTCAGGGGCGCACACTTAAGCGATCCGTCACGAAGTTGGTCCTACTCCAGGTTGCTCAGGATGAGGCAGTTGAACCGGCAGTTCAAAAAGGGCGGAATAATGGAGACGGAGCAGCACCCGACTGGCAAACTGAGCATCAGATATTTATACCAGTTGTTCTCTTTGTTCCTGTGCCAGCATGCGAACAAGGGAACGGGGACGAAAAAGTGAATATATGTAATGGCAGTTGAGGACTGCAGTACAGTACAATACAAGCACTGGGCAAGACAACAACGCTCGTCATCCAGAGCAGAGTCCGGTTCTGGAGGTGTGCAAAATTGCAAGGACATCTTATTCGGTCATTGCATTATATTTAAACAAATAAACGCGAGTAAAACGAGTTTACAGTCATCTTTATGATGTTTGAGCAACATTGGCACGCAATATATTTTTGGGTTTAGTTTTTCCCTAATATGCAGTCTGAGTTTTTGTGCCGCCTGCTCGATCTGGGTGGAGTCCTGTACAGCCGAATCGGATCTACCGATGATGTCGATGTCATCTGGGTAGCCAAGTATTTGGCTGGACTTGATGACAATAGTCCCTCTAGTTTTAACGCCAGAGTCATATATTGCTTTCTCCAACGCCAGGTTGAAGAGGCAGGCCAGACCATCCCCTTGGCGGGGTCCATTAAAGATGTTTATTGGTTTGGACAGCAATCCCGCTATTTTTACCTGACTAGTTACGTTGGTCATGGTCAACCTACAAAGTCGTATCAATTTGTTTGGAATGCCGAACTCTCTCATGTTTTCGTTTTTTTTTTAGACTTCTCTCGGGAGAGGCGAACCTATAGCGCCGAGTGGGCGCCCCGAGATGCCATCAAATAACTGTTGCAGTTCTTTTTGAACAGTTGCAGGTTGTAACGCTCCGGGAACTCCCGCGTGAGAAGGGAGTTCCACAGCTTCCCCGCTTTGTAACGGAACGAGTTATGATGCAGGGATTTTCGCGCCGTCGGAAGATGAATCACAAACGGGTGCGATCCGTCGGATTGTCTTGTGGAGCGCATATAAGCCGAATTGCGTGGAACAATACCAAGAATTTCCGAAGAACAGTACTCGTGATAATATCTATAAAACAGACAGAGGTCGGCTACCCGCCTTCGATGTGATAGCGACTGTAGTCCCGACGTCAGCGCAGAGTCCTCGATCAGGCGGATCGCTCGTTTCTGTATGCTCTCAAGTAGATCAAGGGTATGTTTAGGAGCCGAGCTCCAAACATGAGAGCAATATTCGAGCGCGGGGCTAATTTGGGATTTATATAGGAGAAGAAGTTGGGACGAAGTAAAATATTTCTTGGCTCTAAAAAGATAACTCAGTTTTCCTGAGGCTGATCTGGCGATACTCGACACGTGTTTATGCCATGACACATTCCCACAGACGGTGACGCCGAGCAATTTCAAGCTTTCCCCAGCCTCGAGGGCCCGGCCATTCATCATCAGCTGTGGAACCGATGATCCACTTTTCTTTGTTAATGTTGTATATTGTGTCTTCGCTGCATTGAAGTCGACGAGATTGGCCCTTCCCCACCGCAGGGCCCTATCTAGATCCTGATTCAGAGACATCTCAGCTCGCCGTCCGCAACAACCCGGATCGATCGATTCTCGACGAAGCTCCTCATCCAGTCGCGAAGCTGTTGGGAAAGTCCATATGAACGAAGTTTGCTCAGCAATGCCCCGTGCCAGACGCGGTCAAAAGCCTTGGAGATATCCAATGCAACCGCCCTTGTCTCACCATGCCGTTCAATCGTAGATGTCCATATATCGGTTATAAGTGTCAAAAGGTCTCCTGTGGACCGCCTGCCACGGAATCCGTATTGACGATCATCCAGAAGACCGTTGCACTCCAAATACTTAACCAACTCTGTATTGATGACTTTTTGCATTACCTTAGATGAAATAGACAGTAATACTATCGGACGGTAATTTTGTGGGAGACACTTTTTTCCCGTCTTTGGGATTGGCTGAACTCGAGCGATTTTCCAGCAGGCAGGAAAGGTCCTCCGTGCATAAGATAAGCGGAAGAGTCTGCCTAGAACCGGCGATAGTTCTGGAGCACAGTTCTTTATTACTATTGCTGGTATTCCGTCCGGGCCGGTTGCCTTCCTACAATCCAGTTCACGTAGAATGCGTTGGATAGTGCGCGGACGAAATCTCACATCCCGCATGGAAGACTGTACCGGCGAGATCACAGGTGGCTCCAAAAAGCCGGGATCGAGGTTTGAGTTCGCGGAAAATAAATTCGCGAACACATTAGCTTTATCCTTTGGATTCGTGACTAACGTCCCGCTGTCTGTCACCAACGGGGGGAAAGAGGAGGAAGCAAAGTTACTGCTGACAGCCTTTGCCATTGACCAGAAGGAGCGCGAACTAGTTGGGCACCGAAGGAGCTTATTGATCACCCTGTCGTTGTGAGCCTTCTTCGCGGTATCAATCGCCTGGTTGCACGCGTTTCTGATTCTAACAAAATTCGTTCTGTTAACATTGGTGGGATTGGAGCGCCATTGCTTAAAAGCTCTATTTTTTGCCGCTGTAATCACCTCGCATTTTTTGTCAAACCAAGGTTTATCAGACGAACATCGTTTGATGGAATGCGGAATATACATCTCCATCCCCAGGAGAATAATCTCTGATACCGACTCCGCGCAAGCGTTAACATCGGAATTTCCGAAGCACACCTCCGACCATGGAAAGGATGTGAAGAAATCTCGCATATCGTCCCAGTTAGCAGCCCCATACTTCCATACATGGCGAAGCTGCCTAGGCCGGTTATTCGCTTGGTATGCAAGTGCTTGCGCGACAGATACCAAGCAGTGATCTGAGTTTCCCAGTGGCGCAGAGACTTCTACGGCATAAATGCGCGGTTCGGATGTCAAAAACAGATCCAAGGCGTTCGCATAATCGCCTCGGGCATCCGGCACTCGCGTTGGCTCCCCCACGAGTTGAGTCAAGTTGTGGCTTACAGCAAACATCTCCGTCAGCCTCCCAGCCTCGTCGGTTCTGTTAGAATGTAACAACCAGCCGGAATTGTGCACATTAAAATCACCAAGGACAACAATTTCAGAAGTTGGGTGGTTGATCTGTATCCAGCCGACGGTATGTGAAAGATATCCGAAAAATGTCGCCGGTTAATCGTCATTCGGGGTAAAGACAACAAAGAAATTTAACGGAATTCCTCAGCACGACCTTCAACCATATGATGTCCATATTATTGGGTTCCAACGCCTCCATCCTCTGGCAAGCCAGATTGGACTGCGCGAAGACGCAGACTCCACCCCTAAAACGGAATCTCGAGTGTAAGTCGTATTCTGAACAACGAAGATATGTCGAATCAGTCGACGAATCGACCTGGGTCTCAGTTAGGGCAAGGTTATCAGGTTTCGTTGTTTGCAAATATTGTTGGACGGCGTTTACATTCGTATTGGTGAAACCGATGCCCCTGATATTACAAAATGCCGTCACCAGTCGAGCGTGGGCAGAGCCTCGAGAGTGAGCCCGGTTATGCGACGGCGAACCTCTTAAAGTTCGGTTATTTATCATAATATCTGCATGATGTTCCCCCTAATATAGTCCCCCCCCGGGAGATCCAAATGGGAGACTAGTTCACGTCCGGAATTCTTTATATCAGAAGGTACCATCATGACTTATCTCCGTATCAGTTCGGGCCATCAGCCACACATCCGAAACAACGTCGCAGATTTCTCTCGGTGATTTCGGGGAATGTACAGCGTGACGGGGTGGCATCTCATCCTGGGACCGACTACCATTTCAACCATTTCTCGAACCGGTCCATCAGCCAAGCCCCGAAAGATGGCCAGGGATTTCTCCCGACCATTTCACGGGGCCTAAAGCTTGATGGGGTGGTATTTCACCGAGAGCAAAGGGCGTTGGGGGGACCCCGGCTACCACTGGCATTATATAGTTCTACCTTGGCTATCTTGTCGTAGGCGGCCTTAAAGTCTATGAATAGCTGATATAATGGGATCATAAATTCCAGACATTTTTCCATCGCCTGTCTAAGGGTGAATATCTGATCAATCGCTGATTTGCCTGGGATGAAGCTACACCGATATTGACCAATGATGACTTTAGCGTATGGGGCTATCCGATCTTGTAGGATAGTGGAGAGTATCTTATAGGCGGTATTCAACATTGTTATATAATTGCTGCACACTGTGATATCTCCTTTCTTACGTATGGGACAATTATTCTGCGACCAAGGCATACATTTAATTTCAGGATTCTAACCTACGTAGTCTGTTATTGATTTTGTTTTTCTGTCATCAAGGTATTACCCAGGTCATTTAATAAATTCGTCATTAAGTGTGAATTGAGTCAATTTTCAGTCATTCAACTCATTGGCGTCGCTGTTGTACGAGGTAGGGTTATCTCTCTAGAGTCAGGAACTCGCTTATACTCGTAATTAGTCATTTACAACCCAAGCAAAACAAAGAGTATTATGGACAAGCACTTTTTTTAAATTTTATTTTAAATGGACAAAAACTACTTCTTATCAAATAAATGCACGTCTAAATATTAAAACATATATTTTTATTAAACATCCAAGGTTTTTGATACACCATTGTGGTTTTTAGGTCGAATAGCAATCAATCCAAAGTTTATAAACTATTATTTTTTCTTTCCTTTCTAACTTTACATAAAGGCCTATATTGTGAGAATATATATTACCAAGTGCAGTTTAGTTGCCCAGCCATAAATTCTGCCACAAAATCATCAAATCAATTTTCAGCAGTAGGATTCAATATAGGGAAAATTGACAAATTGTAAGTGACATGTCTCACTACAGTGTGGAGCAAAAGAAATAGGACATAATTGTGAAATTTCGTCCCACCTAAATTATGTAGGGCGAATCGAAATATTTCACTAGCAGGAATCTTCTTTTAAGAGAAGAATATTGTACACAGAAAATATTTTGTAAGATAAGCAAACTGTGTTAGATAAAAAGAAGTTATTTTAATGTTAAATTTATTTACTATTGTTCATTTAAATAAGAAATTCAACTTAAGAGAGGCAATTACCTCTTACCATTACCAGGGAACGATGACGTTCATGCTATTAAATGGATTTTTAATAATCACAATGAAATGAGAAAAATTAAAATACGAAGTTTTAAGTATTAATAAAACATGGTTTGAGGTATTTGTAACATGGTGTGGGGAATGCTCTTTACAAATACGTTGTCATAAGATTTTCATGTGATAGCCTACTTTATCTAACAAAAATTGTGTTGTAATCAAGTTGATATGTAGCCTTCCTTGAGGAAAGTCCTTCCATAAATTGCCACATATATTTTATTTATTTATTTATTATTAACAAGTAATTCAAAATTACACATCAATAAACTAACATAATGAGCCTAGCAGCTGAGTTCCACATATAATAATGGCTACTACCAGCAGATTTCATTGTAGGGAATTTAATACAAGCCAATATTCTTTACATTTAAATTTCTGTTCTTGTATTGTGATGATGAATTTTCATAAACTAGTACAGGATTTGGTCGTATTTAAAGAAAACATTCTTTTCTTGAACCTGTGAAAATAATTTAAACGATAATGTTGTATCAGAAAAACAAAGAGGTAACCAAATTTTAGATATGAAGAATTTTATTGTAACAATTTATGGCATGGCTGGGCACATGTTCCTTACATAATTTGTGTACAGGTTCGATTTTTTTTTCTGCAACTAAAATAATTAGATGAGTTCTGGATTTATAAATGTTAACAAAACAAAACTTCGTTTTTCTTTAATATTTTAACAAATAAATGGACTGGTTGTTACGTAGGTTTTGATTCTTCGTTTATGTGTTCAACTTTTTTTTTTATTGTTTTGTAAACTTATTGGAAATAATAATGTACCAGATCAATTATTACTTTTCCTCTTATTAAAAATAATAGTAAACCAAATTAATGAATACTTTTTCTCTTATTTAATTATACTCAAGTACGATCTAATTTAAGAGCTTAAACGAAGTATACATATATATTTTTCAAGTGGTTTTATTTTTTAGACGAACCTTCCCCTGTTGAATGACTACTCATGCCTTGATCTGGATATGAGTATTGCGACCAGTATTGCTGGTTGGTACTGCTCTGCATCATACCGCCTTGCTGCTGTTGTTGTGAGTTACTCTATAAAAATGGAAAAACATTTTATTGTATTTTGATAGTAGTTAGTTGTAGATTTATAAAATTTTCTCTTTGGTATTATATTAAAATTCAAATATAGTGACAGATGGAAAGGGGGCGATAAAAATACAATGGGTATGTTTAGAGGAATTCGGCGCAAGGCTGATAACCTTGCCCGTAAAAATAAATTATTGTGGAAAATTTAACAAGCTTCGTGACTTGCTAAATAAGGCCAGACCGGATCCCGGTTGTAGTGCCGATGATGATGATGATGTTTGGAGGTATAGAAGCAGAAAGGGCAAGTAAGAATAAGCGCTCATCCATTTGGTATCCCAGCTTATATTAATATATTAAAATCCCAGCTTGCAGCCTACTACAACATGGCCGTTGTAATAACTCAAGAGTTCCACGTCGATCGGTGCAACATTCGTGGCTTAAGATGCAATTTATCTATGGACTCTGCCCACATATAAAACCAGACACCAGGAAAGCTAATAACTGATATCGATATTTCAGTTTTCAATGTCCCTGGTTATAATTTAGTGTCTCTGTTTTCTTATTAGGGTTTAATCGCAGATGTAGGAAGTGATATTGCTTAACAAATTTTGCCGCAATATGTTCCCTTTTCTAACCTCGAATTAAACGTTTCGTTGCTTAAGGGGGTATTCCGCCCCGCTTGGTAGAAACCTTGACGTGGTGCGGGGGCTTAAACTACAATGAATCACTCAGGCTATGCTGACGGAAGCATATGCTTCCAGTAGGGCCACCCATGTCAGACAGGCTAGCGAGGAGTAACACACAAAGATCTACCACCCCTAATCCAGGGTGTTACGCGTCACCGTACCCATTGGATGGTTTGCAGCCAGGGGTATACCGGCTGTATTATAACGGAGCCTCCCTGACACCGGATCGAATCAGAGCAGTAAGCAGACGTTACCATATCAAAACGGGGCTCTGATGTGGCGGACTATTTGAAACCCCAAGACTCGTGGGATCAAAAATGAATAATCAATACACAAAAAACAATCCCACGAAAAATCCGGTGGGCGTAGGTGTGATGAGCCGACACTACCATAAGGGAAAAAAATCATCAAGAAAACACCGACTCGGCAAAAAGAAGACATAAGGAAAAACGGAAAAAGCGGGATATACGTGTCGGGACGTGGAAGTTCGAACGTTATATAAACCAGGCGCGATACAGACGGTCGTAGAAAACGCGAAACAATATAAAATGGACATCATTGCGCTTCAGGAAGTTCGATTCCCACATCAAGTAATCGAAACCAACGGGTTTACACTGGTGTGTGGAGGTACCGATACACATAACCTCGGAACTGGCTTTATCATAAGCAAAAAGATTACGCCCCATGTAAAATATGTGCAATTTATTAATGACCAAATGTCGGTGCTAAAAATACAGGGCCTATGGTACAATTATGTATTTATAAACGTACACGCCCCAACAGAATCTACCGACGAAGAAACGAAGGACACATTCTACGAGACCCTAGAGGAAGTATTTGATGGGATCTCATCATCCGATGTTAAAATCCTCCTCGGCGACCTCAATGCGAAAATTGGATTGAAGATATCTTCCAACCAACAATAGGTAAAGAAAGCCTACATGACGTTTCAAATGATAATGGTATTCGAATTATCGCGTTCGCAGCGTCAAAAGATCTAGTAGTGAAGAGCACGATGTTCAAGCACAAGCAAATCCATAAAGCCACATGGATATCACCCGACGGCGTGACGCGTAACCTAATAGACCACTTCCTAATAGACAAAAGACACCACTCGAATATCCTTGACGTAAGATCATATAGAGGAGCAGATTGCGACTCCGATCACCTTCTAATGATGGGCAAAATTAGAAGTTGGCTCGCAGCAAACCCACATGGACAGTCACGGGAGACGCGCAAAAAGTTCGACATTGATAAACTAAAAGACCAACGTAAAAGGGCTGAATATCAAGACGAACTAACGAATAGATTTAGCATCCTAGAGAATGACAGTAGTGAGGAAGAGGAAGCCAATAGTGTGGACACTAAATGGACATCGATCAGAGACACAATCAAACAAACAGCCCAAGAGGTATTAGAATATAAGAAAACAACTAAGTCCAAACCTTGGTTTGACGATGAGTGCAGGACAAAGATCGTACAACGTAAACGCCTCAGAATGATCCACTTAGAAGCATATGATGAAGTCAACGCAGTAAGATACGCGACAATTCGGAAAGAGACAACCAGACTCTTCAAACGCAAAAACCGCAAATGGGAGAAACCTCGGATCGAAAAAATCCTAGAAAATGCCAGAGCAAAGAACAGCAGAGGTATGTATGCCGGCATAAATTCAATTAGAAATGGCTACCGAGGGAGAGCCAAAATAATCCGAGACACAAACGGCTGTCTGATGACAGAAACAAAAAATATCGTGACACGATGGAAGCAGTACTTTGAAAACATGCTCAATGTGCGCACCCATCAACCACAAATAAACGCACCAGACGTACATACAGCCGAACCTCAGATCCCTCTTTCGAGGAAGTTGTAGACGCGATAAATCGACTGAAAAACAACAAGGCTCTCGGATTCGATTGCATACCGGCAGAGCTTGTGAAGCATGGAGGAGGGGCAACCGCTCGAAACATCCACCAACTGGTTAAAACAATATGGGACAAGGAAGTCATTCCGGAAGAATGGAAAACCTCAATAGTCATCCCCATTTTCAAAAAAGGCGACAGATCTGACTGCGAAAATTACAGAGGAATATCATTGCTCCCAACCACATACAAAATATTAAAAAATGTCATACTGGAGAGAATCACACCGTACGCAGAAGAATTACTGGGAGACTACCAATGCGGATTCCGTCGGAACCGGTCAACAAGCGATCAGATGTTCACAATAAGGCAACTGGTGGAAAAGAAGTGGGCATACGGAGAGACGGTTCACCAATTGTTCGATGACTTCAAAAAAGCTTACGACTTAGTCGCACGGCAAAGACTCTACCATATTGTGGTTGAGCTGGTGACCCCGAAAAAATATGCCGCCCTCATTCAAATTTGCATGAACGAAAACAAAGTGCGAGTTAGAATAGAAAACCACCTCTCAGAACCATTTGAAATCCGGGACGGACTAAAACAAGGGGATGGCCTCTCACCATGCCTTTTTAACTTTGTGCTCGAGTATGTTATCAGAAAGGTACAAGACGACAACACGGCCGGATCATCCCTGAGCGGGGTCACACAAGCGCTCGCGTATGCGGATGACATCGCCGTTCTGGGCGATAATCTCGAAACTGTAAGTAAAAATAGTGAAATCATCATGCAAGCGGCAGAAGAGATGGGCCTAGAAATAAATGAAGACAAAACAAAATACATGTTTACGGCGAGAGCAGGTGGACCTCAGGGAACACATATAAACGTCAGGGGTAAGATATTTGAAAATGTCAAAGAATTTAAATATCTGGGAACGATACTGACGACCAGAAACGAAACGTCGAAGGAAACTAACAAAAGACTACAGCCCGGCAACGTTAGTCGGCATGCAGCTAGTAAACTGTAGAAATCCAAACTGCTATCACGTAATATAAAGCTCCGTGTCTATAGAACCATAATCATGCCGATTGCTCTATACGGATGCGAAACATGGGCTCTCACAAAACGGGAAGAGAACAAATTCCGCGTATTCGAGAATAAAGTTTTGAGAAGCATCTTTGGAGGTAAATATGACGAGGAGGCAGGACAATGGAGGAAACTCCACAAGCACGAATTGGAAGAGCTATACCGCAAACCTACAATAATGAGAGTAATCAAGTCGCGAAGATTAAGTTGGGCCGGACACATAGCGCGAATGGGTGACGATAGGACCGTGCATAGAATTCTTGACGGTAAACTAACGGGGAAGAGACCGACAGGACGGCCGCGACGGAGATGGGAGGGCAATGTTAGATTGGACCTCGAGGAGATCGGATCGGATGGTCGATCATGGAAGGAGGGTGCACAGGACAGGCAACAATGGCGGAGCCGAGTCGGTGAGGTCATGAACTTCCGGGTTCCTACAGGCCAATAAATAATAAATAATAAGGGGGTATTCTGGTCTAGAAATTTGAAAAAATCATTTTTTTTTCTTCATATTTTCAAAGCTTAACCCTCTAAGAATATGTCTTTAAGAGGATTTTAGTAAATTCAAATTATTTTCGGAGGTATGGCTGTTTTGCTGATACGCCGTCTAAACCGGCTCGGCCGGAACGAATCGAACAAATCAAATCACATCTGAAGGTACATTGCAGGAGTTTGACCACGAAAATCATCCTCTATGTGCGAAGGTATGATAGTATGAAGCCGATTTACGGGAGTTTATCGTCGGAGGAGTTATTGACTCGATGTTTAGGCTCAGAAACTCAAAATAATAATGAGTCTCTAAACTCTTTGATTTGGACTTTCGCGCCGAAACATATTCATTCCGGAACTCACGTCATTGAAATTACTACGTTTATTGCTGTTTGCATATTCAATGAAGGCTACATTCCTGTTTTAAAAATGATGCTTATGGGAGTCAAAATTGGTCCAGAAGCTTATTCAATCGCTGGGAAACGAGACAATGCCCGGATTGACCGCTCAGAGATACGAGCGTCTAACGCATCAAAAGAGGCCAGAACTGCTCTGTTGGAAGAGAGAAGCGCGAAAGATGCTTATTTCGAAGTCGAGGAAGGTCCAATGTATGTAGCAGGAATGGCAGATTGAATAAACGTAAGCCTAAAATATCATTTCATGACATAGACCGCGAGAAACTTTACGTGAAACTTTAAACGTGTTTTTCTCGAAATGGTCTTTTTTAAAACAATACCCACGATTTTTAAGTTCTACTAAACCGATTCACCTCAAATTTAGTATATGTCTTCTTTATAGGCTTTTCTATTGCATGAACTATCGTCAACCACCAAAAAGTGGTACAAAAATAATTTTTTTTTCAAGCAGTCGCCATTTTGTTAAAAAAAAATGTTTTTTCAACTTTTTTTAGTTCCAACGATAGAGGCATTTCTGAAAATTAATATTCTTTTTTTTCAGATTGCTAGGAGGGTTGAATCGTGGGTATGGTCGCGTGCGAACTTTTTGAGATCCCCCACTTCATCAGCTGCTAACTTTTTTAATTTTGAATTTTTTACTTTAATTTTTTTTACTGTATTCTTGAAATATTAATAAACATCCTATAAAAAAATGAATAGTAAAAATATTGATTGCTTATTTTACAGCATTTCAAAAATTGCGTTAAATTCGTGCGTCTAGACCAGAATACCCCCTTAAATTCACGTTTTATAAACTTGTTATTAGTTACTGTTTTCTGTGGAATAGCGCCATCCTCTGTTGAATGATATTATGCCCACACTCTGAAATCGTTATTATGGCCAATTTTAATGTGGATAATTCGCTACTTTAGATGCCCGACATTTTAAGATTAGTATTGGAATTAGAATGGTAGAGAGAAATCCAACCAAAACGGTTTAAATGGAGTTTTGGGGAAGCTAAATTGACCTTTTGCCTTCTTCACGAGATATTTGTCAATTTTCATTTTGTTTCATGTTTCAATTTTGCATGATAAATTGTGTATGAAAAAAATATTTGGGAGATGAGTACCGGATTTGTTCTCAGCTGAGAACTTTTGGAGCGCATGCGTCGCAACTCAGATAAGTTTCTGGGCAGATTAGTTAGTGTAGATGGAACATGGATACACCACTACACTCCCGGGGCGGAAGAACAGACAAAACAGTGGATTGTTAAATGCGAACGGGCTCCAAAGAGGGCAAAGACGGTGAAATCAGCTGGAAAGGTTATGGGTACAGTTTTGGGAAGGAAGGATGAATGAATGAATGAGGCGAGGTCAAAACCCTCAGTTTATTTCGCTTAGTACAAGTGGTATAAACATATAAATAAATAGACTTACGAATTAACTTAAAAACTAAGGCACGAGGGTTGGGTGTGGAGATTTAACTTTAAAGTAACTTAAGAACTTGGGATTGGGGAACTAAACAAAGATGGATAGAACAATAGTATAAGTAGTAGACAGGGAAGGGCGAGGATAAACCGGATGCTAGGGCGTGAGTAAGAGTGTGAGAGAGTGTAGGCGGTGAGCGTAGTGTGGGCAGGAGGGGTAAGAGAGGCGACGACGTTTGAGAGCGGGAGAGGTGGGGTCAGAGTTTGCCCACCCCTGCATACGCACAATGGGTTCATTAGAGCCGTAAGATGTGTGGTGGGCAGGAAAATAGAAGAGACGAGGGTTTCGCAGGTTTCGGGGATTAGTGGAAAACGTGATGGAGAGCAGGCTTGGGCAGTTGAATGAAAATGAGAGTAGACGGTGGATGAAGAGGATGTTGTGGGGGGACGAAGTAGATGTGCCAACGTATGGCACCAGTTCACTACCACCCCACTAAAGAGTTCACTGTATAAAAAGGGGTCACCGGCGTAAACGAGGTATTGTTTAATCATGTGCAACCTAGTGCACCGGTTCACTAAACCACCCTAGCTTTCGGATTTCGCGTACTGGTGAGGGACTAGGACACTATGTCTAGAATGGCGATCGAATCACTTTGATGTACTCCGCAAATAAATAAATTGACTCCAAATCCTTTATTAAATCTGTCTTTATTGCGCAGGTGACTTGAATCGTGAAAACACTAAATTACATTTGGTACTACGGTTAATTGCTGGTATTGGGTAAACTATTATTGCTTTAGCCTAGTTACATAACTTGGTGGTTCAATTTACAATGAAGGCGAAAGAACAATTCGACAAACTGTTATTAATTTAGTCTGAGCACAAAAGCTGCGGATTACTTTAGCAAACTGAATGCTTGAGAACACTTCCATTGCATTAAACTGTGGTTGATTTAGTCTATGTTTACAACGTGGTGGTTTACTTTATCAAACTGGATCCTTAAGAACTCTTGCATTGCATTAAACTGTGGTTGACTTAGTTGAAATACACGACGTAATGGTTTAATTTAACAAATTGATTCGCACACGTCGCAGATGACGGTGTTAGGTGTACCGAAGTATATCCGTACCCAACATTATTTAATTTATTTGTTATGTGCTACTCACCTTCCTGGGCCTAAAACAAAGAGCTGTTTTCGATTGGTATTGACTTTATTAGTTTCACCGTCTGCTGTTTTCCTTTGACTGCTTGGCAGCTCGTTATTGACTGCCCCGAAACCAAGATGAACCGCCCCTTTTATAGTGTGGCCGATCGAGAATTGCACACAACTATACATTTGATAAATGAGCACAAACCCGATCTTTGTGCTAATAAGTAAGTTGGTAGTTAGGTCTAAGGGCGACAGAATAGGTTTAGACTTAGTCTGTTGCACATGCGATCCTCTCGGAGGGGAATGTATGTAGGATGGTGGATCGTAGGTACAGGTAAGAATTGGACCAGGAAAATGTAGGATGGAAAGGGTAAGTATGGATAAATCGAAGTGGGTAGTCGGGATAGGTGGTAGGTAAAGGCGTTGTGATTTCGAATCACAACAACGGTGACACCAGACCCGACTCTTAAGATGTGCGCACCTCTCGGCGGTTGACAATCGACTGGGCTCTTAAAAGCGAGGAAAAGTTTATCGCATCGTGGCAGTGAAGTCATAGCTAAATGAACTCACTGCCACTTACTACGAACTTTGAAAAGGGTTGCTATGCCTGCATAGGGAATTTAGTTCCGGAGAATCATTGCCGTATAGGCTGAATTAAATTCCTCTGTCGCTATGTATACGAGGAAATTGGTTTGGAAATACGACTGAATATGGACATAAGTTGTCGGTTAGACAACGGGATGTGGGTCTTGGTCGTTGCGATGGTTGTTTCGCGGAAATACAACGCATCGTGCTGGTGACTAGCCAGTAAGGAGAATTGGTATTGGGTAGGATGGGAGCCGAAATGATTTTCGGGGAAACTAAATGTTGCTTGGTTACAAGCGAGGAAATAGTTTAAGCAGGAAGCGAGCCGGAATGATCTTCGGGGGAAATTGGAATTGCTTGGTTGCAAGCAAGGAATGTAATTTAAATAGGAAGTTAACCGTAGTGGTTTTTAGGAAAAATTATATGAGGTTTGATGTAGTCGATGGAGATGGGGAGTATTCCGTTGTAAATATGAATATGCTTTTATTACAGCTTATGCAGTGTATGCAATTGCAGATTTGGGGACGGATGCTGTTGCATATTAGGATGTGTTATTGCGTGTTTGCGCATGGATTACAGGTTGGGGTTATGGTGACGCGCTGTTAGCGGACGAAATTAGATGGGATTGTGGGTTGGTTCTCCGTGTGGTATAGAGAACCCCCACAATGTCGACATGAATTCCAAGCTCTTCAAGTGTGTTAAGGTTAATTAGGTGAAGACGGCTCGTGTATGGAGGTAGAATCAAAGGATTTTCGCAATTCGGTCCTCGGAGGGCAAAACGAAAAAAAAAAAAAAAACACGTTTTACACTTTCGACCCTGCGAATATGGGACGAGTAGTGAGGAGACGAAACCTGACTAGCATATTCAAGAAGGGAGCGGTCACAGGCTATATACGGCTCGCCTTATACGCCTTTGGGATTAAAGTACTCTTTCTACAGCGTTTCACAAAGCCAAGGGTAAAGTTGGCATTGACGATAATGTCATCAATATGTGTGATGAAGTTTAGCTTCCTATCACATAAGATGTCAAGGTAACGGATCGATTGTACAGGTGATATCTGTTGGTTGAGTAAGAGATAGGAACGTAGCGGGGAGGGGGGTCGTTTATGGGAGAAGGTGATTGAGTGACATTTGGGAATATTAGTTCGAGGCAGTTGTTTTGGCATCAAGTTGAAAAGCTGTCGAGATCCATTTGGAGAAGTGATGAGTCAACAGAAGAACGGATCGTCTTGAAGAGTATAGTGTCGTTCGCGTATAGAGAGATGGAGGAGTGCTTGATGCTGGAGCCCATATCATTTATAGTAAAAATGAATAGGAGGGGACCAAATTGACTGCCAGGAGGAACCCCTGAAGTGGGGAGGAACGGATTGGAAATGGTTGATCTAAATCCGATTAGGGTAAAAAAGACGCTCTTTTTAGAAGAGGTCATTTTCTTGTGAATATATAGACGAAAGGCCGAGAGACCTTTCGACACTATTTGTAAGATCGAAAATAACTGACCTGGGGAACCCCTGACGTGGAAAGAAAATAATTGGAGAGGGTGGATCTAAATTTGACACGGCAGGTTCGTTGGTTAAGATAGGAAGAAATCCACTTAATCAGTAGGGGTAGCTTAAAGAGGATGATGTTGTGTGAAATATGGTCGAAGGCCTTGCCGAAATCGTTTGTGCTAACATCGACTTCGTTGCCGTTCTCTAAAGCAAGAAGAGTGTGGGATGAGAATTCAAGTAGATTGGTAGTGGTCGCCCTACCCGTAAGGAAACCGTGCTGGTTGGGTGAGATGATGGATTTGCAGCGAAAACATAACGCGTTGTAAAGAATGCCTTCGAACAGTTTTGGAATATGTGACAGTTTTGGACGGTAGGTACTAATATCCTTTTTAGGTCCCTTCTTATGTATAGGGGTGACAAAAGGGAATTTCCAAATATTTGGGAAGACACGCTGTGTAAAGGATAGATTGAAGATCTTTGATAGTGGGAGAGAAAGAGAAGAGGAACAGTTTTTTAAAAGGACAGCCGGAAGTCCATTAGGTCCAGAGCTGAACTCGTATTTCATCATCATCATCGGCACTACAACCGGGATCCGGTCTTGGCCTTATTTAGCAAGTCTATCCGAGGCATGTTAAATTGTCCATAATAAAATTGTTTTTCCGGGCAAGGCGATTATCCTTGTTGCGCCAACCTTTCTCAGGGTGGAACTCGTCTTTAGGTAAGTGTAAATTCTCTTCAACTAGGTGATGCTGAATAATTTGAGAGTCCAAGGGAGAATTCGGGCAGGTCTTTGAAGTAAGACGGGCTAGGCTAGAAAGAGTTGTTCGTGGAGGATTTTTTTTTTAAAGAAAGAAGCGAAAAATTTCTGCAGTAGTTTGTGGGTCAGTTGAAGTAATCGTGTGATAGAAAAGGGGGCTGGGATAGGCGCCAGATTTACGTTTGTAATTAATAAAGTGGAAAAAAGATTTGGGGTCATTGATCAGGTTGTTTTGTGTTTTTGTGAGATAATTGTAGTAGAGGGTGTTGTAAAGCTCGGTGGATTTATAAAAGGAACCAAGATAGTTGGAGTAGTGCAGGGAAGAACTTCTTCTTAGGAAAATGTTCCACAAATTATTCCTTTTGTACCGGAGTGCAGAGTTTGCGAGTGTACCATGGAGGCGATGAAACCGATGTCCTGTATCGAGAATAAGGGATATATAGGGAAATGGCATTGTAGATTTTCTTATAGAGAGTGGGAGTAGCTTCTTCTACTTCTAGGTGATCAAAGCGAAATGCGATTCTGCTAAAATGCTCATTTAATAGGCGAAAGTTGTAGGAAAAGTTGGCATGAGGTGGTGAGGTTTGGGATAAGCTGTCACGATAAAGGGATACGAGAAGCGGGGGTGGTAATAGTCGATGGTTGAGAGGGCGTGAGGACTAAGGGCACCTGAGGATGTATAGGGGTCCGTTGTAAACACAAAGACAAGTTGCCTCTTCATATGATTTGGCACATTACTTATTTGACAGAGGCTTAAGTCGGTGAGACCGTCTATAAAGAGACATTCCTTGGTACTAGTGGGGTTTGAGATGTAAAAGGATTGATCGTTTGACAACGTGCATTGTAGATGGGGGAGGTTGAAATAATATAATAACGATATCGTCTAGGGAAGTACTTAACTCGGTTAGGTGATCAACCGCTGCTATTGTCACTTCGTATGACACAACCGGTTGCGAAGGAGGTATATGGAAACATATGATGTATAAAGACTTTGGGCGTTGGTTAATTTTTATTGCGACATAGGCTAGATTGGGAGAGGAAGAGATGAGGCGAGCCTATTTTGGATGGCAAGTAGCATACCACGGCAAGGTGAATCCGAACATATACCTTCGTCATCACGAAAAACGTTAAAGGTGAAAGGGAATATTTCTTCACTGTGAATACTGGGGATGAGGTTGGTTTCGGTTCGTGGATGCACGTGATATTATCTTCATTGACTGTTTGGAAAAGGGACAGACTTTATGTGGACTGTATTAAGCGTCATTGCTGTTCCCATGAGTCTTGGGGTTTTAAATAGTCCGCCACATCATAGCCCCTCTTTGATATGGTGAGGTCTGCTTACTGCTCTGATTCGACCCGGTGTCGAGAATAAAGTCCTAAGGGGTATCTTTGGCGGCGAATATGACGAGGAGGCAGGACAATGTAGGAAACTCCACAACCACGAATTGGAAGAGCTATACCGCAAACCTACAATAGTGAGAGTAATCAAGCCGCTATGATTAAGATGGGCTGGACACGTGGCGCGAATGGGCACCGATAGGACCGTGCATAGAATTCTGGACGGTAAGCCAACGGGAAAGAGACCGATAGGGCGGTCGCGACGGAGATGGGAGGACAATGTTAGGTTGGACCTTGAGGAGATCGGAGCGGGTGGTCGAACGTGGAAGGAGAGCGCACGGGACAGGGAACAATGGGGGAACGATGGCACGGCCGATGAACTTTCGGGTTCCTACAGGCCAATAAATAGTTAAAATAGTTAGTATTAGGCTTCATTATTAGTTTAGTTAAATGAGAAAATAAAAGAAAATCGTCCCCAGTTTCTAAAGACTTGACCTGCCCTCGTGTTTAAAGTATACTATTGTTAGGTTAATTGGTTACTGACCATGGCTTGGGTGATTTATTTTTCTGATTTGCCCGTGGTTTGCTTTGATATTTCATTTCCAGTGGTCAGTTTTGTTCCTTAGCTTCTTTTCTTGACAGAAAACCAGAGGAAAAGAGTGCGATGGAAAGGCCGCAACGGAGAAAGGGAAGAATGTAAAGCGTGACTTTGAGAAAATCGGATCACATGGCGAAACGTGGAGGGAAAGTGCACAGAACGCGAAACGTAGTTAAGTTAATGAGATCATAAACTTCCGGGTTCCTACAGACCAATAAATAGTAGTAAATTTTTTTGGTGTAGAATTTTTTCACTATGATTTGCATGTGGGTGTGGGGTCGTGCCTGTTTGAACCGCCACAAGGATCCTTATTCGACACAGGGTTAAGAGTATCGAATGTAAATCAAGTCGCGAAGATTAAGATGGGCCGGACACATAGCGCGAATGGGTGATGATAGGACCGTGCATAGAATCCTTGACGGTAAACTAACGGGGAAGAGACCGACAGGACGGCCGCGACGGAGATGGGAGGACAATGTTAGATTGGACCTCGAGGAGATCGGATCGGATGAGAGAGAGTATCGAATGTAAATCAAATATGGAAAACCTTTGCCATATTGCATTTTATTGCTAACGTGGAGGACTTAGAATAATAAACTGTTTAGCGGTACAGGGGCGTTGCCACGATATTGACGAAATTTGGTTCATATCGGTAGATAGGACAAAGAACTTTAATGAATAAAGAAGTCAGCTTGCAAAGTTATTTATGATAAAATGTATGCTGAATCGAAACGAAAATGTTATGTCTGCCGGAGGAATGATGATCAGAACGCAAGAAACATCGGGACGCTAGTCGGGTCAAAGTCGAAGCCGTTACAGGTAACCATTGAAAATCTAGACTTATTCCGATTATTGAGTTGGACAAGAAAGTAAGTAAAGATAATAATTACGATGATTTAACAATTCTCCATTACCGTTCTTTTTCTTTTTTTTTTACACTAACGCACGCACAAAAGGGGGTTTTGAAGTACCCTTAAATGTTAGAGCACAATGCCAGCGGCGAGTTATGTACTGCTTGAGTTAATATAACATATATTTATGAATAACAATTCCAACTAGATTGTAATAATTATAATTTACTTACCTGGTACCAATTCATCCATTGTTGTTGCCTGGGATCTGCAGTATTTATTGACCACTGCGATTGATTTCCATATCCATCTGCAAAGAACACACTTTTAGATATCGAAAGAAACCAATTTAAAACAAAATTAATTTACGTTGAGATTGACCATATCCCCAATAATCTTGTTGTTGTTGTTGAACTTGTTGTTGATCATTCCAATCACTACTCTCCATTTGTACCCATTTACCTTGTGTGTTACTAATTTGCTGTAAAACGCAAAATATTTATTTATTTCAATAAAAATTTCAATAGTTTTATTGACTTACTGTTCCGCCAGACTTATTGTATTCATAACCTGATTCGGTGTTCGATGAATACTTTTGGCGGTCAAAGCCACCGCGACTATCTTCTGTGCGATTGTCGCGGTGGCCAGACCGAAAATCCCGCTGACTTCCGGGTCTATAACTGCTTTCACGACGACTACCACCATCTCTATCGTTGTTTCGATCACGACCACCACGATCTCTATGATCTCTTGACCCACTACTGTATGAATCATAGCGATTTTTTCCACCACCTGAACGTGCGAATCGATCGTCATATCGGTTACGATTTTGAGACCAATTTTGTGAACTTCCACTGCCGCCTCCACCGCCACCGCCTCCACTTACGCTTCCACTGCCATATCTATTGTTACGATTGTCATAGTTTCTACCATAATTGCGATCATCTCGCCATTGACCTGAACCACCGCGTGGAGTGCCCCAACGGCTGCCACCTCCACCTCCGCCTCCGCTACCACCACCACCTCGGCGATCATTGTGGTTTCCTTTCCAACGGGAACCTCTAAAATCATCGTGACGGCGATCATCATAGCGTCTTCTATCCTCGCGTTGACGATAATCGCGTCTAGGACGTTTGTCACGTGGTTGGTCACCGATTTTGCTAGCTTTCTCATGATACCGCTTCACTTCTTCTTTAGCTTCATTTTCTTTTAGATCGGTATAAATGATATTGTCGAACCAACCGAATTCAATTGATGGCAAGGTAAAACTGGCTGAAAGTATTTCGAGAATATTTCAAATAAATTCTTGTTGCCGAAATTGTTGTAATTGAATTAAAATTTTAAATTTAATCAACGTTCTAACATTTACTAATTATTGTTAAATTATTTCCATACATTTTATTGCCGGTTTTGTTTGTGATAATATTTATAGTTGTTGGATAATAATTATTTATTTGGCTTACAAGACAGCTTTAAGGATTTACAAGAGAGGACATTAATGCAACCGACTTCATATTAAAGAGGGGACGGACATTAACACTTTATTTATCAATGTGTTATTTCATTAAAATGTATCCCTTGTGTTACTAACCAGATAAATGGATGTAAATTTCCATTTCATCTTGAAATAATTTTATGCACTGGACATATGTCCCTTCATATATGGCTAACGAAGGTATTTCAAACTAAAAACTAAATCCTAAGTCAGGTATTACACACAGGCAATTGTCCGGTAAATTTCTGTGGAAGGCATTTTAGTTTAGGCTCTATTTGCTCGAAAATGGAAGATTCGTCACTCTGTGTATTTGGTGCGCTCACCACTGCATTGCTGTGACATTCTCGAGATTTGTAGATAGAAAAAAGCATCATTTCATTTGTACCGCGTAACTAAGGGAAAGATTGTTTTCAATCAATTTTACGGTTCGATTTGCCACAGATGAAGCTGCACCGATTTATGATCTATGGAACATGCTAAATAAAAACTTGGCTCCAATTTCCAAATAATATCTTCACTATCGATGGACAACTTTTTCCCTTCCGACGGAGAACAAAGTATACTCAGGATATCCGTACGAAGCCCGCTGAATATGGCATTAAAGTACGGTGGATTTGTGATGTAGCGATCGGTTTTCCGCTCAGAGGGATTTTATATACAGGCAAGAAAGGAAATACTCACGATGTGAATCAAAGCGAAAGAGTCGCCAAAAAGCTTGTATTGTGTTTCAGAGGATATGGCCGAAACATAAGTATGACCAGATTTTTTGTAATATTACCATCGTCTAGAAATCTACTATTCACTCTCGTCGGAACTTTGAAAGCAGTAAACTTTTAGAAGGGCTGAAAAAAAAAAAAAAAAAAAAAAAAAAGATTTAGAAAAAGTGAAATATCGATCTTGTTCAAACATCGTTTTTTGATGGGAAACATTTCGGAACAATCATAGTACTGATTGTAGAAATGTTATCACACATTTGCTCCTTCGAGAACAACAGTTTATCGGTGGTTTAGTGAATTTAAAATGGGTCATACAATCCCGTAA
This sequence comes from Microdon myrmicae, assembly GCA_963931805.1. Taxonomy (NCBI): domain Eukaryota; kingdom Metazoa; phylum Arthropoda; class Insecta; order Diptera; family Syrphidae; genus Microdon; species Microdon myrmicae. The sequence continues at coordinate 135,566,279 of OZ007497.1, forward strand.
AACGCACCTCGCCAAAAGACGTTACGAATGCGGAAATCCTAAAATAAGTGCATCGAAATGTTTTGAGTGATCGTAAAGTAAAGTTGCGGGAGTTATCTGAGGCCGTGGGCATCTCAAAAGAACGGGTGGAATACATTTTGCACGATCTTTTTGAGATGAAAAAGCTATTGGGGCAATGGGTGCCATGTTTGCTGACCATCGACAAAAAACAGCAGCGCGTTGATGATCCAGCGTAATCTAGCAGACTTATTTAGACATTTTGTGACGATGGGTGAAACGTGGGTCCATTACCATACGCCTGAGTCCAATACGCAGTCTGCAGAGCGACTGGAAAGCCACGAAAGACAACCAAAGCGGACAAAAGACCAGCGTTCGGTGGTAAGATTCATCATCATCATCGGCACTACAACCAGGATCCGATCTTGGCCTTATTTAGCAAGGCTCTCCGTCGGTATCCGGTGCTTATCCAAGACTTGTTAAATTGTCCATAATAATTTGTTTTTCCGGGTAAGGTTATTAGCCTTACGCCGACGGACGGTAAGATTATGCCCCCCGAAATACAACGAAACTTCATACTTAAACTAGTGACAGGTGAGCCCCTCCAAATGAGTCATGTTCATTTTTTAGTCGCGCCACCTATTGAAAAATCCCGGGACTTTTCAGCCCATGTAGCATATATTCTTCAAGAAATGGAACCATTCAAAGTAAGACACCCGCTGTCACCTGCTATGTACCGAAGAAAAACAGAACTCTAATTCTACTAATTAGAGCGATGCACGATGGTGCTATAACGTCTGATCCGCAGAAATGATTTTAATATATAATAAAACGAAAGGTGGCGTTCATGCTATGGATCAATGTGGGCGATTTACACAGCGCACCGGTGAACCTGCACGTGCACCAGCTTTTTTTACAACACCCTTGATATCGCCTCTCTTGCTGTGTACATCCATCGCTCATTATGAAAATAATAAGATAATACCCAAAACAAAAAAACCGAACTAACACAGACTTTTCTTGAGACGGCTTGCGGTAGAAGTGGCTACGCCCGTGATTGAGGTGCGAGCCTCTCACCAAATAAAGCGCCACCATAAACCGAAGTTGACGATTAAACATTTAAAAATGTATAATATCTATAAAACTTTATTTATTTATGGTACTCTCTTCTTTCCTTGCATAAAAATCTTTTAGTCTTATGATATAATGCGTATATTCAATTATTTTTGTATGCGGTATCCGGGCGAGTTAGAATAGAAAACCACCTCTCAGAACCATTTGAAATCCGGGACGGACTAAAACAGGGCGATGGTCTCTCACCATGTCCTCGAGTACGTCATTAAAAAGGTACAAGATGACAACATGGCCGGATTATCCCTGAACACACACAAGTGCTCGCATTTGGGCGATAATCTAGAAACTGTAAGTAAAAACAGTGAAATCATCATGCAAGCGGCAGAAGAGATGGGCCTAGAAATAAATGAAGACAAAACAAAATACATGTTTACGGCGAGAGCAGGTGGACCTCAGGGAACACATATAAACGTCAGGGGTAAGATATTTGAAAATGTCAAAGAATTTAAATATCTGGGAATGATACTGACGACCAGAAACGAAACGTCGAAGGAAACTAACAAAAGACTACACTCCGGCAACGCTAGTCGGCATGCAGCTAGTAAACTGTAGAAATCCAAACTGCTATCACGTAATATAAAGCTCCGTATCTATAGAACCATAATCATGCCGATTGCTCTATACGGATGCGAAACATGGGCTCTCACAAAACGGGAAGAGAACAAATTCAGAAGAGGTGGGCGTAGAAATAAATGAAGACAAAACGAAATACTCAATTATGGCCAGAGCAAGCGGACCTCAGAGAACACACAAACATCAGGGGCAAGATATTCGAAAATGTCAAAGAATTTAAATACCTGGGAACAATACTGACGGCCAGTAACGAAATGTCGATGGAAATTAACAAAAGACTACACTCCGGCAACGCTAGTTGGCATGTAGTCAGTAAACTGCTGAAATCCAAACTGATATCACGGAATATAAAGCTCCGTGTCTATAGAACCATAATCATGCCGATTGTTCTATACGGATGCGAAACATGGGCTCTCACAAAACGGGAAGAAAAGAAATTCCGCGTATTCGAGAATAAAGTCCTAAGGAGTATCTTTGGCGGCAAATATGACGAGGAGGCAGGACAATGGAGGAAACTCTACAATAGTGAAGTAATCAAGTCGCAGAGATTAAGATGGGCCGGACATGTGACGCGAATGGGCACCGATAGGACCGTGCATAGAATTCTTGACGATAAGTCAACGGGAAAGAGACCGACAGGGCGGCCGCGACGGAGATGGGAGGACAATGTTAGGTGAGACCTCGAGGAGATCGGATCAGATGGTCGAACGTGGAAGGAGAGCGCACGGGACAGGGAACAATGGCGGAGTCGAGTTGGTGAGGTCATGAACTTTCGGGTTCCTTCAGGCCAATAAATAGTATAGGTATCCGGGTACCCGATGAGTATCATCATCATCGGCACTACAACCGGGAACCGGTCAAGCAAGTCGTGAGGCTTATTAAATTTTCCATAATGATTTGTTTTTTTTCCGGGCAAGGTCATTAGTCTTGCGCCAGAGGCTCCCCGACGGGGTATCGAACCCTGGTCTCCCGCGTGACAGGCGGGTATACTAACCACTATACTATCGAGGAACCCGAAGAGTATATAGTTGTACTAATTTGTGGTTTAGGAATTCTGTCGCTTAAAAATAAAAAAATATATTTTCAGTGCACACTACAATAGAAAATCTGTGAAATCATGGGAAACCGGGAGGTTTTTATCCAATCTTTCTTAGTCAAAGAATGATTCCACAAAAAGTACCCGTGTGGGTAGCCGGGTACACGGTTAGTAACACAAGGGGTAAAAGAACATTCTCTGCCTCATCTACAAAGATGTAAATTTGTGTACCAAGAAGAAGAAAACGTAATTTTCGGAGAGTGTTGCTTATTGGCTTTCATTTGGAAGAAAGAAGGAAAAAAAATGATTAGGTCATCATGTGATAAGTGAAGTTTATGGGGAACAAGATCCACCAATTTCAACATGTGAATAGTATGTAGGGTTCAAAAGTGGTGATTTTGACACTGTAGCATTCTACGATCACACAATTCCGCGCAGGTAAGGTTCCTACCTTCAAAGAACTTACTTACTTGATAACACAGCTCACGTGCCCACAGACATGCGACCAATAGTCATTACAATACCTGTAATAAAGGCTACACGAAAGCGCAACAACGTTGAACCCGATAGCAAAAACCAAGGAACTTAACGTTCAAAAGCTTCCAAGATCGGGTTCAACGCATCCATACATGGTATTCTGCCCAATTCAAAAGGGCAGCTAAAGCATCGCTTCTAAGCAATGCGTCAAACGCAGCAAGCATCGCATACAGATCTCCCATCTTAAACATCTGCACGATGTTTTCAAGGAATTACCATTTTCGGTAGATAGACCGAACAACGGATGCATACGCTGGTAGCTAAATGCAATAAAGCATATCGCCTATCCGCTGCCAAATTGTAAACACCCGTAATTATCTCAACAAGATAATTCGGAATATTTACGATAGTAAAGCCAACAAAGGAAATACTCCGGTCCCACGATTCCTTTGTAGAATTTCACACCCATTAGAAGGATCTAATGGATTTCGGTTGTGTTTGCAAAAGGCAAACAACCACGGGCTGTACGCTCGAACAATCATCTCCGTCCTGCGCGCCAGATGTTCTGTGCAAACAGAAGGCCGTGGAAATGAAATTCTACCAGCGATAATAAGGATGTATGCGTCGATTGACTTTTCCCTTTCCAGGCATCCAGATTACCCCTGGGGAATAAATTACATGCTGCTAACAGAGATGCGGATATTCTGTTAGCAGATCTAAGGAAAAAAGTTGTCTGCACAGATACAGATGGACAATCTGTATCTGGGTATCTGAGTGGGCAGTCTCCTTCGAAGCACCAGAGGAATTAGGATTTTATCGTCACGCGACGAGGAGTACGAGAACCCCACGAGTAGGTGATACGCGTTAAGACAATACGAAAAAGAAAGTTTAAGTAATATTAAATCGCGATTGTTGGAGGTCGAGAAGTTGTTTCGGTCGAGTGGAATTGAGCAAAAACTCTGAAGTAGATTGTTAATGTGTGTAGGAAAAATCACCGTTACATGTAAACGTTCAAATAAATGAAAAGGAAATGAAGGAACGCTTCCAATAAGAAAACAATCTTGCCTGAGTTTCATTCGTGTGTTGTATTTATTTTCGTGTGTAGTGGAGATAGTGTTCGGCGGAACACAACTTACGACCAAGGCAAATTATTACCGCCAAAACACCAAAGATCCACCTTGAAGGGAGGACGGATACGTTTCAAGATGAAGAATTGAAGGCATTATTGAATCAAGATGAACGTCAAGCGAGGGAAAAAGGATTGAAGCATTAAAAGTAGCCATTTTTATGACTAAAAACTACAGGGATGAAGAAAAAGGAAAAAAAAAAGAAGGGGAATGGGATCCCTATGGATTGAGATCGTGCGACGTATGTGGTGGAACGGCGATCTTCGACTTCAATAAATCCTTGAACGAAAAGAAAAGAAAAAAAAATCCTTCCGTAATATAGCTAACGATTAAAAGCAGATTCATTGGGAAAACTCAAACAACTCAAAGTGTAAGAGATCATGAGTTCTGCAAAGGCTAATATCCAAGGCTACTCATGGAGTGCATTTGGTGAGATAAGATCGGTATTGTGTACTACGAGTTGCTGCAATCTAATGAAACCATTACAGCAGCTTGTGTTACCAACTTCAATTGAGACGTTTGAGCAGTGCATTAAAAGCAAAAAGGGGGCAATACCAAGATAGATACGTCAACATATTTTTTCAACACGATAATGCTCAACATCAGGTTGTTAAACCAGTAAAATATGTCTGGAAGCACTTAATAGGAGAGTCTAATTCCACCGCAGTATTTTCCAGACATTGCGCCCCTAGTTATCACTTGTTCCGACGGCGCTCAGATTATGAACAGGACATCGTGTACTTCGAAGAAGTAGATAATGGATTGATTTGTTGAATACAAATTATTGTGGCGTTTTTTTACCGCCTCATTTCCGTAAAAAATCCTTTAAAAGCTATTTGTACGCCTAATATATAATTATTAATTAGTAATCGGTTATATTTAATAATTATTTAATAATTAGTAATTACTTATATTTTATAACGTTGTAACGAGCCTATTCATTGTTTTTATCTATACATTCTTTTAAACGTGCATAAAACACACACACACACTGTATTCAATTTTAAAGATTATATTCATGTAATTTGTTATAATGGACACATACGTTATTAGATTTATATAAATCGTCATTTAACTCTTATTAAATAAATTATAAATCCAGCTATCTATTCTGTTTATATCGATATATTTTATTATAATGGCATCCCAATTTGTTATATTTATATAATTCATTATAGTTTTCACATTTTTTAATTGTTTTTTTTTTTTTAATAATGGCTATTGAGCTCATTATATTTATATTTCGGTGAGAGGATATTAAAAACAATTTATAAAACTTGTTAAAAAATGACTTTAATTACATTTTTTTAAAGGTAACTATACATTTATTGATACTTTTTCTAGTGTCAAATCTCAGCAAAGGTGAGATGGCAACACATGAGGTTTGATTTCGAAATGTCGGTATCAGTTTTAGTACTTTAGTTAATACGTATTTGAAATAGCACAACCGACGTTGCAGAATTCCGATCGAAAGAGGTGCCATGCTGTTATATTATTAACAAAAAATCATTTAAACCTTAAGGCGCTGGTGGATAACGTGTAATAGAGTAACTCCGGGTATTGTGATATGGTTGGGAAATGTGATATACTATCATATTTTCCGAAATAATCAATTCTCGACAAGAATTTTCTTGTCAACATGACGGCAATGGAAAAGAACACGTGCTGCAGTTTTAGGCGCGCTCGCGCTCATTGCGTTGTATGTCAGTGCATTGAAATTGTTTAAGGTGTTCAGTCGACAGTTTTTTTGTGTGAGCTTTATGTTATATTTCAGCAAAAATTGGAGCAAAATTAAAAACTGAAGTAATACATTTTGTTTGTGAGTGAATAGAGCTGACAGTATATTGGGTGAGTTTTTAATTCAGTGAAGTGCATTTTTAAAAAAATCTCTTAATTGTTTTAAAAGCCAAATGCGGCTAATGTGATATAGTTGAAATTGGGTAAAGTGATATACTATATCACATTACCCACGAAATTATCAATCACTAAATATTATTATAATTTATTTCAGATCATGCCAAAAAAAGGGGAGATTCGTAAATGGGATACGGAAGGAATGAGAAAGGCTATTCTAGCAGTCCGAGGAGGAGAAATGGGTATACTTTTGGCGTCAAAGACATTTGGAGTTCCATTTGCAACACTACAAAGATCCGCTCGCAGTGATAAATCTATTAGCGATATTTTAGCCACGCCTTTGGGACGTAAGCCTGTTTTTAGCCTGGAAATGGAATTGGAGCTGGTAAGATACATCCGAGAAATGGAATCACGCTTTTGGGGTCTAACTCGCGGTGACATTCGATCACTGGCACTCCAAGTGGCAAAAAAAAACAACATAGCTTGCCCATTTTCAGTAATGAAAGAATGCGCAGGAAAAGATTGGTTGTATGCATTTCTTAAAAGGCACAAATCAGAGATTAGTATCAGGACTCCAACCGGAACCTCAATCGATAGGGCAAAAGGCTTTTATAGCTTACTCGAGCAAGAGTACGAAAAACATAAATTTTCCCCAACTTGTATTTGGAACGTAGATGAGACAGGAGTGTCCATTGCACAAAGTAGGCAACCCAAAATTTTAGCAGCGAAAGGAAATAGGCAAATAGGTTGTATGACGTCTGCAGAGAGAGGCTCTCTTATAACGGTTGTCAGCTGCATGAACGCAGGCGGTTCATTTGTTCCGCCGTACTTTATTTTTCCCAGAAAGAACCGTTCTCCGGTTTTAATGAAACATGCTCCTCATGGCTCGGATTCTGCCTGCCACATTTCAGGTTGGATACAAATCCCGATATTTACGAAGTGGTTTGACCATTTCTTGCGGTTCACAAACCCTTCAAAGGGGAACCCTTCGCTACTCATTTTAGGCGGTCATTACAGTCATACTCGAAATATTGAGGTTCTGGAAAAGGCTCGCAAAAATGGTGTTATTATTATATCTTTGCCACCGCACTGTACTCACAAAATGCAACCGCTCGATAGAACATTTATGGGACCTCTGAAGACGTATTATAACGATGAAATTAGGCGATTTATGCGAGACCAGGGCCGAAAAATAACACAGTTTGATGTTATTGAACTTTTTTCGAAGGCCTACCTTAAAGTCCAAACAGCACAAATCGCAATACATGGATTCAAATGCACTGGCATTTATCCATTCGACAAAAATATGTTTCAGGAGGTTGATTTTATCGCTCAAACATTTGAAAATCATCCGGATGAAGAATCTGCTCTTTCAGGACGAGAAGTAGAAGAACCAGTTGCCCGCACAAGTAGTGCAGCTGAAGAACGGGTTGCTAGTACTAGCAGGGCAGCTTTGGAAAAGATCGTAACTCCTTGGGATATCTCACCACCGCCCAAACTTAAACGGGTTATCAGCTCCAGAGGTAAAAGATCAGTTGCAACTGTACTAACAACATCACCGTACAAAACATCTTTGGAAGAGAGCATTAAGAACATTGAAAGACGCAAGAATAAGCCGAAAAGACCTATGGTAGTAAAAAGCAAACGGGCAAAGAAAGCAAAAGAAAGTTCTTCGAGCGATTCAGATGAAAGTTTGCATTTACCGAGCTCAGACGAAGATCTTTGGGCCGAAACTCCACCTAACAAGGACAGTGTCTGTGTCTTTTGTAACACATCTTTCCAAATGGATAATAAGGCAAAGATATGGGTACCATGCTTGCAGTGCGATTTAGTTTGGGCTCACAATGAATGTCTTCCAACGCGGCAAGCAGCTTTTGTATGTGAGTCATGTAAATCGCTTTAAATAGAACGTAGAGAAAGTACTATTTTTCTGCTAAATATTAGAGTTGTTAATTTAATTTTAATTCTAATTTAAGTTTTCTCTTGTTTTTCTTATGGACTATGTAGTGGCTAATGTTCCTACTTTTGTTAAATTAATAAATGAATTCATAATCTATCGGCTTACAAGTATTTTTATTCGGTTGGAAACTATTCGGGAAAAGTGATATGGTATATCACATTATCCACATCATCATCGGCACTACAACCGGGAACCGGTCTTGGCCTTATTTAGCAAGTCCTGAGGCTTGTTAAATTTTCCATAATGATTTATTTTGTCTGGGCAAGATCATTAGTCTTGCGCCAGGGGCTCCCCGACGGGGAATCGAACCCCGGTCTCCCGGGTGACAGGCGGGTATACTAACCACTATACTATCGAGGAGCCCATATATCACATTATCCGCCAATTTTAATAAGGCGGGTTACAGAGATTTTTTTATTTTGTTGTAAATAGCTGCAGATTGGCTTACGCTGCAGGGTTCTGAAAACGAAATATAATCCGCAATGTATCAAAGAGCTATAATGAATAGTGCGGCAATAGCTATGTAATAAAAATTACGAATAATTGTTAGAAAACAAATACCTATATCACATTACCCGAAGTTACTCTACTAAGAAAACAGCGTCTGCTATTCATACCATTCTTTCACACACAATGTGTGGACTATGCTATTTTGTTATGCGAGGACTTTTCAGAAAGGAGAAGGAACTAAGTATCAATTACTCTAAATGCCACCATCCAACGTTCTTGGTTAACCATTTTCGGCATGATGCGGTACGTTACTTCAAAAAGGGTTTCCCCAGCCAAGCGACAAGAAGAGCGATTGTTTAATAAAAGGACGGGGTTACTTCTTAGCACAGGTACTCGTACAAGTCGTGCACTTGATAGTCACTGCTTCTTTGATTTAAGAAGGTATTCCTTGGTAATAAGTTCCTGCTAAGTATCACTGATCCCAAAAGATGATCATTAATAATGTTGGATGCAGATATACTCTGATCGTTTCGGACGGAAAATTCGGTGTGAATTATTTGTTAGAGTTTGTGCCAATAAAATTTGGAGCAAATGTAATGAGGAACTATGGGACTTACGGATCAGTCAGCTCTCTACGGTAGGGCGTTCGAATATACTCAGAACCAAGATTTTATAACTGAAGGACAATTTTATAACTTCGACACTCATGATGTTCGCCTGATCAAAATTTTACACCAAATTGACCTCTTTCCTATTGACGTGGATGTGTATTCCCGGAATATTTTACACGTCCGATTTATCCGTGCGGTCTTTGCACACCCGAATCTATAATATTAACAGCCAAGGTACGTCTATTGTTATATTATACGCCACAATAACGTGGAAATATGTTAAAAAAATTAACTTCGATCGGTTGTGTTTATCTATGATACAAACACGAACACTGTTTGTCACATAAGGGAAAGGAGTCAACAAATACTCAAAGTATCCTTGATCTCTGTTTATTAGTTGTTGTAAAACTTAATTTACTAAAGTAATCTCATCTGTCTAAGTATCACCGGGCAATATCCGTAATTGAAAATGGTGCGTACTACTTTAGTTCCATCATTAGGATAAAAGCACAACCTGTACTACTGATTATTTTCTGCGGGTCCATCATTAGGATAAAAGTAGAACGTGTACTACTAATTATGTTTTTGCAGGTTCCGATCGGTTGTGTAAGTAAGGAGACGAAGTTTCAGAAAGGGAGAAGTGGGATTGAAGTCAAAAGAGGTGGGGTAAGAGTTTGCCCACCGTAACATTCGCGAAATGGGTTCATTAGACCCGTAAGAAGTGTGATGGGCGATGGGCAAATAGAAGAGAGAGGGTTCCGCAGATTTCGGGGGTTTGTATAAAATGTAATGGAGGAAAGCAGGTATGGGAATTTGATTGAACTTGAGAGAAGACAATAGAAGAAGATGATGTCGAGATGAATTCTGCGCTCTTCAAGTGTGTTAAGGTTAATTAGGAGGAGACGGCTTGTGTATGGGGTAGAGGAGGGCAAAACGCAAGAACCGATGTCGAAGGCTTTCGATCCTACGAATATGGGACGAATAATAAGTTGATTAGACCTGACTAGCATATTAAAGAGGACGCACAAAGGCTGTTGGCGACGCATCACTTCGACACAAATTCACAGGAAAGGCAAGGCAAGCGCCAGTACACAAATTTCTGGAAAACAACGATCAGCGGGGCACCGATTCCAGGAAGCCACTGAGGAGAACAGCACTCAAGAAACGAGCGAACGAGAGGATGGCTGCGGGCCTATATATGGCGAGCACATCGGCAGAGTAGCAGTTGCCATGGGAGCCGTAAGAGGTGTGGTGGACGGGCAAATAGAAGAGACGAGGGTTTCGCAGGTTTCGGGGATTAGTGGAAAATGTGATGGAGGAGAGCAGGCTTGGACAGTTGATTGAACTTGAGAGTAGAGGGTGAATGAAGAGGATGTCGACATGAATTCCGCGCTCTTCAAGTGTGTTAAGGTTAATTAGGTGAAGACGGCTAGTGTATGGGGTAGAATCAGAGTATTTTCCCGATTCAATCCTCGGAGAGCAAAACGCAAAAAAGGCGTCACACGCTTTCGACCCTGCGAATATGGGACGAGTAATGAGGAGACCAAACCTGATTAGCATATTCAAGAAGGGCCGCAATCAAAGGCTATATAGAGCGATCTGGAAATGTTGGGATTAGAGAATTCTTTCAGCCAGCGTTTCACAAAACCAAGGGCAGAGTTGGCTTTGTGAATAATGTAATCAATATGTCATCCCACATATCCGAGTTGTGAAGAGATAACTGACAGTGCACATGATTTATTGTAATGAGCTCCATAAGCGCACAATAGAAATTAGTGCATTACTAGTAATAAAGGTTAAGTAACTATAGCAGCGGTGTTTTATATGAAGACTACAAGAACCGTGCTGGGCAAGACAATAACACCCTTCGTCCAGAGCAGGATCCGGCTGTGGAAGTACGGTACGCTAACCAAATAAATCCTTTGGCCAGCCAGCGCGGGAATACAGTCCGCGTAGAGAGAAGGGAGCTGAAACGTCGCCGACCTCAGGGCAGTAACAAAGGCTATGTAGAACGATCGGGAAACGTAAGGACTAGAGAATTCTTTCAACCAACGTTTCACAAAATCAAGGGCAGAGTTGGTATTGAGGATAATGTCATCAATATGTGGGATGAGGGTAAGTTCCCTATCACATAAGATGCCATGGTCACGAACTGATTGTACAGGTGTTATCTGTTGGTTGAGTAAAAAATAGGAACGCCGCGGGGGAGGGGAGCGTTGACGAGAGAAAGTGATTTAGTGACATTTGATGATATTTAGTTCGAGGCAGTTGTTTTGGCAGCAAGTTGAAAAGTTATCAGGATCCGTTTGGAGTCGAGAGGAGAGCGGATCGTCTGAAAGAGTTGTGTCCTCCGCCTATAGAGAGATGGAGGAGTGCGTGATACTGAAGTCTATATCATTAATAGTAAGAATGAATAGGAGGGGTCCAAGACGAATGCCCCCGGGGACCCCTGACATGGAAAAAAAAGGATTGGAGAGGGTGGATCTAAATCTGACATGGTAGGTTCGATCGTTAAGATGGGAAGAAATCCACTTAATCAGTAAGGGTTCGAAACCAAGAGAGGATAGCTTAAAGAGGATGGGGTTGTGTGAAATTTGGTCAAAGGCCCTGCTGCGATCGGTTGTGATTACATCGACTTCGTTGCCGTTCTCTAAGGCACGGAGAGCGTGGGATGAGAATTCAACTAGATTGGTGGTGGTAGAGGGAGATGGAGGAGTGCTTGATACTGGAGACTATCGTTAATGGTAAGATTAAATAGGAGGGCACCAAGTTGACTGCCCCGAGGAACCCCTGAAGTGGGGAGGGGAGGATTGTAAAGGGCGGATCTAAATCTGATATGACAGGTTTGATCGTGCAGATAAGAAGAAATCCACTTAATCAGTAGGGATTCCAAACCAAAGGTGGATAGTTTAAAGTGGATAAGATTGTGGGAGGTTTCGTCGAAGGACTTGCTGAAATCGGTGGTGATAACAGCGACTACTCTGCCATTCTCTAAGGCACGGAGGATGTGGGATGAGAACACAATTAGATGGTGGTCGACCTACCTATAGGAAAACCACGCTGGCTGGGAGACGAAGGATTTGCAGCGAAAAGATAACGCGCCGTAAAGAATGCCTTCGAACAATTTTGGAATATGTGAGTCTGGGAGCAAGACTAATGACCTTGCACAGAAAAAAAAACAAACCATTATGGAAAATTTAACAAGCCTCAGGACTTGCTAAAATAAGGCGAAGATCGGTTCCCGGTTGTAGTGCCGATGATGATGATGACAGTCTGGGAATGGGATGCAGTTAGTAATATCGTTTTTTGACCTCTTTTTATTATGGAAATTTTTAGGTCCCTTGTTATGTATGAGGGTGACAAAAGGAGATGTCCAAACACGTGGGAAGACACCCTGTGTGAGGGATGGATTGAAGATCCTTGAGAGTGGGAGAGAAAGAGAAGAGGAATTTTTTTAAGGACAGCGCGAAGTCCACCAGAGCCAGGGTTGAATTTATCTTTATGAAAGTTTAATATTTCTTCACATAGGTGATGCTGAATAAGTTGAAAGATGAGGGGACCAAGGGAGAATTCAGACAGATCTTTGAAGTAAGACGGGTTAGGCTCAAAGGAGTTGTCCGCGAAGGATTTTTTAAAGAAAGGAGCGAAAAGATTGTCAATTGTGTGGGGGTCGGTTGAAGTAATCGTGTCATAGGGAAGGCAGTTGGGATATGCGCCGGATTCACGTTTGTTATTAATAAAGTGGAAAAAAGATTTGGGGTCACTGATCAACATGTTTTGAGTTTTATTGAGTTAATTGTAGTAGAGGAAAAGTGCCGTGTTAAATTAAAGAGGAGAGATAATCTGAGCAATCTGCCAGAGACCGAATGCCCGGACGTGCTTTTGGCTAGCGAAACTAAGCTAAACCAAAGCTACAAATTGGACTACAAAAATTATCAAGTAATTAGACGAGATTATAGCGTTTGCGAGGATAGTGAGGAGCGTGTGATTCGAACCGACCCTATCACGGTTAGAATCACTAAAAGATAGAACCAAAGGTCAAAGCATCAGGCCACTGCCGCGTGTACCAATTAAATTTCTAAACTCAAGTACACTCAACTGATGTGGAATTGCCATGTTATCACTATGGTATACGGTTGACGCTTCTTCTTATTCGTTTGTTTTTTCGGTGTTCTTCACTATTTTGCTTATGTATTTGTGTATGTTAGAAACGCCACAAGATCAGTCACACTCCACTCAAGCGGGTAGAGTCGTTGCCTTCGTTAAACAAGTTTTACAATATCAAGTCGTTTATAACATACATGTTCCAAATGATAGAAGCCTGTATTATAGATATCCCTTTGAAAAGTCAAAGGCATCTAATATGTAGTCTCTGTTTATGCTCCCAAAGCTGCACAGTGTACACAATTTATCAACGAACTTGGTACTCTTTTACGAAGTCTCAAGTTAGACTCGAAAAATAACCATTTATTTATGGCGGGAGATTTCAATTCCAAGCACAGTTCTTGGGGTGAGTTTATCTCGAACACAAGAGGCAATGCATTGTTCGAGTTGTGACAAACAAACGCCATTGAACATAAATCAGAATTGTACGCCGTCTTATCCAAGCGGAAACCTTTTTTTATATTTAGCGATCGCATACAATTATTAGACTATATACTCGCTATTGTCTTCGCACAATCGTATACGATAGGGATCATTACGGACTAGGCGCCGTAATTCATATTTGAAACGAACACTCACTACTTGAGCAGAATTATCAGACACATCATCATTGGCACTACAACCGGGAACCGGTTTTGGAAAGCCAGTACTGAGGCTTGTTAAATTTTCCATGATAATTTGTTTTTCCGGGCAAGCATTAATCTTGCGCCAGAGGCCCACCGACGGGTAATCGAACCCCGGTCTCCCGCGTGAAAGGCGGGGATACTAACCACTATACTATCGAGGAGCCCCATTATCAGATAGATTCTTTTAATTTCCTAAAAGCACATTGTCGCGCTTTGATCGACTAATAAAAATAGAATTACCATTGGAGGTGTAGCTTCACGCGTGGCAGTAGCAATCGAAGAATTGTACGGGTCTGTCGCGATGGAATATATAAAAGAAAGTTCTACGGGGATCAACAGGAATAGGTGCCTAGTGGGAGGTGGTTTTAGTCGGTAAAATTCCGGCATGCTTCTGGATCGGCGCAGAGGAATCTTTTGAAGTTTACAGTCTCTGGATGGTCAAAGCGAAATACGAGTTTGCTAAGATGCTCGTCTATAAGTTGGCTTCACGGCAGTTGTAGGAACAGTGATCGCGGGGTGGTAAGGGGTGGGCTGAGCAGTCATGGTAAAGGGATAAGAGAAGCGGGGGAGGTAATTGATAATGGTTGAGAGGGCGTTAGGACTAAAGGCAACTGAGGAATTATAGGGGTCCGCCGTGAATACAAGGTCAAGTTGCCTGCCCATATGGTTTGTGACATTACTTACTTGATAGAGGCTTGGGTCGGTAAGACCACCTATAAAGAGACTTTCTTTCACTTGTGGGGTTAGGCATGTAAACGGAATCATCATCTGAGAACGTTTATTGGAGATGCGCTAGGTGGAATTCGCCAAGAACAACTGTATTGTCTTGGGAAGTACCTAGCTCGGTTAAGTGTTCAATTGCAGTTATTGCGAGTTCGTATCACTATATGGCTTGCGAAAGTGGTATATAAAAGCAAATGATGTGTTTAACATAAGAGTTTAAGCCATAATCAATTTTTATTGCGACATAGTCAAGATTAGGAGAAGATATGGCAATAAGGGAAGAGGCATGCATATTTCGCATGGCAAGCAACACACGTCGACAGGGGAGTCAGGGCAAGCTCGATGGATATCGACCTAACGAAAAACGTTGACGGAAGAAGTAAACAGTTCTTGGCTATTGATACTGAGGATAAGGTAAGTTTCGGTCAGAGTGTATATATCGAAGGGAAGGGAATGTGTATTTTGCAGGATCGATTGGGTTTTGGAGCGACGTCCTCTGACATTCTGATAGTAGAGGGTAAATGTTTCTGACCTAAATGTATACCTCACAAACAGATGGATTTTTGTCCCAAAGGGAAGGGAATGTGTATTTTGCAGGATCCATTGGGTTTTAGAGCGAGGTCCTCTGACATTTTGATAGTAGAGGGTAAATGTTTCTGGCCTAATTGGATACCTCACAAACAGATAGATTTTCGTCCCAAAGGGAAGGAAATGTGTATTTCGCAGGGTCGATTGGGTTTTGGAGCGACGTCCTCTGACATTTTGATAGTAGAGGGTAAATGTTTCTGGCCTAAATGGATACCTCACAAACAGATGGATTTAGGTCCCAAAGGGAAGGGAATGTGTATTTTGCAGGATCGATTGGGTTTTAGAGCGAAGACCTCTGACATTCCGATAGTAGATGGTAAATGTTTTTGGCCTAAACTACTTATTCGTAACGTTTGGTATTCACATATGTTTGACACATCCCAACCAGATCTAGTAGTGGGACGATAGTGTTGTGTTCTATATTGTGATTAATTTCAAGTCGCGAAGGCTGTGTTCATTTACACGAAATTGAACTAAAATGAGCCCATAAACTCGCATAACTAAATGTTACTGGCCGAAATGAATACCTCGGAAACAGATGGATTTTAGTCCCAAATTACTTGATGTTTAAAAATACGACCGGAATCAATATTTTTATTTTAACAGCGCTAAAAAAAATGCTAGAAAGAATGCGAATATCTCAAATTTAATTTTAAATAAGGTAAAACAATGTTTTTTCTTATTAAAAATTTGAACAAATGCATTAAAAAGAAAACAGTGAATGTTAATGCGTTAAAGTTTTATGTTGGGAAATGCCATTAATTTGTCTTTCATCGAGTTTTGTTGAAAGCACTGATCATTTAAATTGTTTTTCATATCGTTTTTGTAGAATGTCGACCAAATTGTGGACACATATAACTATAATTATTAAAATCTTTCTTTCACAAAAACTCACACGATGTTTAATGCTTGCTTGCATTTAAAATTTTTGAAATATTTTTTCTATTATTTTTATGTTTGTTCAATATTTATAAAATGAAGATAACCTAGAGCCCCGAAGAGACTAAAAAAGTATACGTTAAAATATAAAAATATATAATCAGTTTAAGTGTTAAAAAATAATATGTATAAATCAATACAATTAAAAGTAAGGTAACATTAATATTATGTGCAGGATGTGGTATTCTTACCTGGAGTAACTAAGATATTCAAATTTGTACTTACAATTAAATAGATTCATAGGAATTTAAATAATAAAATATATAATAACTTATACGAAAATTCATGAGATTCGTTCCGCTCTAGCCTTTTTCGTTTTCGAAAATTAATAATAATTACCTTTTAAATTATTAAGTGTTGAATCTCTAATTGTATTTTGACTGCCTGCCTCTGTTTTCAATTGTATACGCCGTTTCAATTCTTCCTCGTCGGGTATGCAAACAACTGCAATGCGTTTGAAGTCTCCAAAACCTTTCATTTTTCGTCGTTGGGCAGAAGCGAATGCATTTGTCTATAAAATTCGGATTGGAGGCAAAATTGTAATGTTGGGCTTTGTTCTTCGGATGTTAAATGTTGGTGAAGAGAAAATTGTAGTTCCATAATCGATTGCAAATATTGTACTATTGGATAGGTGATCCAAATCACTTTAATTATATTATGCGTCCAAAAACGTGTTCGCTACATCCACATATTGTTTTATACATTCTGCATACGTTTAATTTTAATACAGGTTTGGTGATATATTGTTTTTTACCTCAGCTCTATTCAGTTGATAACATTCTTCATATAAATAATATAAAAAATCATTATATACTTACGCATATATACTTTTATTACGTATACTTAAATGGAAGACCTTTTCATAGTGCTACTAGCAATTTTGCAGTCCAACAATAAAATAGAATAGAACTAGTTATGTAAATTAATATTTATTGTTAAGACAAATTTGAACCAACCCTATTTTCTTGAGATTTGTTCCTTTAGAATTTAATCTTGCAAAACAACGAAAAACAAAAACACAATTACTTGCAATTAAAAGCCTATAACAATAATAATAATAATAATAATAATAATAATTAAAAATTAGATTTCAAAACAAAATAAGTAACTTTCCTTAATAACTCGTGTGAACGATCCAACAGACAATTTTGTTTGTCATAATATGCCCCCGCTAAACGGGTTATTGGTACCCTTGTGATAATAAATTAAAGGGATAGAAAGGAAAGACATAATGAGAGTGCAAACTAGGCCTGATTAGGTATGCACGCCGGTGTTTTGAGGGCACATTTCCATGGGACGATATGAAATGTATTTATTATATGACCATAGAATAATACTTTCATCCCAATAAATAGCCGCACTTGCACTTATCAGTTCGCGCTCGGTTTCCCAACCATATCAAGTGTCACTACAATAGTGAAACGAGAGCAAGTGTGCAGTGTTATGCGCGAAAAATAAACATTCCTTCCCCAGCTTTTTGTTAGCCGGCTTGTCGTAAGAGGCGACTAAAGGCCGAGTGGTAGCCGGGATCCCTACGCCCTGTGCGCCCGGTGAAATACCACCCCATCAAGCTTTAGGCTCCGTGAGATGGTCGGGAGAAACCCCATCTTTCGGAGTTTGGCTGATGGACCGGTTCGAGAAAAGGTTGGTTAGATGGTAGTCGGTCCCAAAGTGAGATACCACCCCGTCACGCTGTACATTCCACGATATCGCCGAGAGAAATCTTCGACGGTGTTTCAGATGTGTGGCTGATGGCCCGGACTGACACGGAGATAAGTCATGATGGTACCTTCTGATATAGGTAATTCCGGAAGTAAGCTAGTCTCCCATTCGGATCTCCGGGGGAACATCATGCAGATATCATGATAAATAATGGAACTTTAAGAGGTTCGTCATCGCATAACCGGGGTCGCTCTCGAAGGTCTGTGGCGGTTATATAATACATTCCCAAAGAACCGCCCATTCTCTTAAATTAATCACCTTCCAAACCCATAGTACTTAACTGCAATTAGGGGCAGCGTAAGCTACCCTTCATTCTCTTTCACCTGAAAGCAAAACCCCAGCAAGCATGCACATCAAACAAATTACTTCATTCATACATGGACCGTGCCAGACGATCGGCTCGGCTTGTCAGCAATTATAAAGGATAAATACTCGCTGGCCAGCGTAATCGTTGACATAGCTGTAGCCGGTATTCTTGCTACGGTTCATGAGTGAATATTGCCCCAATCCCAAGGTTCGCAACACTTGCGACCAATTTCCCTTATCGGTTATCTACCGATCATGGGATTCGGGCACGAATATGGTTGACGTTAGACAATCATACCCCAGAACATGCCTAACGATGCTCCGGCCTGTTAAATAAACAAACACGATGTGCACATCATCGTGACCCTTGAAATAGCGTTTTTGTGTATCTTAAAGCAAAAACCTATTTCGTTCTCAGACGCAGGTCATCAAAGATTTATGGCTCTCGAAATTGCGTTTCTGTTTATTTAAGACACAGCGATTGCGCTATCGCGTATCTCTATAATATCTACAATCCATTACACCAGCCCATGTTTATTCAAGTGCATTTTCGTCGTTGCCGATATGCAGGCTGAAGGGCAACGTACTTGTCCTATACGGACACATAGAATCCTCCCACATCAATGTAATCCACACCGTTGAATCTGGCAGGTATGGATTGTAGCTTCGAGTCAGATTTTCACCGTCCAACGGGGCAGACGTTTAAAGGTCGTCGCGATCAGGTCAAAATTATTGTACGTTGGAGCATCGAAGAGGAGTGCATGTCCGTTTAGATTAAATTAAATAAAATACAGACAAATTATCACCCCATTCGAAAATTAAATTAAATAAAGAGTGAACTTATGTCGCGAAGGTTATTAACATTAAAAATACAACCTGGGACCAAATTGTTGTCCTCTCCATTGGTTACAATAAAGAATCGTTAACAATAAAACCAGACTGCGTTTTTATATATTATTTCCTTTCTCGTCGGTGAAAGTTCGGAGTTCTATTATATCTGTGTTGTGGGATATTTGACTGAACCCGCGCCCGTGCTTACGCCTAGCAAATACCACCCACAGGTCTGCCCACGCTCGACTGGTGACAGCATTTTGTAACATCAGGGGCATCGGTTTCACCAATACGAACGTAAACGCCGTCCAACAATATTTACAAACAACGAAACCTGATATCCTTGCCCTAACTGAGACCCAGGTCGATTCGTCCACTGATTCGACATATCGTCGTTGCTCAGGATACGACTTACATCCGAGATTCCGTTTTATGAGCGGAGTTTGCGTCTTCGCGCGGTCCAATCTGGCTTGCCAGAGGATGGATGCGTTGGAACCCAATAATATGGACATCATATGGTTGAGGGTCGTGCTGGAGAATTCTGTTAAATTTCTTTGTTGTCTTTACCGCTCCACGAATGACGATCGACCAGCGACATTTTTCGAACATCTTTCATATACCGTCGACTGGATACAGATCAACCACCCAGCTTCTGAAATGGTTGTCTTTGGCGATTTTAATGGGCACAATTCCGGCTGGTTGTTACATCCTAACAGAACCGACGAGGCTGGGAGGCTGGCGAAGATGTTTGCTGTAAGCCACAATTTGACTCAACTCGTGGAGGAGCCAACGCGAGTACCGGGTGCCCGAGGCGATTATGCGAACACCCTGGACCTGTTTTTGACATCCGAACCCAGTATTTATTCCGTACAGGTTTCTGCTCCACTGGGAAACTCAGTTCACTGCTTGGTATCTGTCACGCTAGCACTTGCATATCAAGTGAATAACCGGCCTAGGCGGCTTCGCCATGTATGTAAGTATGGGGCTGCTAACTGGGACGATTTGCGAGATTTCTTCGCATCCTTTCCATGGTCCGAGGGGTGCTTCGGAAACTCCGATGTTAACGCTTGCGCGGAGTCGGTATCAGAGATTATTGTTCTGGGCATGGAGATGTATATTCCACATTCCATCAAACGAAGTTCGTCTGATAAACCTTGGTTTGATAAAAAATGCGAGGTGATTACAGTGGAAAAAAACTAGAGCTTTTCAGCAATGGCGCTCCAATCCCACCGATGTTAGCAGAACGAATTTTGTTAGAATCAGAAACGCGTGCAACCAGGCGATTGATACCGCGAAGAAGGCTCACAACGACACGGCGATCAATAAGCTCCTTTGGTGCCCAACTGGTTCGCGCTCCTTCTGGTCAATGGTAATGGCTGTCAGCGGTAACTTCGCATCCTTCTCTTTCTCTCCGTTGCTCCAGAACTATCGCCGGTTCTTGGCAGACTCTTCCGCTTATCTTATGCACGGAGGACCTTTCCAGCCTGCTGGAAAATCGCTCGAGTTCAGCCAATCCCAAAGACGGGAAAACAGTGTCTCCCACAAAATTACCGTCCGATAGCATTACTGTCTATTTTATCTATGGTAATGGATAAAGTCATCAATACAGAGTTAGTTATGTATTTGGAGTGCAACGGACTTCTGAATGATCGTCAATACGGATTCCGTGGCAGACGGTCCACGGGAGACCTTTTGACACTTATAACCGAATATGGTCATCTGCGATTGAACGGCATGGTGAGTCAAGGGCGGTCGCATTGAATATCTCCAAGGCTTTTAACCGCGTCTGGCACGGGACATTGATGAACAAACTTCATTCATATGGACTTTCTCAACAACTTTGCGACTGTACGAGGAGCTTCCTCGAGAATCGAGTGATCCGAGTTGTTGTGGACGGCGAATGTTCGGATCTGTATCCTGTTAATTCGGGGGTGCCCCAAGGTTCTATTTTGGCTCCAACCTTGTTCTTGCTTCACATAAATAATTTGTTGGAGACAACGGATAACAAAGTGTTCAGTTTTGTGGATGATAGTATGCTTGTTTCCTCCTTTTCGAGTGTTCGGCCGATTGGTGCATCTGCGTCGCATCAGCTGAGATGTAGACAGATTGACTCTCTGAATCGGGATCTAGATAGTCCTGCAGTGGGGAAGGGCCAATCTCGTAGACTTCAATGCAGCGAAGACACAATATACAACATTCACAAGGAAAAGTGGAACATCGGTTCCACAGCTGATGATGAATGGCCGGGCCCTCGAGGCTGGGGAAAGTTTGAAATTGCTCAGTGTCAAGGTCTGTGGGAATGTATCATAGCATAAACACGTGTCGAGTATCGCCAGGTCAGCCTCAGGAAAACTGAGCTATCTTTTTAGAGTCAAGAAATATTTTACTCCGTCCCAACTTCTTCTCCTGTATAAATCCCAAATTAGACCCGCGCTCGAATATTGCTTTCATGTTTGGAGCTCGGCTCCTAAACATACCCTCGACCTACTTGAGAGCACACAGAGACGAGCGATCCGCCTGATCGGGGACTCGGCGCTGACGTCGGGACTACAGTCGCTATCACATTGAAGGCGCGTAGCCGACCTCTGTTTGTTTTACAGATATTATCACGGTTACTGGTCTTCAGAAATTCTTGGTATTGTTCCGCACAATTCGGCTTATACGAGGGTTGCCTTTTATATTTCGGGATTAGAAAACAAAAACAAATATTGATCATCGAAAATCACTTTATTGTTTTTCAAAAGTCCCACTAACGCCTAAGGTTGTCTCAATCTCACGATAGGTCACATGACGATCTTCCAATATCAATTCGCGCACAGCATCAATGGTTTTCGGAACAACAACTGATTTTGGACGACCTTAACGAAATTCATCTTGGAGTGAACTACGACTACGATTGAATTCACCATACCATCGATAAACACTGGTCCTTGATGGAGCTTCATCGCCAAAAATTGAATTAAGTTCATCCATGCACTGTTGCTGAGTTAATCCACGCCGAAAGTTGTAAAAAATAATCGCACGAAAATGTTGACGATTTAATTCCATTTTTGGGCCGAGATGAATCTTTTAAGTTACTGTAAACAACACAAATAGCGCTCGTATGTCAAAACGTTCTGAGTGCGTATAACCTCAAAAATGTCCAACTTTACGACAGAGCTGTCAATTGCCGGATTGCAACGCTAGGGTTGCCAAATCCCGAAACATAAGAGGCAACCCTCGTATGCGCTCCACAAGATCGCACCCGTTTGTGGTTCATCCTCCGACGGCACGAACATCTGTACATCAGAACTCGTTCCGTTACAGAGCGGGGAAGCTGCGGAGCTCCCTTCCCATGCGACTGTTCCCGGAGCGCTACAACTTGCAACTGTTCAAGAAGAACTGCAACAGTTATTTGATGGCCTCTCGGGGCGCCCACTGGGCGCTATAGGTTCACCTCTCCCGAGAGAAGTAATAAGTATAATATTATAAAAAAAAAAAAAAAAAAAAATTGTTCGGCCTCTTTATTGCTAAACCTCAGTCGTTGCAAGCGAACGCATTCTTTTAATTAAATAACCAACGGAACCGTTTTTGACTAAGTTCCTAGACTCCTTTCCGTGGGATTATTTAAAGTATAAAGTTTATGTCTACAAACCACAAACCCTTGAGACTTTGAAAGACATTATCCAACACAAAATGGCCGCTATTCGCTCACTCAAAGGAAAGACTTGCCTTTACTATAACTTATTTGAAAATAAATAAATGCATAAATGAAAAATTAAATATGATAATTTATAGTAATAAGTAAAAAAGTGCAGTAGCAATTACAATAAACAAATAAACGGAATAATAAATAAATTAATTAAAAAAAAGTCTAGAAAATTATTAACAACCGTTAAAAGGTAGAAGACCTAACCTTTTATAGCCATGCTATAAAAGCTGCGAAACATTTAGTGCGAAGATAAACCTTTAAACACAATGTGAACCATTTTACTATTTATGTATTATATTCTAGCTAGTAAGAACCATGTGTCCACAATATGTATCTCCTTACAATAAAGGGGACTGGTAAGATACAATAATTAGCAAATCCAAGGAGACAATTTTTAGATAAAAGAATACAAAAAAAAAGAAGAAAAAAAAAAGAAGAACGAGTAAAATTTCTCACAAATTAAACATATTAATAACATTCTCAAAATACTGCTAACCCTAACAAAAAAAAATAGGAATAATGTTCTACGTTAAACTTTCTGTCTTATTTAGTCGTCTTAAGTATTGAAATATAAAATGGAAATTAAGATTGCATTTCTTACCTTTTTCAAAGACAGTGTTATTTATTTTTATTTTAAGGTATTGATAGATTTTATACTTTGCAATTTCATTATTGAATTCAATTTACCACTGGATCAGTCAATTTGTAAGCACTTTCAGTTTTATAAATGTTATCATTTATTGAATTGTTGGTAAAGTCATGATACACCACCTAGCAGATGCCGCCTATGTTTGTTAGCAGAAACTGCTAAAGAATTTCAATGTTCAGTAATCTGATTAAAAAGTAATTTAAAATACTCATTCCTTGATGTTTTCGGAAAAATCATGCAAAACGAAATGCAGGATTCATATAAAACAGGAGTACAGGTTCAATTCATGTGTATGTCCATCTAAGCTGAGGATATGTTCACTATAACCAAAAATGATATAAAAGAATGAAGGAAATGAGAAGGGATTGGTTCATTAATTGAAACAGTTGTCTCATTCATTTCATATTCTTTGCTACCGTTGAGCCATTTAAAATTGCTTAAATTTGTGGCGATTCCACGAAATTACGAACGCGCTACTGCAGTGAAGAACATAGCAGCGAAAAGTAAATCGCAAAAAATAATCAGTTCCGTATATCATAATATTAACATACCAATCACACCTTATATAGTGAGAAGAGATATCTTCGCGGCATTTCATGTCTCAAGTAGCGAAAAGATATATCCTCGAGTACGTGCAGCCGTAGTCTGATCTGTACAACCTTTGGTCCTATCCTTTCCATAAAGTGGTTCGAAACTAGTTTTTTACTACTTCGCAAACAAACATTGTCAGAAAATCCGGACATTTGGAAGACACGTTTCCTCCAGGATAAAACCAGATTCCGGTTATTTAAGCGGATAGGTGAGTTCGTATTAAGACAGTTCTCTACAGTCACTAATTGGCGAAATGCTGTTGACAAGAGCACTTAAAATTTTTAAGTAATCTTCAAGGAAATCAAATGAGATTGCGTGCTGTTCTCATGAGAAAATTGAACTTATAAAGTTGAATAAACAACATATTTTATGCCATTAACGTCGTGGGCAAAAATTAAGCTAGGTAGAAAATCTATGGTGAACACATGAGCGAACACCTAGAACGCTTTTGGGGCAATATTTATTGTGAGCGACAGTGCAGAATAAGACATCTCCTCTGAAAGAATGGCATTGGCCAGACCACAAAAAGCATTAGGACGACTTCGGCCACAAATGGGAACCATTACAAGAAGTTCGAAAACGGAATCCCACTATACAGTAGAATATAGAGATAATAAGTCTTCGGACAAATCCTTCGGAAGTAAACAATAAATAGGAGCATCACTATTTTACCAAATAATTTTTGGTCTGTGTATAAATAAATGTTGTTCGACGTACACTGAAAAACTGTATCATGACTTTCCCGAAAATCCAATAATATATGAACTCCTGAAAGTACTGTTTTTTATAGATGTAGTTTTTTGCATACCTGATCAAGAATATAGTTTCGACGTCTTTTTGTGGCTATTTCCTCGAGTGAATGTAAGCTCTGTATACATTGTTCGAAGACTTTGTCCCAGTTGCCCTTGTTAACGGACTTCCGTGACTTTCCGTCAACCTAGGAAAGAGAAAGTGTAAATTTCAACAAAAATTAGTGATTTTTTTTAATAGAACAAGAAAAACAAAAACAAGTTTCTTTCTTTAACGTAAGTAAGCTGCTTTGAATAGTGAATTAAGCATTTATTCAAAGGACCAGAGATTATTGCAAAAAAAAAAGCCCCTAACCACACACACCGACGAAGTTCCACTCGTCATGGGTCAACATGGACCCTTGACGAGTGGAACGAGAGGTTCAATAAATTAAGCAATAATAGCATGTCTGCCTTTATTATTACCGGCATCCCGAAAACCTCTGATGCTCCCTGGATATCCAGCTTCTTATTATTTTATTTTACTTCTCCCAGGAAAGGCGAACCTATCGCACTGAATCAGCGCCCTGAGATGCTATTTTTTTTTCTCGACCAGGCCCATCAGCTGAGCTTCGAAAGATGCTTGCGGATTTCTCTCAACCATTTAACAAAGCCTATAGTTTAGTGAGGGCAGAACCCTCTTATATTTAGCTTAGTACAAGCGATAAAAGGGGGGGGGGGGGGGGGGGGGTATGTTTGGCGAGTTGGTTACTGGGTTTATCCATCAATTATTACTCATTCATTTATTTCGCTTAGTACAGGACGTAAGAGTGTAGACGCGGAGTGCGCGTGGTCGGGAGGGGAAAGAGAGGAGACGAAGTTTGAGAGCAGTAGAGGTAAAGTTGAAATCGAAGGAGGTAAGGTAGAAGTTTGCCCACCAAAGCATTCGCGAAATGGGTTCATTAGAGTCGTAAGAAGTGTGGTGGGTAGGCTGATAGAAGAGATGAGGGTTTCGCAGGTTACGGGGGTTAGTGTGAGGTGCAATGACGGAGAGCAAGCTTGGGCAGTTGATTGTGCCTGAAAGGAGACGGTGAACGAAAAGGATATCGGCATAGTTCTGCGCTCCTCAAGTGTGTTGAAGTTGATCAGATGGAACCGGCTAGTGTATGGGGGGAGAATCCGAGGATTCAGCCAGTTCAGTCCGCGGAAGGCAAAACGCAGAAAACGACGTTGCACGCTTTCGATTCTGGAGACCAGACCTGACTGGCGTATTCAAGAAGGGGGCGGACGAAGGCTATGTAGAGAGAACGGGAAACGTAAGGATTAGAGAATTCTTTAGAGCAGCGTTTCACAAACCCAAGGGCAGAGTTAGCCTTAAGAATAATATCATCAATATGCGGGATGAAGCTAAGCTCCCCGCCAAATAAGATCCCGAGGTCACGTATCGAGGGTACAAATATCTGCTGGTTTAGCAGGAAGTAGGAACGTGGGGCGGCGGGGGAGGGTATTCGAGAATAAAGTTCTAAGGGGTGACTTTGGCGGTAAATTTGACAAGGAGGCAAGACAATGGAGGAAACTCCACAACCATGAATTGGAAGAGCTATACCGCAAACCTACAATAGTGAGAGTAATCAAGGGGCTTGGAGGGGCGGGGGGCGTTTGCGGGAGAAGTTGATGGAGTGACATTTGACAAGGTTGAGTTCAAGGCAGTTATTACGGCACCAAGTTAAGAAGGTGTCGAGGTCTGTTTGGAGAAGTGAGGAGTCGAGAGGAGATATGATCGTTTTGTAGAGTTTGGGGTCGTCTGCATAGAGGGAGATGGATGAGGATTTAATATTGGAGTCAACATCATTGATGGTAAAGATAAATAGGAGGGGACCTTGCGGAACCCCTGACGTGGGAAGAAATGGATTGGACAGGGAGGATCTGAATTTGACACGGTAGGATCGATCTTTCAGATAAGAAGATAACCACTTGATAAATCATCATCATTATCATCATCGGCACTACAACCGGGTACCGATCTTGGCCTTATTTAGCAAGTCCTGAGGCTTGTTACATTCTCCATGATAATTTGTTTTTCCTGGCAAGGTCATTAGTCTTGATCAATAGGGGTTCGAAACCTAGGGAGGACAGCTTAAAAAGGATGAGATTATGTGAGATTTTGTCAAAGGCCTTGCTGAAATCGGTGGTGACTACATCCACTTTGCTTCCATTCTCTAAGGCACGAACAGTGTGTGATGGGAACTTAACTCGATTGGAGGTGGTGGACCTACCCGTAAGGAAACCATACTGGTTGGATGAGATGATGGATTTGTAGCGGAAACATAACGTGTTGTAAAGAAAGCCTTCGAACAGTTTTGAAATATGTGACAGTCTGGCGAAGGGAGGTAGTTCCTAGTATCCTTTTAAGGCACCTTTTTATGTATGGGGGTGATAAAAGAGGATTTCGAAATAATTGGGAAGACACCTTCTATAAGGGATAGATTGAAGATTTTTGATAGCGGTAGAGAAAAAGGGGAACATTTTTTTTAAAAGGACAGTCGGAAGTCCGCCAAGTCCAAGGCCGAACTCGTCTTTAAGCAGGTTTAATTTTTCTTCAACTAGGCGATGCTGAATAATTTGAGGGATAAAGGGGCCAAAGGAAAATTCGGGCAGGTCTTTCAAGCAAGACGGGTTAGGCTCAAAAGAGTTGTCCGTGAAGAATTTTTTAAAGAAAGAAGCGTAAAGATTGGCAATAGTTTGTGGGTCAGTTGAAGTAATCGTGTCATAGAAACGTTTATAGTTAATAAAGTGGAAAAAATATTTGGGGTTAGTGATTAGGTTGTTTTGTGTTTTTGTCAGATAATTGTAGTAAAGGGAGTTGTAAAGCTCGGTGAATTTATAAAAGGGACCGAGATAGCTGGATTAGTCCAGGGAGGAACGCGTTTTTATGAACATGTTTCACTAATTATTCCTTGTCCCGAAAAGTGTGGTTGTACCATGCAGGCGATGAAACCGATGTCCAATGTCGAGAATAAGGGACATGATTTTCTTATAGAGAGTGGCAGTAACCTCTTCTACCTCTAGGTGATCAAAGCGTAATGCGATTCTGCTAAGATGATGTATTTACAACGGAATGATAAGGCATTGTAAAGAATTCCTTCGAACAGTTTAGAGATATGAGACAGTTTGGCGATGGGACGGTATTTGCTTATATCGTTTTTAGGTCCCTTTTTATGTATGAGGGTGACATAGGAGGATTTCCAAATACTAGGAAAGATCCCTTGTGAAAGGGATAGATTGAATATCTTTGATATCGGGAGGGAAAGAGAAGTGGAACATTTCTTTAAAAATACGGCCCATGGCTGAAGTCGTCTTTGAGTAAGTTTAATTCCTCCTCAACTACGCGACGCTGAATAATTTGGGGGGTGAAGTGGTCGAGTTAGAATTCGGGCAAGTCTTTGAAGTGAGACGGATTGGGTTCGAAGATGTCTGTGAAGGATTTATTGAAAAACGAAGCGAATAAATTGGCAATAGTTAGGGGGTCGGTTGAAGTAGTCGCGCCATAAGAAAGGGAGTTAGGATAGGCGTCGGATTTACGTTTGTAATTTATGAAGTGGAAAAAAGATTTGGGGTCATTGATCAAATTAGATTGTGTTTTTGTGAGGTAGTTGGTGTAGAGGGAGTTGTAGAGCTCGGAAAATGTATTAAAGGAACCGAGATAGTTGGAGTAGTTTTGGAAGGAACGCGTTTTGGAGAAAATGTTCCACAAGTTATTTCCCGTGTTCCTAAGAGTGCGGAGTGTGAGGTTGTACCATAGCGGCGATGAAACCGATGACATGTGACGAGAATAGGGGACATATAAGGCGATGGCATAGTAGATCTCCTTATAGAGAGTGGCAGTAGCTTCTTCTACCCCCAAATGATCAAAGCGAAACGCTGCTTTGCTAAGATGCTCATTTAGAAGGCGGAAGTTAGCTTAGTGGCTTAATGGGGTGGTATTTCACCGGGCGGCTGGACTTTGGGACCCTCCTACCACTCAGTAATTGTGTCGTAATGCACAATAGAAAGAGTCGTCAGTTGATCCTAAGTTTGCACAATCTAACGCAAGACACAGCCTTCTTACCAACCCGCCACTGAGGCGGCAATTTCGCCATTCGCATCCCGAAAAGATCCCGAAAGCCAACTCATTCCGGTTCCACATTCCATCCCTTCATCAGTCCAGATGGAGCCGCACTAAAAATGGGCAAATATGCCGTTACTCAAGACGGCATCACTAACAATAAGGCATTCCACCACAATTACAACTCGATTACTAACCCACCCCGAATGAGTCTAGACCGGCCATTAAACAGCAACAATCAGAAAAGGGTGCAATGGTATGGAGTGGATACTCAAGGGAAGGTTCGGACATTAATCGCATTTCCAATACAATCTCCAAAAAGAGTGTTTTAAAGAACAATCCACAATTACTTAACTTTGCGGACCATATACTTTAAGGGTCACTTGTCATTGCGTTCCATCTAGAGCTAGTTGCCAGTGTGGTTTTCGTTCTGTCTTGTGTTTCATTGTGCAATTTACTCTCAGTCATGTGAACGTTTCGTATAATAGTCAGATTCTCGGCGCCCCATTAAATACTAATAGCTGGCATCTTGCGCCTCCATACGAACTGATCCAAACACTACACACATACTTCTGGGTGAGCACACTTTTCAATACCTCAAGTCATACTGCTGGACTAGTGATACACACGTACCTGTTGCCCATTAGATGTTACTTGGGGTGACAAGAATCTCATGTGTGTCTGGCACCCATTTCTAGTTGCGTTTATATTGCTGAATCGTGCTCAACACAGGAGTAATCTACTTCAATTTGAATTGTGCTCTACCATAGAGCCACCCTCTTTCTTCTAAATCGTGCTCAACCGTAGAGCCACCTCTTCCTTCTAAATCGTGCTCAACACCGAAGCCTTTCTTTCTGATCTGAATTGTGCTCAACCATAGAGCCACCCTCTTCTTCTGACTCGTGCTCAACCGTAGAGCCACCCTGTTCTTTCGGAATCGTGCTCAACCGTAGAATAACAGCGGGTGTACCTCAGGGATCTGTATTAGGTCCGCTATTATGGAATATAATGTATGATGGTGTGCTCAGGGGGGGGGGGGGGGGGGGGGTGCGAACATACAGGGCAAAGTCTCTGATTGCCTTCAACCCGGCGAAGGCCAGGACGATCCTTGTCCCTGTTCAATCCAAGTTGACATGCAGTCTCCACGTGACACCCCTGGATAGCTACTTTGACACCCGCCAAGTAGTGAACCAATGCATGCAGCGACATCCTGAGAAAGGTTGGCGCAAGGCTAATAACCAGGCCCGTAAAAATGAATTATTATGGCAAATTTAACAAGCCTCGGATATGGACCGGATACACGACGACGACCACGGAAACGAAAACGGCTAAACGATTTAAGGATTTTTTCATGGAACATACGCTCACTATACAGAGCTCGAGCTGCACAGCAACTAGCCGATGCCCTGTCCGAATATAAGGCTGACATAACAGCATTACAAGAAATAAGATGGACAGGGAGTGGTGTTTTTCAAAGAAAAGAGTATGACATTTATTACAGCTGTCACGCAAAACACCATGTGCTCGGGGTAGGCTTTCTAGTCAGCCAAAAACTGAAGCCTGCCATCATCGGCTTTAATGCAATAAATGAAAGGCTATGCACTCTTCGCGTGCGAGGCAAATTTAAAAACATAAGCCTCATAAACGTTCACGGACCTACAGAGGAGTCCCCTGACGACGAAAAAGAAGAATACTATGAGAACGTCGAACGGGCCCTCAATGCCTGCCCAAGATACGATGTGAAAATCGTTCTTGGGGATTTGAATGCGAAAATAGGTCGGGAGCCGGTTTTCAGGCACTACGCAGGTTCCCATAGTTTGCATGAGAACACTAATGACAATGGACTACGAGTCATCGAACTGGCAGCATCGAAAAACTTGGTCGTTGCGAGTACCAGGTTTCCGCGTAAAGATATCCACAAAGCCACCTGGGTATCACCTGATGGAGCCACTCGCAACCAAATTGACCACGTGTTGATAGATCGCCGCCACTCTTCGAGCCTGATGGCGGTACGAACGTACCGAGGTGCCAACGTCGACTCGGATCACTATCTTGTTGGTACAGTTTTCCGAGCGCGGATTGCCTTACGGAGACGTATTGCATCCGCGGATCAGGTTCGAATCAACACGGCTGCCTTACGCAATGAGAACACCAGCAACACCTTTGGTCATGCGTTAAGACTCGCCCTCGAAGAGCTCGACGGAGGGAGAGTAAGTCCTGGGGCCAGAATGCCGGGCGTAGAAGAGAAATGGACACGCCTTAAGAATACTGTCATTAGTACTGCCAACTCCATCTTAGGCAGTAGTCGTAGAGATCGGAACGACTGGTTTGATGATGAGTGCAAACTAGCGACTGAACGTAAGAATGCTGCATACCGGGCAATGCAGCAGTCTCATAGGACGCGGGTACGCGAGGAGAAATACAAAGAGCTCAGAAGAACTGAAAAAAGACTTCACAGACAAAAGAAAAGTGCCTGGGAAAAAAATCTTGTCTGTGAAATAGAGAAAAGTAGAGAGCGAGGTCCGCACCAGGCGCGGAAGTTCTACCAAATAATCCGCAGTATGACGCGGTACACACCACGCTGCACTTACTGCAAGGATAAAGAGGGTAATCTGATCACCGATCCTGAAGGCATTCTGGAGCGATGGGAAGTGCACTTTAATGAATTGCTAAATGGTCAGCTCACAGAAGAATTGGAGGCTCCACCAATGCAAGACCAGGACCAAATGCTGCCGCCACCAAGCATTGAGGAAACACTTAAAGCCATTAGACAGCTAAAATCAAATAAAGCCCCTGGAGCTGATGGCATACCAGCTGAGCTGATCAAACAAGGAGGGACAGCGTTACATCACGCAATTCACGAGATCGTGGTGCACGTATGGGAGCAAGAGGAGATGCCGGAAGATTGGCGTCGTGGTATAATTTGCCCCATACATAAGAAGGGAGATATCACACTGTGCAGCAACTATAGGGGTATAACATTGCTGAGTACCGCCTATAAGATACTCTCCACTATCCTACAAGACCGGATATCCCCATACGCTAAAGCCATCATTGGTCAATATCAGTGTGGCTTCATCCCAGGCAAATCAGCAATTGATCAGATATTCACCCTTAGGCAGGCGATGGAAAAATGTCTGGAATTTAAGATTCCACTATATCATCTATTTATAGACTTCAAGGCCGCCTACGACAGCATAGCCAGGGTAGAACTATATAATGCCATGAGAGAATTCGGCATTCCAAATAAATTGATACGACTTTGTAGGTTGACCATGACCAACGTAACTAGTCAAGTAAAAGTAGCGGGATTGCTGTCCAAACCAATAAACATCTATAATGGACTCCGACAAGGGGACGGTCTGGCCTGCCTCCTCTTCAACCTGGCGTTGGAGAAAGCAATCCGTGACTCTGGCGTTACAACTAGAGGGACTATTGTCACCAAGTCCAGCCAGATACTTGGCTACGCAGATGACATCGACATCATCGGTAGAACCGAATCGGCGGTACAGGAATCCTTCACCCAGATCGAGCAGGCGGCACAAAAACTGGGACTGCGCATTAATGAGGGAAAAACCAAGTACATGGTGGCAACCTCTGCGAAGAGAAGACCTAACGTTGGTCAAACTATCAGGGTAGTGGAGCACGAATTTGAAGTAGTGCAATCCTTTAACTACCTTGGGTCAATAGTATCAGCCGATAACAATATGGAAGAAGAAATACGCGAACGGCTGATTAAATCCAACAAAGCCTACTATGGTCTATCAAGGCTCTTTAAATCCCGAAATTTATCCAGAACATCCAAGCTACTACTGTACAAGACCATGGTCTTACCAGTACTCATGTATGGATCCGAGACCTGGGTGCTTAATAAAAAGCACTCTGAACTCTTGGCCGCTTTCGAGAGAAAGGTCTTAAGGAGAATTGTTGGCCCCGTATGTGAGGGAGGACGATTCCGGAGACGCTACAACCATGAGTTGTACGCAATCTACCTTGAAGCTCATATTGTAAGAAAAATCAAGCTCGGTAGACTCCGGTGGGCGGGACACCTAGCTCGAATGAGCGAAGAGGACCCTGCCCGGAAAGTCCTTTGTGGCAGGATGTATGGAAGGAGACAGCGCGGCAGACCTTGTCTGCGATGGAGGGATGGCGTAGACCAGGACGCCCAGAGCCTGGGAGTGCTAAACTGGATGACATCGGCTCGAAATCGGGACCGGTGGAGAGATTTGTTAAATAAGGCCAAGACCGGATCCCGGTTGTAGTGCCGATGATGATGATGATGATGGTGTGCTCAGGGTCAATGTGCCCGAGGGGGTTAGAATCATTGGGTACGCAGATGATTTGACAATAGTGGCCGTAGCTAAACATCTAGATGACCTGGAGAATATTTGCTCCAAAGCAATCCAGAGCATTAAATGGTGGCTAGATATAGCCGGACTGAAACTAGCTGGACATAAGACGGAGGCAGCTTTAATAAGCAGCCGCAAGAAAGTTGAACACCTTGATTTGGAAATAGAAGGACAAATAATCACATCCAGTTCCTATATTAAATATCTTGGTGTTATACTCGACAACACGTTGA
Source organism: Microdon myrmicae (assembly GCA_963931805.1). Lineage (NCBI taxonomy): Eukaryota > Metazoa > Arthropoda > Insecta > Diptera > Syrphidae > Microdon > Microdon myrmicae. Next base: position 135,599,743 of record OZ007497.1, read on the forward strand.
GCTTCAAGAAACACCTGAGGAAAACGGGTGAAAAAACGGCAAGAGTATGCAAAGTTTTAGCGAGACTGCTACCCAGTGTTGGAGGACCCCTGCACCACATAAGGAAACTCATAACCAATGTCAACACCTCCATTATAATGTATGCTGCTCACATATGGACAGGAGCCGCTCAGTATAAGTCGTACATGAGGGAAGTGAACTCAGCACATAGACCGGCATCACTAAGAGTATGCTGTGCATTCCGAACGTTATCCGAAGATGCTATAAATATTTTGGCCGGGAGGACGCCACCTGACATTGCAGCTAAGGAAAACGCTGCATTGCATAAGGTCTCCCAAGAGAATCGTCGGAGAATGCGGCCACAATTAGAGCTCACAAGCCTAAAAGAATGGCAACGAAGGTGGGATTCTTCCACCAAAGGAAGATGGACCCACACCATGATACCTGATATAGAAACATGGGTGAAAAGAAAACATGGCGAGCTGAATTAGCACTTGACTCAGCTAATATCAGGACATGGATACTTTGGGTAATACTTGCACAAGAATAAGCATGTGAATCACCCATGCTGCTTGTATTGCGAAGGCAAAATAGAAAATGCGGAACACGTACTCACAGAGTGCGTGAGATTCGAGACCGCATGAACGATTTAGGAGAGACATATGAGACGGACAGTTACTCCGAGATGACTAATAGAATACATGCTGAGTTCAAAACAGACATGGTCCGCAACAAATGGTATTCTCTGTGAAATGATGCAGCAGTTGCGACGCGACGAGCGGAGTAACAGGTAACCGTCCCGCCCCAAGATGGAATATCTAAAAGAGAGATCCGCGGGGATCAACGGGAGTATGAGCCGGGCGGGAGTTGGTTTTAGTCGGTAAAAACCCGAAATCTTTTGAAGATTTCCACCTTCCTACCAAAAAAAAAAAAAAAAAAAAAAAACCGTCTACAATTCGGATCGATCGGTTTTCGAGGAAGCTCTTCGCCCAGTCGCAAGCTGCTGGGAAAGTCCATATGAAAGAAGTTTGCTCAGTAATGCTCAGTAAACAAAAAAAAAAAACCTCTTCTTTCGGAATCGTGCTCAACACAGGAGCCACCCCCTCTAATCTGAATTGTGCTCAACCATGGAGCCACCCTCTTTTTTCAATCGTGCTCAACCGCATAGCCACCCTCTTATTTCAGAATCGTGCTCAACACAGGAGCCACAATCGCTATTCTGAATCGTGCTCAACAAAAGAGCCACCCCCCTCTTTCAATTGTGCGACTAGGTTATATTGACCCACGTGCACCGAACACACGGATGTTCGTGGTCCATCACTATAGATACTGCGCACAGCGACCCAGTCAGAAGTACCTAGAGGTCATCAGCTACGAAGCATCCTTTCAGAGTCAACAAAATGACACCCGGACAACCTGTCGCCCATCTCAGCTGCGAACTCATCTGAGACCACAGTCAAGGAAAGCGAGGTTTATTTTCCAACCCTGAACAGTCATTGCAATGGTTGCAGAAATATTATCACACATTTGCTCCTTCGAGAACAACATTTTATCGGTGTTTTAGTGAATTTAAAATGGGTTGTACAACCAGGGAAGACACACCTCCCTCTGGAAGGCCAAAAGAGGCTACGAATGCGGAAATCCCAAAGCAAGTGCACCGAAATGTGAAATGAAAAACGGGCGGGATACATTTTGCACGATCCTTTGAAGATGAAAATGCTATCGGCGTGATGGGTGCTGCGTTTACTGACTGTTGACCAAAAACAGCAGCGCGTTGGTGATTTAACGACCGGTTCGGCGTTGTTGCAGCGCAATCGTCCACACTTCTTTCAACGTATTGTGACGATGGATGAAACGTGGGTCAATTTTTATACGTCTGAGTCCAATAGGCAGTCTGCAGAATTCCCAACGACGGACTAATAAATTAAAATTAAACTTTAATTAATCAAAGCCTTGTGTACTATAATCCACATCACGGAACTCGTTAACGACTACTCTTTCAACTTATAAAACCTGCTCTCCCCATTTATCCGTTCATAAAAATCGATAAGTTAAACAAGAAAGTATTTGGTGCACAGTGAACGAAGGACTTGAAAGTCACGAAAGTCGACCACAGCGACTAGAAGAAAAGCTTGTAAACGAATGGACGAAATGTCATGAAACTTCATACATAAACTAGCGACAGATGAGCCTCTCGAAATGAGTCATGCTCATTTTCTAGTGCCGCCACCTATTGAAAAATCCCCGGACTCTTCATCCCATGTAGTATATTGAAGATTACGTATTTTCATTATATGTTAATGTAAGAAAAAGTTATTATACGCCGAAAGGCATAAAAAAGCATTATACAGTTTAGAGGGCTTGTGGAGTGTTATATGTATATATATTAATTGGCCTGTAGGAACCCGGAAGCTCATGACCTCACGGACTCGACTCCGCCATCGTCCCTGTCCTGTGCACTTTCCTTGACCAGCCGATCCGGTCTCCTCAAGGTCAAACCTAACATTGTACTCCCATCTTCCTTTCTTATGGCGCGACTACTTCAACCGACCCCCTAACTATTGCCAATCTATTCGCTTCGTTTTTCAATAAATCCTTCACAGACATCTCCTTCCTCACCCAATCAGTCTCACTTCAAAGACTTGCCCGAATTCTCCCTCGGCCCCTTCACCCCCCAAATTATTCAGCGTCACGTAGTTGAGGAGAAATTAAACTTACTCAAAGACGAGTTCAGCCCTGGGCCGGATGGACTCCCGGCTGTATTTTCAAAGAAATGTTCCACTTCTCTTTCCCTCCCGATATCAAAGATATTCCATCTCCTCTCGACTCCTCACTTCTCCAAACGGACCTCGACAGCTTCTCAACTTGGTGCCGTAATAACTGCCTTGAACTCAACGTTGTCAAATGTCACTCCATCACCTTCTCCCGCAAACGCCCCCCGCCCCTCCAAGCCCATTGATTACTCTCACTATTGTAGGTTTCCGGTATAGCTCTTCCAATTCATGGTTGTGGAGTTTCCTCCATTGTCTTGCCTCCTCGTCAAATTTACCACCAAAGTCACCCCTTAGAACTTTATTCTCGAATACGCGGAATTTGTTTTCTTGCCGTTTTGTGAGAGCCCATGTTTCGCATCCATATAGATTATGGTTCCATAGACACGGAGCTTTATGTTACGTCATGGCAGTTTGGATTTTAGAAGTTTACTGACTACCTGCCAACTAGCGTTGCCGGAATGTAGTCTTTTGTTAATTTCCTTCGACATTTCGTTACTGGCCGTCAGTATCATTCCCAGATATTTAAATTCAAGTACAATCAAAACATTTATGAATGGAACTCGACTTCGTTCTTTTGTCCATTGCGGGCACGTTTGCAGCGGTCGATTCGTTGGACCCAATTTTCGATGACTCAGCCATACATTTCGGCCGGAACGGCCGCTATTTCGCGTTCAATGTTGGCTCTGGGCTCTTCCAACGTCGTCGGCTTCTTGGCATAGACCAATGACTTGACGTAGCCCCAAAGAAAATAGTCGAGGCGGCCAGCCGACTGGTCCATTTCTTGAGATAACATTTCCATTTTCTGATCCATTTCTTCAATAAATCGATTGTATCGTGTGCTGTGTGGCTTGTGGCACCGCCCTGTTGAAACCACATGTCGCCCAAGTCCATATCTTCCAATTCGGGCCAAAAATAATCGGTAATCATGGCGCGATAACGATGGCCATTCACAGTAAGATGACGATCGTTATCGTCGACGAAAAAATATGGCCCAATGACGCCGCCGGCTTGCAAACCGCACCAAACAGTTTTTTTTTTTGTGGATGAAGTGTTGATTCATGAAGCACGTGCGGATTTTCACCCGACCAATAACGCGTTTTGCTTATTGACGAACCCTTTGAGCCAAAAATGAGCTTCGTCACTGAAGATGTTTTTGCGACGAAATTCACTATCTTGGCGCATCTTTTACAGAGCCCAATCGGAGAACGTACGTCGCTTCAAATGGTCCGTCGGATTCAATTCTTGAGTCAGCTTGATCTTGTATGGGTGTAAACCAAGGTCCTCACGCCATAAAGTGGTCTGGGCGATGCCCAATTCTTGAGAACGCCGTGGAATTGACTGATTTGGATCGTTTGCTACGGACGCCAGCGATATTTTCAACACTTCGACCAACCAGTTGTCTCACTGGCACGGCAACATCACATAACGAATATGTACACTCAAATTTTTGCACTAAACTTGTTATTGCCTGTCTACTATGGCGAGAATTACGACCGAAAATTGGAGTTAACGCTCTTAAAGTTGCGGTCACCGACTCCAAATTTCGGTAGTAAATTTTTATAATTTGCAGACGTTATTCGTTCGTGTATTTAACCACGATGAAAATGTTGAGTTTACTGAATAAATTGACAGTGACAGTTCGATGATTAGTGAAAGGGTGCGTTCACAAATTAAATTCAAAGTTGTCAAGTCCCTATTGGAAAACCCGATATAAGGACAATTGTAAACAGGATTTAACATTTAGTCTTAAGTAAAATCTGTAAATTTTTTGTGTAATAAATGTTTTTAGTTCAAAATATACACATATTGTGTAATAAATGTATATTCTGAAATAAAAAAAAATAGTGTATGGCTATTACATGTATTACACCATCCCTATATAAATTTAATACCTTGCATGCCAATCTAAATAAAAATCTAGTGCCTACCTTCATTTTTGCGATGAGATCGTCGACACCAATAACATAGTAATGTTTGTCTGGATTTTCCTTGATGTGATTATTTGCCCAATGGGTTTTGCCCGACCCTGGCAATCCAACCAAGAGGTAGACTTCGCATTCCTTTCGACTATCCGGTCGTTGCGGACCACTTATATACGATTCTTCTGGTATTAAGGCTATCAACTCGTAGCCAGATAAAATTATACATGGTTCACGATTTTCTGGTTCAGTTTCTGTAGGTTGTGTACTTTCCTCTTTAGTCTCATCTTGTGATTTGTCTTCCATATCTTCATCGCCATCTTCGTCGGCATTTGATTTCTCGCTGTCTTTAGTTTTCTCATCTTCAGCTTTTGTGTCGTCTGACTTCTTATTGTTGTCCTTTGACTCTTCGTCATCTTCAGCTTCCCAATTATCCTCAGTGGTGCTAGTTGAAGGTCTGCGTTTCTTCTCTTCTACTGGTTCGACGGTCACTGGTTTCTTTTCTCTTTTTGGCCTTTCAATGTTAACCAATAAGTTTTCACTATCAGCGAAATTTACTACAATCTCATAGCCTTTCGTCAGAATATGAGGGAAGAGTGCATTCTCTTCGCCAAGAGTAGATTTATCAAATTCAAACGCTGTACCGAGTTCGTTTCCATTCAAGGTATACTGAATAGTACATGGATTACTGTCTAAATCCAAATAGCATCCAATGACATCGTCAAGTTCAAATGGTTTTCCGTAATCCTCAAAAGTGCCATTCGTAGCCTTTTTGCCAGTTTCACAATAAGCAAATGAGAACTCTTCCTCGCCCAACATAAGGCCAGTTTTGGAGGAAGAAAATCCACAACGAAGTCCTCTAATGTACGGTTCGTCTTTAAATTGAGTAACGTTTGTTTCTTCTGCTAATCGCACTTCAAAACAGACTTTACCCTCACGCACTCCGTAATTGGCACGAGCGCCTGACCAAACTAAAGAAAATATATCTTGAGGCATTGGCTTCGCCGAACAGAAAGTCACTGGGTCGATTAATAAATGAATATCTGAGTCGACTAAAGAAAAAAAGGAATAACAGTTTCAATAAAATAAGAAAAGGATAAAAAGCGGCGACAGATACTTACACCAACTGAGTCCGAACTGTTTGTCTTCGATAACTGGTTCATCTTCTTCGTTTACAAAATCATCAGTATCCTTTGTTGGGCTGGAAGTCCTCTTCCTTTTCGGGGACCTTGAAAGGGAACTCTTCGAACGAGATCGTTCTCTTGTGAGACGATCACGTGAACCCGATTTAGACCGGGACCGATTTCTTGTGATACGATCACGTGAACCCGATTTAGATCGGGACCGATTTCTTATGGTAGGATCATGTGAACCTGATTTAGATCGATTTCTTTTGATACGATCTTCTGACCCTGATTTAGATCGGGAGCGATTTCGTTTGATACGATCATGGGAACCTGATTTAGATCGGGACCGATTTCTTTTGATACGATCTTGTGAGCCTGATTTAGATCGGGGCCGATTTCTTGTGATACGATCTCGCGAACCTGATTTAGATCGGGATCGATTTGTTGTGATACGATCATGTGAACCTGATTTAGATCGGGACCGATTTCTTGTGTTACGATCACTTGAGATCGACTTAGATCGTGACCTTGAACGAGATGAAGATTTCGTCGGAGAACGCTTAAAATTAGACCGCCTTGCTGTGCGCTCTATTTCTTTTGGCTTCTCTTCTACTGGTGGAGCCTTAACTTCTGGTTCATTTTCACTTTCAGAGTCGACTTTTTCTTCACGTTCCATCGAATTCTCGCCATTTTCGGGAAAAACTTCACGATCTGCACTTTCCCGCTGGTCTTCTTCAGCTTTAACACTTTCCTCTTCTTCGAGTTCTGCTTCTTGAGAACTGCGTGGACTCAGTTCTAGAACCTCTTCCTTTTCTTCCTCATTCTCACCATCCTCGTTCAGTTCTTCAGAAGATAAATTATTATCAGCTTTGTCTGGCAGTTCTTCGATTACCGGTTGAAGGTTTGGTTTTTTCACAGGAGTTGGGGACGGGGAGCGGGTCATTGACCGCGTTCGACGGCTTCGTCTACTTGGTGTAGCGCATAGTCCTCCAGAGTCACCTAATAAAAGTGCAAAATATATTTAGAAACCACGTCATTAACCAAATAATGAAATAAATTACAGTATTTTGTAATGAATAAACTTCGAATGGAATTTTATTTCTTATATATTCATAAAACAATCGAGTTATACACTAGCCATGAAAAATAAGAAATGTAGGTAACATTCAGTATTTCAGTAAAGAGTAGAGTTCGGGGGTGGGAGCGATCATACAGGACAAAGACACTGATTGCTTTGAACCCGAAGAAGGTCAGGACGATCCTTGTCCCTGTTCAATCCAAGTTGACATGCAGTCTCCACGTGACACCCCTGGATAGCTAATTTGGCACCCGCCAAGTAGTGAACCAATGCATGCAGCGACATCATGAGAAACGTTGGCGCAAGGCTAATAACCTTGCCCCGATAAACAAACTATATAAAGCCTCGGATATGGACCGGATACACGACGACGACGACGGAAACGAAAATGGCTAAACGATATGAGAATTTTCTCATGGAACGTCCGCTCACTATACAGAGCTCGAGCTGCACAGCAACTAGCCGAGGCCCTGTCCGAATATAAGGCTGAGATAACAGCATTACAAGAAATAAGATGAACGGAGGGTGGTGTTATTCAAAGAAACGAGTATGACATTTATTACAGCTGTCATGCAAAACACCATGTATTCGGGGTAGCCTTTCTAGTCAGCCAAAAACGGAAGCCTCCCATTATCGGCTTTAATGCAATAAACGAAAGGCTATCCACTCTTCGCGTGCGAGGCAAGTTTAAGAACATAAGCCTCATAAAGGTTCACGGACCTACAGAGGAGTCCCCTGACGACGAAAAGAAAGAATACTACGAGAACATCGAACGGGCCCCAATGCCTGCCCAAGATACGATGTGAAGATCGTTCTTCGTGATTTGAATGCGAAAATAGGTCGGGAGCGGGTTTTCAAACACTACGCAGGTTCCCATAGTTTGCATGAGAACACTAATGACAACGGACTACGAGTCATCGAATTGGCAGCATCAAAGAACTTGGTCGTTCCCTAACGACGAAAAAGAATAATTCTACGAGAACGTCGAACGGGCCCTCAATGCCTGCCCAAGATACGATGTGAAAATCGTTCTTGGTGATTTCAATGAGAAAATGTATCAGGAGCCGGTTTTCAGGCATTACACAGGTTCCCACAGTTTGCATGAGAACACTAATGACAATGGAATACGGGTCATGGAACTGACATCATCAAAGAACTTGGTCGTTGCGAGTACAAAGTTTCCGCATAAAGATATCCACAAAGTCACCTGGGTATCACCTGATGGAGCCAATCGCAACCAAATTGACCACGTGTTGATAGATCGCCGCCACTCTTCGAGCCTGATGACGGTACGAACGTACCGAGCTGCGAACGTCGACTCGGATCACTACCTTGTTGGTATAGTTTTCCGAGCGCGGATTGCCTTACGAAGACGTATTGCATCCGCGGATGAAGTTCGCATCAACAGGGCTGGCTTACGCATTGAGAACACCAGCATTAGGACTCGCCCCCGATGAGGTCGACGGAGGGAGAGTAAATCCTGGGGCCAGAATGGCGGGCGTAGAAGAGAAATGGACACGCCTTAAGAATACTGTCATTAGTACTGCCAACTCCATCATAGGCAGTAGTCGGAGAGATCAGAGCGACTGGTTTGATGATGAGTGCAAACTAGCGACTGAACGTAAGAATGCTGCATATTGAGCAATGCAGCAGTCTTATAGGACGCGGATATGCGAGGAGAAAAACAAAGAGCTCAGAAGATTAGAAAAAAAGACTTCACAGACAAAAGAAAAGTGCCTGGGAAAAAACCTTGTCTGTGAAATAGAGAAAGTAGAGAGCGAGGTCTGCACCAGGCGCGGAAGTTCTACCAAATAATCCGCAGTAGGGCGCGGTACACACCACGCTGCACTTACTGCAAGGATAAAGGGGGTAATCTGATCACCGATCCTGAAGGCATTCTGGAGCGACGGGAAGTGCACTTCAATGAATTGCAAAATGGTCAGCTCACAGGAGGCTCCACCAATGCAAGATCAATACCAAATGCTGCCGTCACCGAGCATTGAAGAAACATTAAAAGCCATAAGACAGCTCAAATCCAATAAAGCCCCCGGAGCTGATCAAACAAGGAGGGACAGTGTTACATCACGCAATTCATGAGATCGCGGTGCACATATGGGAGCTAGAGGAGATGCCGGAAGATTGGCGTCGTGGTATAATTTGCCCCATACATAAGGGAGATATCACACTGTGCAGCAACTATAGGGGTATAACATTGCTGAGTACCGCCTATAAGATACTCTCCACTATCCTACAAGATCGGATAGTCCCATACGCTAAAGCCATCATTGGTCAATATCAGTGTGGCTTCATCCCAGGCAAATCATCGATTGATCAAATATTCACCCTTAGGCAGGTGATGGAAAAATGTCAGGAATTTAAGATTCCATTATACCATCTATTTATAGACTTTAAGGCCGCCTACGACAGCATAACCAGGGTAGAACTATATAATGCCATGAGAGAGTTCGGCATTCCAAACAAATTGATACGACTTTGTAGATTGACCATGACCCACGTAACTAGTCAAGTAAAAATAGCGGGATTGGTGTCCAAACCAATAAACATATTTAATGGACTCCAACAAGGGGACGGTCTGGCCTGCCTCCTCTTCAACCTGGCGTTGAGAAAGCAATTCGTGAGTCTGGCATTACAACTAGAGGGACTATTGTCACCAAGTCCTGCCAGATGCTTGCCTACACAGATGACATAGAAATTATCGGTAGATCCGATTCGGCTACTTCCGGGTGCTCAAGATGAGACAGTTGAACTGACAGTTCAAGGTGGGCGGAATATATAATCCTCATATTTCTAATATTCTGGTTGACAATAAAAAAATGCATTATTAAGAAGGGAACTGTTAGTAAAACATTATCACTAAAAGCAAAGGAGGAAAAGTCATCAATCAAATCTAAAACAAAATTCATTTATATAGTTATAAAATGGCGTTGCGCTAAATGCATTCAAGATCATTAAACGATTTTATTGAAATTACTTTTCCCCGCTCCACCGTCCTAACTAAGATTTGGTTGTGTTTGTGGCATATAAATACACCGTCTCTCTGTTTCACAACGTCCTTCGTCTTCCTTAGCAGAGCGTATGTGTAATCTTGTGAGCCAGTGGTTGATGTAGTGATCCTAAATCACTACTCTCACCCACTTACCTATAATCCCAATCCAAGTGAATCATATGAGCGACAAGTTAAACCAAAAGTTGGTTTGCCGCACATTGATTCAAACTCCTAATTACCTCACCCATAATCCAATTGAATCATATGCACGACCAAATTAAACCAAAATCCATTTGTCGTACATTGATTCAATTCCTAATAATCCTAAACATTATGAAATGCGTAATACTAAATGCATTTCATGATTTCTCTTTCCGGGAATTTGTTCAGATAAAATTCGTATACACTTCCGGGAATCCTATTCCAATTGAAGCATACAAAATTTTGTTTGGGCTTCTTGGAATTTTTAAGTAATATTTTTTAACAAATCTCTGTTGCCACAGAGTATAAAAGGCGAGTGCATTTTGGATTCGAGATCAGTTTGGATCCAGTGGTCAAGGCGACGGCCAAAATTAAACAACAATTAAATATTAAATAAATAAAATAATTAAATAAATAAAACTAAAAAATGACTTTCAATCGTGGGCACTAAAAGGAGGTAAGCCTATAAAAACAAATACATACCAATATAACCCTACATAATTGGCGCAGCCGGTAGGATCAAGGAAGCCAAAGTTAAAGACTTGTAAGTGCTTGAAAATCCTTGATCACTACAATAACACAACTACAAGCGTACTGGGCACAAGACACCTTCAGCCCTGTGTCCGGAGCTGAGTCTGGCTTCGGAGGTACGACTTGGTAATTAAAATCAAAAACCAAAAAAAAAAAAAAATAATCAAACCAATAAAAAAAGCGTGCCTGGGGCTTAAACACCAGGAAGTACTATAAAAAAAAAATAAAAAACAAAAAAAAAAAATAATTCTTAAACACCAGTGTCAAAAGCAAAGAAAAAAAAACAACATCAAGGCTCACGGGCGGTAACAGCCCCAACAACAAAAGAAATAACAACGAAGGCAAAGTACCAACCACCTCATAACAACGTCAACAAAACGGGCAGTAATATACCAGCACGCCACTAGTGGCTAGAACAGCAAGGGAAACAGCAGGAGCTCCAACAGTAGCAGGACCAATGGACAGCAGCTTGCTCAACAACTACAACAACAGAGAACAGTTAAGTGACCATTTATTTTTCTTTAATTTACTAAAGACTTAGGTAATAATCTACTTTCTTTTGAAATTTTTGACTAAAATTACAAAATAATTTGCTTAATCTATTAACACCACCTTACCCAAATTTGCTCTACTCCCAGTTAAACACAAACATAACCTTTACATACAAAAAATTATAACAAATTACTATAAAACCAATTGTAACCCTGCTGCTATTTCAAAAATATCCCGTCTCAACCTTGTCTATATTGTGTGGCTAGTAATCCTAGGGAAGAATTTCTACCCCCAAATAATAAATAATAAAAATGAACAAAAACACTTACGGGATAGCAAGTGTCTTAAACATTAACAACCTTACCCTACATATATAATATATATATTTATTACTACCGTTTTCCCTCCTTGTATCAACACCCCTTATCACTATTAAAACTGTCAGTCTATGGAACAAGAAACCACCTCAAGCTCTAGAACATCCCACGACCCTGTACCTCCTTCACCCAAGAAACTTCGCAGCGGAACAATAATCGAAGTAACCCCTCCGATCAAAACTCGCGACCCCAGTCCAAACCTATCAGAAATTTCAGGTCCTCAGCACCAAACGGATCTCGCAACCTTTGAAACAATGGCCATTGATTACACAAAGGTTGCGAAGCTGTCAGCACAGCTAATCCCCATCTTCTCCGGGGAACCAAATCCGCATATAGGTGCAGAATTGGAAACCTTTTTGGATTGCTGCAAGAGGGTTTTAAACTGCCTCAGGACTGAAGAACACGGGGCTTTCTTACAAATATTCCCTACTAGGCTACGGGGTGAAGCTTCTGCCTTATTCGCGTCCACTCCGTTCGCAACGTTTCAGGAAGCCGAGGACTTGCTAAGGAAAGTTTATTTGCCAGCAGAAAATTATCAGGACCTGGTAAATAGGCTATTAGCTACTCGGCAAAATCCGGCAGAAGCAATTATCCTATTCCAATTACGACTAAAGAAGTCGTTAAGGGAATGTAAGAAAGCCGCGGAACTAAAATACGGTCCCATATTGTCTGAGGCCGTAAAGATACAATTAGATGACTTTGCAAAAAGCATCTACAAAAAGGGGTTGATAAATCCGTACCATCGACAATTTTTATTACTGATGGGCGATGTACCAATAGATTCCCTAATGGAAAAAACGTTAGATTTGGAACAAATCCAACAACCTCAGCTGCCATTAATTTCCTCGCAGGTTTCATTTAACTCTCCTTCGCCTTATACACCAGTAGCACTTCCAGAAGCTTATAACCCAACTTTAGGTACCGAATTGGGACAAACTTTAATGCCCAATACTCCAACTATAGAAGAGTTTTCATACAGACAACCCATTATACAAGGGATTCCACAACTTCAGGCGCAAATACCGCCATCTGACCAACCACACTGGGGAACCTTAGGGGTTATAGAATCAGACCCTCCCAACATATCATTGACACACGATGCTTCCCTCAGCAGAATAACCTGCAGTTACTGCAACAAAAGGGGGCATGTCTATGAGGATTGTGTCAAAAGGAAAAACACACCCTTTTGCACACACTGCCAGCAATTAAATCACGATATCCGTGATTGCCGGCGATTAAGGGAGGTAAAAAGAGTTCTGCACATAAGGCAGACTTGCGACTTCTGTGGCCAACAAGGTCACAATCTAGGAACCTGTCAGCAAAAGCTGAAATGGGAGTCGCGAGTTCAATGCCAACCCGCAAAGAATTCCCCCACTTCGAGCCCAAAACGAAGAAGGTCAAAACCCTCGGTGGCAAAAAGGACCTACCATGTAAGGACCCCACTCTCGCCATTAACCAGCATTCCCACCGTCCAACTACCGATAGATGTAGGTGTTAACAAAAACACAACGCTAGTAGTGGACACCGGTGCGGAAGTAAGCCTGATTAACAAAAATTGCCTTGGAAAATCAGACGCCAAAATAAATCAGCAAGAGGCTTGCACTTTAGAGACACCGTTCGGAAGCATTAGGACCTTGGGAAGCTGCAAGGTTAACTTCCAGTTAAAAGGTAGGTCTAAACTCCCATGCAAGTTCCAAGTAGTGAGCAGTATGCCCGGTCTATCAGAAGACGGTCTGCTTGGAAATGACTTTTTGTCAAAATATTGCAATGTGGAAGGCCCCAAACAACGCGTCACTTTTCCTCGCACGGAAATAAACCCCAAAGTATTTAGTGTGCCAGTAAAGTTCTCACAGGTCCAGAAAAAGGCACCTGAAAATAAATACGCTAAAGGAAAACAGGAGCAAGCCCAAGGTAAGCACAAAATCTTCAGGTTAAATCTTAACCATAAAAAGAGGAACCCCAAGGAGCTAAGTGGTAACATCAAAAGTATTAATCAAATAACTGACACTTCGTCAGCTAACTCAACAAACTCGTGCCATAGCTCTTCTCAAAATAAAAAATTATTGCCAAACCCCACAACATCCGAAAAAATAACAAACCTCAATGAGATCGCGACGATACTCAGGGTTTACCACAATTCCCCTTCCGGTGGACATCAAAGCATCACCAAATCGTATAATAAAATACGACAAAGATACTGGTGGCCGTCCATGCTCTCCGACATTAGGAGATATAAAAAGCAATGCGAGGAGTGCCGTTCTCTGAAGGCAACCGCAAGCTTCGGAAATGAAACACAGTCACAAACGTTTCAAGTGGGAAACAGGGTGTTAGTAAGGTATAAAAACCGCAATGACAAAGAAACACCCACCTGGAAGGGCCCTTTCCTCATTACAGGAATAACTGAGCCAAACAATACGACCATCAAAATTGGTCAGAAGTCAATGGTAATAAGCAATAGGAGGCTGAAATCGTATTCCAAGGTTGATTAGTTCTGATCTTCGCCCCAATTTCACCTTCCTTTCCATTATCAACCCCAGACATATACTATCCCCAGGGTGTATTATAGTTCAATAATTAATCACTTAAAAATTCTAATAGATACACAATATTGACAAAGATGACAGATGACAAAAACAAAAATTCAGAAGATATTAAAATAAATGGAATGAAATACAAAAAAGAAATCGCATACAAATAAAACAAAACAAACATTGACCCTCAATGAGGAAGACAATTTATGAACACTAAACAAAATTGTAAATAACTATTTCAAAAAATATATGTAAATCCTAATTAAGATCTAACTTAGAAATATGAAAAATATGAGCATTAAAAAAACACTAAATATCAAACTGAAATATATAATACATATAATACAAAAAAAAAATCAATACAGATATACGAAAACAGACCTAAGCTAAAATTTCCATGTAATCAATTGATTAAATCAAAAAACAAACAAAAAAAGAAAGCGAATGAAGCTATAAAGAATGCTAAACATTATTACAAGATATACCTATATTTACGCATAGGCAACATGTATTACTAGTGTAAGACGTTTTTAAATATAAATACACTTTTATTAATCTAGCATTAAATGAACAACAACAAAAAATAAATATTAATGGCTTGAGTATAGATTAGAAAAATAACGTTATAAAACACGAAGTAAAATAAGAACATTTATTAATTCAAAATTTATTTACTTAGTCTTATAATACATATGTCTATTTTTAAAATTCACTTTCATTAATATACTTAAATGATAAATGTAAACATGACACCAGCCACAATTATTAGATAAATACCATACCATTCTTTATGCAAACAAACGTAAGAAGCATTACCGCAAAAGAGAAAATACAACATGTAGCACACATACTAAACATAACAAATAATGCATTAAATGTTAAACTAAAACAAAAAATGTAAACTATCGCGAATTCAAAATGCCACCGCCCCTTGCTTTTCACTTATTCTAGAAAATTAACCTCTTCCAGATTAATTTTCTTTTCTAAAGGGGGGAGGAATGTAGTGATCCTAAATCACTACTCTCACCCACTTACCTATAATCCCAATCCAAGTGAATCATATGAGCGACAAGTTAAACCAAAAGTTGGTTTGCCGCACATTGATTCAAATTCCTAATTACCTCACCCATAATCCAATTGAATCATATGCACGACCAAATTAAACCAAAATCCATTTGTCGTACATTGATTCAATTCCTAATAATCCTAAACATTATGAAATGCGTAATACTAAATGCATTTCATGATTTCTCTTTCCGGGAATTTGTTCAGATAAAATTCGTATACACTTCCGGGAATCCTATTCCAATTGAAGCATATAAAATTTTGTTTGGGCTTCTTGGAATTTTTAAGTAATATTTTTTAACAAATCTCTGTTGCCACAGAGTATAAAAGGCGAGTGCATTTTGGATTCGAGATCAGTTTGGATCCAGTGGTCAAGGCGACGGCCAAAATTAAACAACAATTAAATATTAAATAAATAAAATAATTAAATAAATAAAACTAAAAAATGACTTTCAATCGTGGGCACTAAAAGGAGGTAAGCCTATAAAAACAAATACATACCAATATAACCCTACATTGATATAAATATGGTACATGCACTCCGACAGCCGCTTCCTTCGTTTGCATGTAGAACGTCGGTGCTAGTCGTCTGTGTGTTGAGCTTATTTTTGTTTTTACCCTTGGCGCTCATTATACGTTGCTTAATCACTCCTTTGCACTTACTACCGATGGGCTGTCAAGCACGGCCCAAATGCATATTCTGCGAATCAGGGTGCGAAGGCGGTAACCAACACTCAACAGGGAGTTACAAATGCCGAGCATTTAAAAACGCAATGGCCAATCTTCTGAATAAAAATGGACAGGTTTAGTGCATTCAAATTAACATAAAATATTGTGGAGCCACAAAAGATCTCCTTTCCCAATCGGTTAAGGAATATGGTGCCGACGCGTCGCGACGTGGTACTCATCAATGAGTAGTACAGAATGCCTGGCATTGGCACAATTACATGGGAAAAGGGCAGTGGAACAGCGGCCATCTGGAGAACGGGAAATTCCCCCATAGAACACAGAATTGTGCCTATGCTTATGCTAAGATCAGAGGTATTCATTTCTACTATTGCTATGCTCCACCGAGATGGGAAATGGAAGAATTAAAATGCGCTTTCGACCGAGTAACCCATGAATCTAAACCTAAGAGTCCCCTTATAACCGCTGGAGATTTCAACTCCTGGGCGGTAGAATTGGGAAGCACTTATACCAACAGTTGAGACGAGGCACTACTCGAAGCCTTCGCAGTCCATGATGAAGTCCAACTTAATAACGGCGTTGAGGACACCTTAATAAGTGAGAGATGCCGGCCCAAAATCGACATCACATTTGCCAGCTCCATGTTGGCAAGAAATATGGAGTGCCAAGTTTTGGACACGTCCACCCATAATAACAACCAAGACGTAATGTTCGAAATATTACCCCACAGCGAATTTATCACTGGAAGATTGACGAAGAAAGCACAGAAAAGTGGGTGGAACGAGGAGGACCACGATGCGGAGCTGCTCTCTCTTGGAACAATTCGACGCAGAGACCGATACAAACAGGCAGGCTGGAAAAGTCATGAAGTAGCTGACTAATGCAAGCGACGCGTCTATGCCTCGATGAAGGCAACCAACAGGGGCAAACAAACGACTGTATTGTTGGAACGCAGAAATCGTCCAGGCGCGATCAGAGTGCAACAGGTTACGACGCTTGCAACAAGGAGCAATAAACTAATACCTGCTCACAGCTACATGCGAAGTTTGTCAAACAAACGGAAGGAGTTGAGGAATGTGATCCGCAATAGTAAATATAACGCATTCTGCTGCCTAAGGGGTGCATTAAATAACAACGCATGGGGCAGCGCCTATAGGATAGTCATGAAAAGGTTAAAAGACAACAGTAGTCAAATGCAAGAGAGTAAAAGTGACATGGATAGACTCATTGCTGTTTTCCCACAGTGTGATGAGGTGATGAGAGCTTAAGAGGAATAGAGCACAACTGATAAAGAAATACCTCCAGTGACCACAAATTAGGTGTTTTTAGCTGCAAGGGTCGTTAAAAATAACAAAACCCTGGGACTGAATGGACTTCCTAATCTGTGGTGAAGACTGCTTTAACAAAAAAGCCGGAAGTCTTCAGCATTCTCATCACGACTTGCCTTCAAACAGGACATTTTCATCAACGATGGAAAAAACAACGACTTGTGCTTATATCACAAGGAGTCAAGAATCCAAAAGTGCCGTCGTCTTATCGGCCGTTGTGCATGCTGGACACAATAGGAAAACTGCTCGAGCGAGTAATTGCCACTCGCCTGGAATAATTCACTGAGGGGCCATTGGGGCTCTCTGAATGGCAGTATGGGTTCTGGAAAGGTAGATTAACCGGTAAGGAACCTTCTGTGATGCGCGACATTGCTCCCAACGCGAAAGCTAGAGTACGATGGCTAGGAGGAATCAAAAAATATTGTGCGATGGGGACACTAGACGTTAAAAATGCATCTAACTCCGTGAACTGGAATCGAATGCTAGAAGCGTTGGGCGATCCACAAGTCTCACCCTACTTTGTGTGTATTTTAGCAAACTATCTTATAGCGTTTGGGATGATAGTGAAGAACGTGTGGTTCGAACTGACGCTATGACAGTTAGAATCACCAAAAATTGAACCAATGCTTAACACATCAGGCTACTGCCGCGTGTGCGAATTCGATTTCTAAACTCAAGTACACTCAACTGATGTGGGATTGTTATGTCATCGCTATGGTATACGGCTCTGATGCATTTTCTTATTCGATTTTCGTTCGGTCTTCTTCACTATTTGCTTGTGTATTGTGTGTGTATCTGTTAGAAACGCCACAATCTCTCAGATAGGAGACTGCTCTATGACATTGATGAGGGACCACAGGAATATAAAATAACAACGGTTGTACCCTAGGGGTCTATATTAGGTCCGCTGTTATAGAATATCATTTATGATGGTGTGCTTAGGGTCAATGTTCCAGAGGGAGCAAGAATCATTGGGTATGCAGATGATTTGGCGATAGTGGCCGTAGTCATGTTTACCTTAGGTTAAGGTTAGTTAAGTTAGTTCTCACGTTCTTTAGTTTGTAAAGTTATATAAACATTAGTTTATAAGTACTTATATTGCTTAAATTAAGCCCATAAATGGGGTAGTAGCCCCACTAAACCAAACTAAACATCTAGATGACCTGGAGGATATGTGTTCCCATACAATCCAGAGCATTAAATGCTAGCTAGATATGGCCGGACTGAAACTAGTCTCACATGAGGCGGAAGCAGTTTTAATAAACGGCCGCAAGAAAGTTGAACACCTTAATTTGGAAATAGAAGGACGAACACTCAGATCCAGTCTCTATATTAAATATCTTGGTGTTACCCTCGACAACAGGTTGACCTTCAAGGAACACCTACGAAAAACGAGTGAAAAAACGGCAAGAGTATGCAATGTTTTGGCGAGGCTGCTACCCGATGTTGTAGGTCCTCGGCCCCACATAAGGAAACTGATAACAAGTGTCAACACCTCCACTATAATGTATGCATCTCACATATGGGCAGGACCCGCACAGTATAAGTCGTACATGAGGGGAGTGAACTCAGCGCATAGGCTGGCATCACTAAGAGTATGCTGCGCATTCCGAACGGTATCCGAAGATGCTATAAACGTTTTGGCCGGGAGGACACCACCTGACATTACGGCTAAAGAAAACGCTGCATTGCATGAAGTCTCTCAAGAGAATCGTCGGAGAATGCGGTCACAATTAGAGCTCACAAGCCTAAAAGAATGGCAACGAAGGTGGGATTCTTCCCCCAAAGGAAGATGGACCCACACCATGATACCTGATATAGAAACATGGGTGAAAAGAAAACATGACGAGCTGAATTACGACTTGACTCAGCTGATATCAGGACATGCATTTTTTGTTCGACAATACTTGCACAAGTATTGGCGTGTGAAGCACCCATACTGCTTGTACTGCGAAATGCACACAAATTTTGGAGAGACATGAGATGGGCCGTTACTCCGACAGGTTTTAGTCGGTAAAAATCCGACGGGTTCTAGTCTGTAAAAGCCCGACATGCTTGCCATCCACACGGTATAGCCTCTATTTTTTTTATTACACCTCTCGGGAGAGGCGAACCTATAGCGCCGACACGGCGCACCGAGATGCCACTAGATAACCGTTGCAGGTTGTAACGCCGCGGAAACACTCGGGCGGGGAGGGAGTTCCACAAATTCCCCGCCGTTGTTACGGACCTCGCGTCCAGGTCCTCACCCAACACCCACTAATTCCGGCAAATTTCCCCTCTCTGCCTGTAAAGAAAAATCGTAAAGTAGCTAATTTGCATAAACTGCGGAGCGGTTGCTGTAGTTGCTACAGTCTCTGCTGCTAGCAGTTTGCAGGGGGCGTTGAGCTTTGTGCTCCCCTGTTCAGGTTGTTGTTGGTTGATTGTTGTATGTTATTGACTGGTGGCTGAATAGTTTGTTTAGGTAAATTCGCAACCGATTGAGGAACTTTCTGATTTTGGCTTTGACTTATTTGCTTGAAGCGGTAGCTTGTGAACTGTTCAATAACGCCGAATCGAATCACTTGTTTTTTGCCGTTGACGTTTATTATGTTATTCGGCACCAAGGCCTTTATGCTTTCTGTTCCTGCCAAGTAGAATTTGCATAAAGTAGTTTATGCAAATTAGTTACTTGACGATTTTCTTCCCTTTACAGACAGAGAGGGGAAATTTGCGGGAATTATTGGGTGCAGGGTGAGGACATGGACGCGAGGTCCGTAACACTGTGTAACGGAACGAATTCTGATGCAGGGATGTTCGCGCTGTCGGCATATAAACCGAATTGCTCGGAACAATACCACGAATCTCCGAAGAACAGTATCCGTGATAATATCTGTAAAACAGACAGATGATAGGGTATACCCCACATGATAGTCAAACTGACCAGCGCGGGTAGAATTTATTCTCTAGATAAAGTTTTGGCACAATTGAATTTGACTTAAATCATACTATTCCCCATAGCACTGGTACGTGTGCTAGTCTCAGAAAGGCTTACCCACTGACGTCCCCAGTCTCCGATAACATAGATAGTAATGCTATCGGACGGTAATTTTGTGGGAGACCCTTTATCCAGTCTTTGGGATTGGCCGAATTCGAGCGATTTTCCAGCAGGTACGAAAGGTCCTCCGTGCATAAGATAAGCGGAAGTGTCTGCCAAGAACCAGCGATAGTTTTGGAGCAATGTTCTTAAGGACTATTGCTGGTATTCCGTCCGGGCCGGTTGCCTTCCTACAGTCCAATCCACGTAGAATGCGTCGAATAGTACGAATAGAATAATAGCAAATCTCACATTCCGCATGGAAGACCTTACCGGCGCGATCACAGGTGACCCTAAAAGACCCGAGTCGAGGTTTGAATTCGTGCAAAATAAATTTGCGAACACATTAGCTTTATCTTTTGAATTAGTGATCGACGTCCTTGCTGTCTGTCACCAACGGAGGGAAAGAGGAGGAAACAAAGTTATCGCCGACAGCTTTTGCCTTTGACCAGAAGGAGTTTATTGGTCACTCTGTCGTTGTGAGCTTTCTTTGCAGTATCAATCTATTCTAACAAAATTCGTTCTGTTAACATCGGTGGGATTGGAGTGCCAGTACGTAAAAGCTCCATTTTTTGCGCTGTAATCTGCTCGTATTTTTTGTCAAACCAAGGTTTATCAGACGAACTTCGTTTGATGGAATGTGGAATGTAGATCTCCATACCGAGAAGATTAATCTCTGTGACCGAATCCACGCATGCGTTAACATCGGAGTCTCCGAAGCACACTTCCGACCATGGAAAGGATGCGAAGAAATCTCGCAAATCGTCCCAGTTAGCAGCCTCATACTTCCATAGGTGGCGAAGCTGCCTAGGCCGGTTATTCGCTTGAAATGCAAGTGCTTGCGCGACAGATATCAAGCAGTGATCTGAGTTTGCCAGTGGCGCAGAGACTTCTACGGCATAAATGCGCGGTTCGGATGTCAAAAACAGATCCAAGGCGTTCGCATAATCGCCTCAGGCATCCGGCACCCGCGTTGGTTCCTCCACGAGTTGAGTCAAGTCGTGGCTAACAGCAAACATGTCCACTAGCCTCCCAGTCTTGTCGGTTCTGTTAGAATGTACCAACCAGCCAGAATTGTGCACATTAAAATTGGAAAGGACAACAATTTCAGAAGCTTGGTGGTTGATCTGTATCCAGTCGACGGTATGTGAAAGATGTTCGAAAAATGTCGCCGGCCGATCGTCATTCGGGGAGCGGTAAAGACAACAAAGAAATTAAACAGTATTCCTCAGCGCGACCCTCAACCATATGATGCCTATGTTATTGGGTTCCAACGCCTCTATCCTCTGGCAAGCCACATCGGACCGCGCGAAGAGGCAAACTACACCCGTAAAACGTAATGTCGAATGCAGGTCGTATCCTGAGCAACGAAGATATGTCGAATCAGAATCGACCTGGGTGTCAGTTAGGGCAAGGATATCAGTTTTCGCTGTTTGCAAATATTGGTGGACAGCGTTTGCATTCGTATTGGTGAAAGCGATGCCCCTGATGTTACAAAATGCCGTTACCAGTCCAGCGTGGGCAGAGCCTCGAGAGTGAGCCCGATTACGCGATGATGAATTCTTAAAGTTCGGGTATTTATCAAAATATTTGCATGAGAGAAACTAGTTTACCTCCGGAATTCTTTACCATATATGCATGATGTTCCCCCTGACATAGTCCCCTCCGGAGATCCGAATGGGAGACTTGTTTACCCCCAGAATTCTTTATATCAGAAGGTACCATCATGACTTATCTCCGTGTCAGTCCGGGCCATCAGCCACACATCCGAAACACCGTCGAAGATTTCTCTCGACGATATCGCGGAATGTACAGCGTGACGGGGTGGTATCGCACCTTGGGACCGACTACCAAATAAATCAATCTTTTCTTGAACCGGTCCATTAGCCAAGTTCCGAGAGATGGCCTTGAATTTCTCCCGACCATTTCACGGAATCTATAGCTTGATGGGGTGGTATTTCATCGGGCGTCGGCATTGGGACCACACCTACCACTCGGCCTTTAGTCGCATCTTACGAAGGGCGCCTAGCTGTGAGTATATTCTAACGCCCTACTCACAGGTCACAAGATTGATGTGAAAATACTAGGTACGTAGTTAGTATGAGAAAAAGAGCGGCTGAACAAATGATGAAATGTCAAAAATACAATAAATTGTTAAAAGATAGAAATATAATTCAGAAAAAGTACAAAGAAGGCGATTATGTCATGGTGAAGAATACTTTTAGTACGTCTGCAGCTTGTAGGAAATTTTAGCCTAAATTTAAGGAGCCATACATAGTATCTAAGGTTTTACCAAACGATTGATATATTGTGAGGGCCTATAGTTGAGTCTAGTACCTTATAGGGGGACATGGGAAGTGGATAAATAAAGCCGTGGATGAATTATGTATTTTATAATTATGTAAAGAGGTATTTAGCCAATCGGGACGATTGCGCATCGGGATGCCCGAACTGTAGCAATACGTTTAAAACCAAAAGAAAGAATAACAAAGAGGCCTGTCGGTTAAGTTATAAGTGGACAGTTGTGAAGAGGTATGCGAAACGGTCGGTGTGAATAAAAACGATTGTTTATTGTATTTTTTATTATTTTATGCATACATTTGCATATTATATTATATATATAGTTGTTTATAGTTGCATCCTTTAAAGGACTACAAAACATATCGCCCTGTAAATAGTCGATACAAGAAAGGAATCGAAATGAATTCTAAATCAATCTAGATGAATATTCTTTGTGGAAATCTATGGGTAAACTTCGAACTTGTAATTCAATTTGGAAGGCAGGATTAAAAATCTTTAATTATTCAGCCATCAGAAAACTGATCTCAAATCTTAACATTCGAACAAATATTAATTAAAAAATAAAATAAAAAGAAGAATGTTTAGTCTATAAAGAAGTTAAATAAATAAATGTTAATGTAAATAGGTCTGATTAAAGTTTACAATTTGAGAAACCCAAAGCTCTACATTTACGATTAATGGATGGTAAGATGGATACCCTTGTTTTTGAGTAAAAAGACAAGATCAATTAGTAAAACGCGAAGGGGTAATGCGGAGAGGTTGTCGAATAAACGGGAAGTATCAAAGGCGGCGCTTTAATGAAAGTAAAACTTGCATTAATGAGTGTCATGTGTACAACAGAACACTTCGAAACATAACCTTCCAACTAACCTAATTTTTTTTCGAAAGCTTATTACCACTTTCCGGGTTGTTTCAAGCTGCGTACAACACTTCCGCCCACAACTTGTATTACCTCTATTTTAAGTTCTTTATAATAAATGTAATATTATTTTCGAGATATTTGCCCAGGGACGCCGAACATCAGAAATACGATTTCACTGTTGAAGCGCCAAAACGATGGCTTTACAGTTGTAATCCCCTAAAAACAGGTTATTAAACAAATTTACAAGTCACTTTAAGTGCTCGAAAACAACTAAGTTCGAAATTACTTGTAAAATTGTCGAAGCCACAATTTTACGAACGCGCCAAAATAGTGTCCGGACTTTTTTCACGACCTTATGATCTTTAATTCTTTTAAACTACTTTCGTTTTTCTTTTGCACATTATACTAGTTTGTGCGTTAGGGAGTTTTTTAATGGTTGCAAATAATTTTTAAGACACTTATAGACTTTGTGATTTTATTAGTTAAATATTTTCACTTACCGACAGGCGTTCCAGACTCAATGGCGACCCTTAGTCGCTCAACGAGCACCGCTTTCACTCCTTTGGTATCTAAACCACGCGATTGCAATTCGGTGCGCAATTCGGCAACTTTTAGTTTTTCTATTTTTGCAATATCCATTGCAATTATTCTTGTAGTTAATTTTTTTGCAATTTAAAACAGCGTCTTGATTGCAAGAGAAGCCCAATAGTTCGGACACATTCACGCCGCTTATCTACGCTTGCAATGCGGTTCACTTATGAAATGGTCTTTAATTTTACAGTTAATTGAATAACTAAATTCGAGTTTTTAGATTTAATTCGGTTCGAATGATTAGTGCGTTTTGTAGACAAGATATTTTCACGAAATTTATGCGCCAGCGGAGTTATTTGCATGGGACAAAGTATTTTTCGTACATCGGCCACGGTAAATGTAGACACTTCCAAGAAAGGTATAGATGATTATTTGCTTGCTGTGGAAAAGATATATTCACCATATCACCCTTCTCTTTCTGGCCGGGCCATTAAATCCACCTCTCCATGACGCTGTATTTATGTATTTACTCTTTCTTTATTTTTTTGTGTTACTTCGTTTTTAATGAAGTTCTTGATAGGTCGTAATATTAATAATTGAAATAATTAACAGATTGAAATTCGTGCATGTGGTTGGATGTAGTATGTGTAACTCGTTGTATTGGTTATGTAATAGATTAAAAATCCGCTCATTTACACGATTTAAACACTTTTCGGTTTGGTTAGGTGAATTGGAATAATAGTGGTGAATTAGAATTTAGAGAAGGGATGCGTCATATATTTGGTCTGGAATAAAACTCAACGTAAGGATGAGTGGCGTATACTCTGATAGCATCTATAAGTTTAGTGGTTTAAAGGCCATGAAAATATTGATTAAGGTGGGACCAGCCTGCATATTTAGAGATTTAAAATGTTGCATCTTCGATTGATGTGAATTTTAAATCAATTAGTGTCTAAATTAATGTTTTCCTTCATTACAGTTATTTTTAAATGGTCAGTTAATGTTCCTTATGGCGGAAGGTTCATAGGAGAATTTTATTTCTTTACCTCTCCTTTTACAGCAACAATTATAATGAGATAACTTGAATTATGAAATCATTTGCAACGTACGACAGGCTCATTTGAGGAATATTCGAGTATGAAAATCCTGTATATAGGGTGGGCCATAAATTTTTGCAAATGGCAACATTGTATTCTTAAGGGGGTATTCTGGTCTAGAATTTCGAAAAAAATCGATTTTTTTCTTTTTATATGTTCTTATAGTTTATATTTTTAAGAATGCTGTCCAAGGGAAATTTTAAAATTCCAATAATTGGCGAAGTTACAGCTGCTTTAGCAATATTATGTCACTTGAACCTGCTATGCCTTGAAATTTTAAAACGCGTTTTTCCCGAAACTGTCTTTGTTAAAACAATACCCACGATTTTTCAAGTTCTAATGAACCGATATACTTCAAATTTAGTACATGTCTTCTTTATAGGGTTTTCTATTGCATGAACTATCCTCATGCCCAAATTTCAATGTTAACTATTTTTAAAAAATTCGGAAAACTAAAAAA
Source organism: Microdon myrmicae (assembly GCA_963931805.1). Lineage (NCBI taxonomy): Eukaryota > Metazoa > Arthropoda > Insecta > Diptera > Syrphidae > Microdon > Microdon myrmicae. The sequence goes on from OZ007497.1 coordinate 135,625,187, forward strand.
AAGTGGTACAAAAATAATTTTTTTTTTCAAGCAGTCGCCAGTTTAAAAAAAACACCACTTTTTCAACTTTTTTAGTTCCAACGATAAAGGCATTTCTATAAATTAACAATCTTTTTTTTTTTTTAGATTGCTAGAAGGGTTGAATTGTGGGTATGGTCACGTGCCAACTTTTTGAGATCCCCCACTTCATCAGCTGCTAACTTTTTGAATTTTGAATTTTTTACTTTCAATTTTTTTTACTGTATTCTTGAAATATTAATAAACATTATTCATCATCATCATCATCGGCACTACAACCGGGAACCGGTCTTGGCCTTATTTAGCAAGTCCTGAGGCTTGTTAAAATTTCCATAATGATTTATTTTGTCTGGGCAAGGTCATTAGTCTTGCGTCAGGGGCTCCCCGACGGGGAATCGAACCCCGGTCTCCCGGATGACAGGCGGGTATACTAACCACTATACTATCGAGGAGCCCAATAAACATTATTATTATTTTATTATTATTTACTGGCCTGTAGGAACCCGGAAGTTCATGACCTCACCGACTCAGATCCGCCATTGTTCCCTGCCCTGTGCGCTCTTCTTCCACGTTCGACCATCTGATCCGATCTCCTCGATGTCCAATCTAACATTGTCCACCCATCTCCGTCGCAACCGTCCTGCCGGTGTCTTTCCCGTTAGTTCACCGTCCAGAATTCTATGCACGGTCCTATCTTCGCCCATTCGCGCTACGTGTCCGGCCCATCTTAATCTTCGCGACTTGATCACTCTCACTACCCTAGGTTTGCGGTAGAGCTCTTCCAATTCGTGGTTGTGGAGTTTTCTCCATTGTCCTGACTCCTCGTCATATTTACCGCCAAATATACCCCTTAAAACTTTATTCTCGAATACGCGGAATTCGTTCTCTTCATCATGTATAGATCAATCGGCATGATTATGGTTCTATAGACACGGACCTTTATGTTGCGTGATAGCAGTTTGGATTTTAATAGTTTACTGGCTGCATGCCAACTAGCGTTGCCGGAATGTAGTCTTTTGTTAATTCCTTTGACGTTTCGTTTCTGGTCGTCAGTATCCTTCCCATATATTTAAATTCTTTGACATTTTCAAATATCTTGTCTTATATGTGTTCTTTGAGGTCCACCTGCTCTCGCCGTAATCATGTATTTCGTTTTGTCTTCGTTTATTTCTAAGCCCACCTCTTCTGCTGCTTGCATGATGATTTCACAGTTTTTACTTATAGTTTCGAGATTATCACCCAGAACCGCGACGTCATCCGCATACGCGAGCACTTGTGTGACCCCGTTCAGGGATGATCCGGCCGCGTTGTCATCTTGTACCTTTCTGATAACATACTCGAGGACAAGGTTAAAAAGGCATGGTGAGGGGCCATCCCCTTGTTTTAGTCCGTCCCGGATTTCAAATGGTTCTGAAAGGTGGTATTCTATTCTAACTCGCCCTTTGTTTTCGTTCATGCAGATTTGAATGAGGGCGGCATATTTTTTCGGGATCCCCAGCTCAACCACAATATGGTAGAGTCTTTGCCTTGCGACTGAGTCGTAGGCTTTTTTGGAGTCAACGAACAGTTCGTGGACCGTCTCTCCGTATTCCCACTTCTTTACCAGCAGTTGCCTTATTATGAACATTTGGTCGCTTGTTGACCGGTTCCGACGGAATCTGCATTGGTAGTCTCCCAATATTTCTTCTGCGTACGGTGTGATTCATAAACATCCTATAAAAAATGAATAGTGAAAATATTGATTGCTTTTTTTTTTACAGCTCTTCAAAAATTGCGTTAAATTCGTGCGTCTAGATCAGAATACCCCCTTAAAAACCGTTAGAAGGAAGGGCGCGAGTTATGGTATTGGGTACTCCTTAGTAATGAAACATCCTCAAGAATAAAAAAACACAATTAGTAAATTGCCTTTCTTTTTTTTTCTCTTTTTTATTTTCTTCACTTTTTTTCTAAGGTTATATTACACACAGTAAAGTACAAAACAAAGTCTGTTTACGCATATATTTAAAAAAAATTCCAATTTCTTTTATATACTCTACCACTTTCTGTTGCATCTCTTTTCTTTTAGTCAATTAGATTTGTTGATTTTACACAGTTTAACAAAATGCTCTTTTTACATACGGTATATATTGTGACGCATATAACAATCAGTACTAGAATATTCGAGAAAGACCGAAACAAAGTACTAGAATATTCTATAAAGTACTGGAAAACTGGAGACTATGAACAATAGAACATTCAAGGCTATGGAACGGACGGAAACGAAACACCGAATCAGAATGTGAGGAAATGGTATAAATACGTCGCACACAGATCGTGCAGACAAGTAAAAAGTAAGAGTAGGCAAGCGATAAGTAAGGAAGCGATAAGTAAAGAAATTAAAAGTTTATATAATATTGTAGCGAGCATAGGGTTCGCTGGATTAATTATTTTTAATAAATAAGAGACGTTAAATCGATTTCGAATTAATGTAACACTTTATTAGTCCGTTAATAACAACCGTTACTTTTACCGTACACATAACGATTTCTTGACTTATCGCATCCTTACTTATCGCGTCTTTGTCTCTGCTTACTTCTTACTTCTTACTCCTTTCTTATCTTCCCGATCTGCGTGCGAAGTATTTATACCATTTTTCCTCATTCTGATTTGGTGTTTCGTTTCCGTCCGTTTCATAGCCTCGAATTTCTATTGCTCATAGCCTCCAGTTTTCCAGTACTTTATAAAATGTTTTAGTACTTTGTTTCGGACTTTCTAGAATACTCTAGTACTGATTGTCATATGCGTCACACTACCCACCGCCTAGATTAGTTCGTCCCGAACTTAGTTCACTGGTCTCCTGGGTTAACAAAAGTCGCCAGTCGGTCACGATGTACCACTTTCATCTTGGCGTTCGGTCTTCGCTGAATCCTATAGAGAACGTCTAATTCTTGTGAGAATCTTATACGGTCCTTCCCAATGTTGCTGCAACTTTGGAGACCTTCTTTTTTGCCGATGAGGGTTATAAAGCCACACGTTATCGCCTGCATTAAATCCGGATGCGTTGGCTCGAACGTCGTACCTTGTTTGCATCCTATCACTGGATACCTTGATTTGCTTTTGAATCAAATGATAAATCTCATCGAGGCGATTGCTCCATTCGGCTACGTAGTCTTCGGTCTTATCTATGGCGTCTGGAGGTATTCCGAATCGCAGATCGGCTGGTAATCGTATCTCTCGTCCAAATATAATTCTTGCTGGAGAATGGCCTGTCGTATCGTGATTAGCCGATCTATAGTTCATGAGAAAGGTTTGTACATATTTGTCCCAATCTCATTGGTGATCACTAACGACCTTCGATAAATGCTCTTTCATTGTTCGGTTGAATCTTTCGACCATTCCGTCTGACTGCGGCTGTAAGGGTGCGGTCCTGGTTTTCCTTGCGCCCAGTGCCGCACAGATGCCTTGAAATATCTGTGATTCGAAGTTTCGGCCTTGATCGAAATGAAGGTCACAGAGAACTCCATATCTGCTGATCCAATTATTGATAAGCTGCTCAATGATGGTTGTTGCTTCTTGGTTTGGAATTAGAAGGACTTCCACCCACTTACTGAAGTAATCCATGATGACCAACATGTATTTGTTGTTGAACTGCTTCATAGCGCTCCTTGGTTTTGCTGTTGGTCCTTTTGTCGCAGCGCAAGTTGTGCACTTCCTACACCAAGACTCGACGTCATCTCTCATGTGAAGCCAGTAGAATCGAGATCATAATTTTGAAAGTGTTTTATTAACTCCCAGATGTCCACCGGAGGCCCCGTCGTGCATTTCTGTTAGTACATCTTTGTTGTATTCCAGAATACTACCCTTATTCGCTTTAACACTAATTCATGTCCTTTCAAACACAACCCTTAAAACTACATCCTCACATATCTTACATTCTCAGTTAATACAGCACATTTCATAAATAAACAGACACTATATTCTATATCCAGTCACTTACATATCCAGTCACTTACAGCACATTTCATAAATATGCCCCTTTTCATAACAAGCACATTTTTCATTTCAAAACATGGCCACTTTGATTTTCGTTCAAAGTTTATTCAATATTCTAAGTCACAGAGACTTTTAGATTGTTTTGTTCAGTTTATACGCCACAGTCAGTTAGAACAAAATGTTCTATATAAACAAGTAAATTTATATGAAAAAAGTAGAAAGAAGAGAGCTCAGCTTGAGATAGCTGAGTTCGATAAAATAAAAATAAATAAAACAAATATTTAAATAAAAGAGATCTTTTATTATTATTAATAACATATAATAAAGAACACTTAAATTCTTTAATAAATATAATAACCTCCTCGCTCTTCCCTCGAAAGAGGAAGCACGGCGTTGGAGCCGTAACACTGGTGGCAGCGGTGGGATCCACGAAGACTAATAATTTCGAAATTTCATGTGCCAATGTGTTCCAGAGGAAATCTAAATTAACCTCAGTGGCAGCAGATGAAAAAAAAACCCCACAAGAAGACAACACCTCAGAAAAAAAAAGAACAAAACATCAATCAACATATATTAGTAGTAAGAATCGTTAGCGAAATATCAATTTTTCTGTTCATTTTTCCGTAGGAATATTTTTACCTTGGAACTTTTAACTTTTCCTTTTTACTAACAATTTTGTCCGATAGAAATTATTTCGAATATTCTCTTTACAGTATTTCGACGACATTTCCGTTTTGTCTTTTTCGCCGAATTTTCTTTCTCTACAGCTTTGAGACCAAATTAACTTTCTTTTTCATATATATTGAATAACTAAAAGAAAGGCCATTTTTATATACCGTATTTTTAAGAAGTGATTTTGCCATACATTGATTTCAGAGTTTTCAAGATTACGAGTCCGTATTACACGAGACAGGCGGCTAGGCAGGGGGAAGAACAAATCCACTCTCTACAAATACACCATAACCCCCCTGAAATGGCTCTTTCTGTCGGAATTTCTGATGTTTTCAGAATCGTCCCTACCTTTGACGGAAAACCCTGCGACCTAGATAAATTTATTTCCGGGGGAGACGTTTTATTTAGATCTATAAAAAGGGCAGACCCAGAGATATATGAAACATTTTTGGAGCTAGTCCAAAATAGACTACAGGGTCCTGCCTATGATCTAATTAGGTATAGCACAATTGCTAAATGGGAAGATTTAAAGGATAAACTTGAATCAGAATATAAAGAGGAGCAATCTCGGTCAACGGCACACAATGAGTTGATATCCCTGAAACAAAACTTCAGAGAAACCGTTCGGGAATACGGAGATAGAGTTGCGAATGCTCTGAGGACGCTGAACTCTGCTACGTGTGAAATAACAGCAGACGCGGTGGTTAGGGAATTCTTGATAGAAGAAAACTCAAAATTGGCAGTGCAAATATTTGAGGATGGTCTCAAGAATGAACAACTGAAAATCCTAGCCAAAGCCCATGGGGGAAGTAGTTTAAAACAGTCTATTGCACATGTAGTATCACATGCTGCTCGAATGGACAACTCTCCCAGGCCATATAACTATAATGACAGATTTAATCGAATAGTCTGCCAAACCTGCGGTAAGCCAGGTCATTCTCAGGACACTTGTTATCGGAACATGCAGTCCAACAATTTTCCGAATAGACAACCAATAAAAAGAGAATATAACATTATATGCAATTTATGTGGACGGAATAATCACACAGAGAACGAGTGTAGATACAAGATATCTAGGAATGGACCATCCTTAACAAATTACCAACAAGGTACAACAACGCGTAATCCATTCCGAAATAATCCTGCAAACACCGAAAATCGTTTTAGTGAATATCCTAGAATCACCAATAGACAACACCATAAGCAAAATGTTCACTTTTCTCGGGTGCAAGAGTCGGAAAACGAGGCCTGACGCCAACCCAATTTTGTGGAAGACAGACAAAGTTTTTCTTTTATAACTTTTATAAGCTCCTAACCAAATAACTAAAGCGATACAGATAAACGAAGAGAAACCAAGCACTAATATAAATATTCCGATTCATACTCCAATTTTGGAAAATAATTCAGCAACACGGACTGAAAATTCGAAATTTTCAGCAGTAGTAAAAACTGAAATCCCTAATATTTCGGATATCCCTATTGACCACAGAGACACTTCAGCAATATTAAAGACTGAAAATTCAGAACTTGCAGAAAATACACTAACAAAAATCCCTCACATTTCGGCTATCCCTATAGACAACCCCGACACTTCAGCAACAAAGACTGAAAATTCAGCAGTGGCAAAGACTGAAGATCCAAAAGGTGCAATAAAAATCGAAACCCAGGTCAGTTCAGTAGTTAACACTGAAGAACACCATGTTTCAGCAGCAAAGTCTGAAGGATTGAAGGTTTCTACAGCAGATATAACTGAAGAAATAGTTCAAACAGCAAATAAGACTGGGAACCAAGATGTTCTAACAGCAAATAAGTCTGAAGAACTATACGAATCAGTAAATGAGACTGAGAAACTAAACGATCCATCAGCAATGAGTAAGACTGAAAAGGTAAACGTTCCGACAGAAGTTAAAGCTATAGAAAATGATGACAATGAGCCGAAAACACTAAACATTTTAAATAACGATACTAAACACCAACACGAAGTTATGAAAATTGAAAATAATAATTCAATTAAAATAGGTATTGAAAAGAAAAACCTTATAAATACCTTACAAATTAAATTTTACAACAATAAACATGTATTCGAACACAAAATAAGAAAAAATAAAAAGGCACACAGTCATTTAGGACAACTGAGATCATTTCTTAAGAAAATTTTTGGTATTATGCAATTCTATGCAGTCATCATAATAATAGGCCCAAAAAAGTTTTGGAAAATTTTCCATAAATTTAAGGAAAAGATAGACACTTAACAAATGGCCTTTGTTTTTATTCAATATATAAAACAATTGTAAGAAATGACGGAAACGAAAGAAAAAAAAAAGTTAAAAAAGGGGAAAAAAGAAAGAAAACTTTGGAGTGAAAATATATATTGGGATATAATATATTGGAAATTCGAACGAAGAAGAGAATTTTGAGAATTAATATTAATCATATATATGGAAAAAAAAATATTTTGGATGATAAAAGAAAGGGTTCCAAGTGGAAATATTTTAAGTTAGTTGGAAATATTTAAAGTTAGTTAAAATATAATGTAAGTAGACTATAAGTAAACTTTTGGATTATTGTAACCTATTTTTCTAGTATTAAGAACTTTTGGATTTTTGTAACTTTTGATATAAGATTAATTTTGAACGCCATTGTAATTGAACGAAAATCCAAGTCTGTAATTAATCCTAATCTAAGCAATAGTTAACAGAAAATTATTCTCTTCAAGGATAATTTTCTTTCTCGAAGAAGGGTGGGATGTTGTATTCCAGAATACTACCCTTATTCGCTTTAACACTAACTCATGTCCTTTCAAACACAACCCTTAAAACTACATCCTCACATATCTTACATTCTCAGTTAATACAGCACATTTCATAAATAAACAGACACTATATTCTATATCCAGTCACTTACATATCCAGTCACTTACAGCACATTTCATAAATATGCCCCTTTTCATAACAAGCACATTTTTCATTTCAAAACATGGCCACTTTGATTTTCGTTCAAAGTTTATTCAATATTCTAAGTCACAGAGACTTTTAGATTGTTTTGTTCAGTTTATACGCCACAGTCAGTTAGAACAAAATGTTCTATATAAACAAGTAAATTTATATGAAAAAAAGTAGAAAGAAGAGAGCTCAGCTTGAGATAGCTGAGTTCCATAAAATAAAAATAAATAAAACAAATATTTAAATAAAAGAGATCTTTTATTATTATTAATAACATATTAATAAAGAACACTTAAATTCTTTAATAAATATAATAACCTCCTCGCTCTTCCCTCGAAAGAGGAAGCACGGCGTTGGAGCCGTAACATCTTTTACTTTTGATGGTGGGACTAGAATCTGCATTCGATAGGATTTTCCGTCCGCGACTTCCCATTTACGCTTTAGAATTCCATCTTCCACCAGCAAGGAATTCCATTGTGCCCAATATGCCTTAAATGTTCCACTCTTGTCGGAAATATTGTTCCAAGTTGGCCGCTCGTTCTTTTCTTTGTGTTCCAGGATTAGCGACATATCTTCATCCTGAAGTTGAGCTGCGCGTATGCACCACTCGTCCGCCCATCTAGTACTTCTACTTGTACATTTCGCAGGTCGTACGCCTCTTCTTTCTCTTCCGCTCTATGACAATGTTTACAATCTGGCTTACATGGTCTTCTTGATAGAGCATCAGCGTTATTATGCACCTTCCCTCGTCGGCGGGAAATTTGGAAATCGTACGTTTGAAGTCGTTCGATCCATCGAGATATTTGTCCTTTCGTATTCTTAAAATTTAACAACCATTTCAGGGCGGCATGATCCGTCCGAAGGTGGAATCGACGTCCGTAGAGGTACTTATGGAAATTCTTAACGGCTTCTACGACAGCCAGCAGTTCCTTTCTTGTTGCGCAGAAGTTTCTCTCTGGCTTAGATAGAACTCGACTATAATATGCGACAACTCTCTCTTTACCATCGACTTCCTGTGACAGCACTGCTCCGATTCGTGTTACTTCCATCAGTATCCAATATAAATGGGCGATCCGAACTTGGGAATGCCAATGTTGGAGTCTTATATAACTCGGCCTTCAATGTGATGAATGCTGCCTCACACTTTTCTGTCCAATTGAATTTCTTGTCTTTACCCGTTAGTTCGTGTAGGGTTTTAGCCACATTGGCGAAACATTTAACAAACTGTCGGTAATATGTGGCTAATCCCATAAAGCTTCTCAACCGTTGCTTGTCTTCTGGGGTAGGCTACTCTCGGACGGCTGCTATCTTATCAGGAACTCCTGCAGATGAAACGATGTGTCCCAGGAATCTTACTCTCATTTGGAAGAGTTCACATTTCTTCGAATTGAGCATTAAGTTGGCCTGTCTTAGTCGTTCAAAGACGGAGCGCAGGTTATTGATGTGTTCTGGTAAATTCCTTCCAACAACGATGATATCGTCCAAGTACACAAGACACGTCTTCCATGTAAGTCCCCGTAGAACATTTTCCATTAATCGTTCAAACGTTGTTGGAGCATAACACAATCCAAAAGGCATCACGTTGAATTGATGAAGTCCGTTTCCGGTAGTAAACGCTGTTTTCTCCTTGTCCTCCTCCTTCACTTCCACTTGCCAGTAACCGCTTTTTAGGTCCAATGTTGAAAACCACTGAGCTCCAGAAAGGGTATCTAATGTGTCGTCGATTCGAGGAAGTGGGTAACTGTCTTTCTTTGTAACGTCGTTTAACCGGCGGTAGTCGACACAAAATCTAGTTGTCCCATCCTTCTTCTTGACGAGCACTACCGGCAAAGTCCATGGGCTCGATGATTTTTCGATGACTCCTTGCTCTTCCACTTCTCGAATCATGTTGCCTACTTCTGATTCTTTGGCCAACGGTAGTCGACGTGGTGGCTGTCTTATAGGTCTTGACTCACCCGTATCAATGGGATGTTTAACTATACCGGTGCGTCCGAATTTATCATTTCCTGTCACAAAAATATCAGAAAAATCGTTCAGGAGTGATTTAACGCTTGCCTCTTCTCTGTCTGTTAATTCGATTTTCTGGGACATCAACTTAGAGGATGCACCAGCGGGCTGTTGAATTGAATGGTCTTCTCCCCTTGTCTGAATTGAGCTTATCATTGATACGGGTGCACATTCTGCGATTACCTCTCCTTTTCTTATTGCGATAGGCTCCTTGGACGCATTTAATACTCTGACGGGTACGATGTGCTTCTTCGCATCGATAAGGGCTGTCCCAACAAGGATGTTCCCCTTACGCTGATTTTATACAGCCTCGGTGATGTAAAATCGATTGTCACCGGGATCACTCTCGAGACTGCCTCAAATTACCGAGTCTGAACGAGCTGGGATCTCATCCTCCTCACGCACATAACATTTCAGCCTTCGCAATTGTTCGTCCTGCAGTGTAATAGCAACCTCCAAGTGTCACTTGCGGCCGCCACCCCATCAATTAATAGTTTGTAATTTTAATATAATTTGTGGTATGATGGTAAGGTGGTGGAGGAGTTGCGCGATCCACAAGTGAGTTTTCGAACACGCCCCGATTCGGGTGTGGATCGTGCGGCTCTTCGAGTTCGAATTCGGTTTTCGAAGTGGACGTGAATGGGGAGCGAAAGAGAGAGAACAGGTGAATGTTTCTTTTTTGATGTACGGTTTTTGGAATTCCGTTTTCGATAAGAGGAAAAAAGGCAGAAAAAAGAGAAAAGGGCAGTAAAAAATTCGGTTTTGGCTTGTCCCGCAGGTTTTTCAAAAAACCACACTAAATGTTAAAATTTGTTAAAAGTGTTAGAAAAAGTTGAAATAAATCTGATAACTGACGCCTACGCAGTTGGTGTCTATTATCTGGAAAGACGACGTGTGTGTATAAATTTTAATTAGCTACGCATGCCGTTCTCCTTTGGAGCCATTTAACGGCGCAAGCACATCGTTTAAACCTTTTCAATGCGACACGGAAGGACAACAAAGGGTTGACTGGGAATGGCAATCTCACAAGGCGGCACGCAACGAATTGAATGCTGATCACTGACCTGGAGAGCTGTTTCAAGGGACTAATCTGACCGAGAGCAGGAACACAGTACATTCCTGACCATCGTTTTCTCGGATCACAGGTAAAATTAAACACTAATTGATTTTCTGTGGCAGAGACAAAAAAAAATACTGTCTCAAACTGGCGCTGCGGACAGGATTCGAGGAAGCCTGAGTTAAACTCGTAAACGCTTGAAAAGCCCGAATCTAGAGGGAACCTAGAAGACTATAAATTAACACATAAAAATTAAAAACAACAATTGGATTTCCAATCCAGCAGCAAGATAACATAGTGCAGCGAGCTTAGGTTTCGCTGGATTATTTATTTTTGAATAAATAAGAGCCGTTAAATTGATTTTTGAATTAATATAACACTTTATTAGTCCGTTAATCACAACCGTCACTTTTACCGTACACAACGATTTCTTGAGTTATCGCTTCCGTACTTATCGCGTATTTTCCTTCTTACTTCTAACTTGAGACTTATCCTTCCGCTCTGCGTGCGACGTATTTATACCGTTTTTTCTCATTCTGATTTGGTGTATCGTTTCCGCCCGTTCCATAGTCTTGAATGTTCTATTCCAGTTTTCCAGTACTTCCTATAATAATCTAGGACTTTGTTTCGGACTTTCTCGAAGATTCCAGTACTGATTGTCATATGCGTCACACTACCCTCCGCCTAGATTAGTTCGTCCCGAACTAAGTTCACTGATCTCCTGGGTTAACAAAAGTAGCCAGTCGGTCACGATGTACCACTTTCATCTTGGGGTTCGGTCTTCGCTGAATCCTATAGACAACGTCGTTAATTCTTGTGAGAATCTTATACGGTCCTTCCCAATGTTGCTGCAACTTCGGAGACCTTCCTTTTTGCCGACGAGGGTTATAAAGCCATACGTTATCGCCTGCATTAAATCCGGATGCGTTGGCTCGAACGTCGTACCTTGTTTTCATCCTGTCACTGGATACCTTGATTTGCTTTCGAACCAAATGATGAATCTCATCGAGGCGATTTCTCCATTCGGCTACGTAGTCTTCGGTCTTGTCTATGGCGTCTGGAGGTATTCCGAATCGCAGATCGGCTGGTAATCGTATCTCCCGTCCAAATATAATTTTTGATGGAGAATGGCCCGCCGTGTCGTGATTAACTGATCTATAACTCATGAGAAAGGTTTGTACATATTTGTCCCAATCTCGTTGGTGATCACTAACGACCTTCGATAAATGCTCTTTCATTGTTCGGTTGAACCTTTCGACCATTCCGTCTGACTGCGGCTGTAAGGGTGCGGTCCTGGTTTTCCTTACGCCCAGTGCCGCACAGATGCCTTGAAATATCTGTGACTCGAAATTTCGGCCTTGATCGGAATGAAGCTCACAGGGAACTCCATATCTGCTGATCCAATTATTGATTACCTGCTCAATGACAGTTGTTGCTTCTTGGTTTGGAATTGGAAGGACTTCTACCCACTTGCTGAAGTAATCCATGATAACTAACATGTATTTATTGTTGTCGTTTGTTTTTGGGAATGGTCCTGAGATATCAATCGCAATTCGCTCGAAAGGGGCACCCACGTTGTACTGCTTCATAGCGCTCCTTGGTTTTGCCGTTGGTCCTTTGGTCGCAGTGCAAGTTATGCACTTCCTACACCAAGCCTCGACGTCATCTCTCACGTGAAGCCAGTAAAAACGAGATCGTAATTTTGAAAGTGTCTTATTAACTCCCAAATGTCCACCAGAGGCCCCATCGTGCAATTCTGTTAGAACATCTTTCACTTTTGATGGTGGGACTAGAATCTGCATTCGATGGGATTTTCCGTCCGCGGCTTCCCATTTACGCTTAAGAATACCATCTTCCACCAGCAAGGAATTCCATTGTGCCCAATATGCCTTAAATGTTCCACTCTTGTCGGAAATATTGTTCCAAGTTGGCCGCTCGTTCTTTTTTTTGTATTCCAGAATTAGCGACATATCTTCATCCTGAAGTTGAGCTGTGCGTAAAGCCTCATTCGTCCACCCATCTAGTACTTCTACTTGTACATTTCGCAGGTCGTACGCCTCTCCTTTCTCTTCCGCTTTATGACAATGTTTAAAATCTGGCTTACATCGTCTTCTTGATAGAACATCAGCGTTATTATGCACCTTCCCTTGCTGAATTGAGCTTATCATTGATACGGGTGCACATTCAGCGGTTAACTCTCCTTTTCTTATTGCGACCGGCTCTTCGGACGCATTTAGTACTCTGACAGGTACAATGTGTTTCTTCACCTCAGGTTGTTCCGTTGATAGTCTCCTTTTATGACAAGCGCATGAACAACAATTCTCACTCGATGTTTCATTCGTTCGTCGACGTTTCGTACAGTCAACAGAGATGTGGCCGACTCCGCCGCATGTCCAGCACTTCATAACAGGTCTCGGGGTTCTCCGTTGTACATGCCCGATTCTCTGGCAGGAACGTTCCTGGACGGACATTTCTCGGACTCTATATGTACTCCTGGTAGCCAGTTTAGCAGATTCATGTGCCAATGCGAACGCCAGTATTTCATTAATCGTCTTCTTTCCCGCCAAACGAACGGCCTGTTGCAAGTCCCGATCTTGGAGTGCGTTTATAAATGCATCCATTGCTACCTCGTTCAGAAATTCTTTAGTCATATTTGTATAAGCCAAGTTTGCCAATCGCTCAATGTCTGCCTGCAACTGTTGAAGATTTTCTCCAGGTTTCTGCATTCTGCTCCGTAGTTGCATGCGGTAGACCTGCTGCATGTGGTTGTCTCCATACCTAGCTTCAAGGCCGTCCCTTACCGCTTGGAAATCTGTTTGCTTCTCTGCTGGTATGGTTTGTAGTAATTCTGCAGCCGCCCTGCGGAGTGGCACGATTAGTGATGTACACTTTTGCTCATCCGACCACTTATTATAATTGGCCGCGGCGTTAAACTGACGTATAAATACGGAGAAGGGTCCCGTTCCATCGAAGGTTGGCGGTTGCATCCTTGTATCTTTGTAGTCATGTTGATTGCTAGGCGATGTGTTATTTCTCTCAACACACTCAAGTCTCTTTTCGATTCGCATTATTTCTTCGGTGACTTTTAGATCCAGATTTTCTACTTCGTTTCGAATTTCTGACTGGATTTCTTCCTTCAAGTGTTGAAAATTACATTTCATCCACTGCGTTTGGGCATCCAATTTTGCATTCAGATCTGCAGCTTGTGCGTCGAATTTTGAGTTTTGAGCATCCAACTTTGCATTAACATCTGCAGCTTGCGCGTCCAATTTTATCATCATCCTGAGCATCTCCGAAATGTCCAACTGTGGTGAGCTCTTCTCCGTTACATCGGCACCATCTTGACTCGCTGTTTCTTCTCCGTCCGGACAGTCTGGTGCAATCGCAAAAACATATGTGTCAACATTAATACCCTCTTCCTCCATTGCTGCTTGTAGGCGCTGTCGAGGAATTTGCTTCTGTCCTCCGCTATCCAGATTCCGGTCCTCAAGTTCCTTCTTCAACTCAGGAACGCGAAGATCCTCCAAATGTCGATCTGACATCGTCACAACACGCTTTCACAGCTTATTCACTTAAACAATAATTAATCCCACTTCTGACACCAATTGTAGCGAGCTTAGGGTTCGCTGGATTAATTATTTTTGAATAAATAAGAGCCGTTAAATTGATTTTTGAATTAATATAACACTTTATTAGTCCGTTAATCACAACCGTCACTTTTACCGTACACAACGATTTCTTGACTTATCGCTTCCGTACTTATCGCGTATTTTCCTTCTTACTTCTAACTTGAGACTTATCCTTCCGCTCTGCGTGCGACGTATTTATACCGTTTTTCCTCATTCTGATTTGGTGTATCGTTTCCGCCCGTTCCATAGTCTTGAATGTTCTATTCCAGTTTTCCAGTACTTCCTATAATAATCTAGGACTTTGTTTCGGACTTTCTTGAAGATTCCAGTACTGATTGTCATATGCGTCACAATAGCAATTGGCAGACCGAGGAACACAACGATTTCCTTCGTGAAAGGCAAAAATACATTACAGCAACAGGCCACGGCGGGCATTAATTCGATTTTGACGTTCAACGATATGATCCAAGTTGTTCAGCTGCACTATATAATCAGTACCGGTACCCCATCGTGGTTGGGTTGAGATTGCAGAGTCGCAGGCAACAGAGGGAAATTTATATATATATGTATACATTTTTTTTTTCTCCTTTCTCTTCTTTTTCTTGTTTTTTTTTTTGTCAATTAGTGAATACGGCTATTTATTTATTTATTTATTTTCATTTAGTGTTAAGTGCAAATTTTGTATTAACTTCAGTAGCAGTGTTTTGGTTTTAGTTTTAAGTTAGTGTGGCCAAATTGGTTATCGTTTGTTTTTGTTAAGTCGCCAATTTCAATAATTTTCCTTTTTTTTTTCTCTTCTTTTTCGCTTTTCTGAATGGTGTGATATTGGTTGTCAACTTTGATTTGTTCTACAAAAAAAAAATTTTTTTTTTTGGTTTAGAAATTGTGATTCTGCTTTTCTTCCTTTTCGGCTGCGAGTTTAGATTTCGTTTGTTTTTTGTTGTGTTGCAAAAGTGACCAAAAAGTGGTTATTACATTTGCTTCCCCCTTTCTCTCTCTCTCTCTTCTCGGGCGGTGTCGTTGTTGTTTGTCCTGTCGCGCTGCTGGCGTGGTCTGCCGTTTTGTTGCTGCGGTTGGTGTGAGTGTCCCTTTGGGAGTGTTCGTTTGGTGATCGTGTTGCTTGTTGTTTTATTGGTAGGTTGTTTTTCGCGCCCCCTCGATTCGTGTGCGGCCTTTAGCGATCTGAGATTTCGAGATAGAACATTGTCGTCTCGGACGCTTTGGGAACAAAATACAGCCGGCTCGTGTGCGGATTGATTCTGTCGCGTTCGGGTTGGTTCTCTCGTTAGGGATATTGTATTTATTGCTGTGTTTCTTGTAGGATCCCGGGTGTTGTTTTGTTTCGGGGTTCCGGGTTTGGTCCTAGCATCGGGAAGTATTGAGTTTGGTTATAGATGCAAACAAGGCAGCGGCAAAGAGATGTCCGAGAGGGCACCCCTGCCCGGGCACGGCCGGAGGCATTTCCCGAGCCGCCGGTTGACGAGGTGGATCCGGAGGCATTCCACGATTCGCGGGACGAATTTGTGGACGAACGATCGCCAACGCGCCCCCCTCCCACCGTCAGCAAACAGCCGGTTGGGAGCATGGGAAACACACCGATGCCTTCGTATTTAAAGCTGGGCCCGCAGCCATATCCTGTACGGACCATGTTGGGCACAGATAGGGTTTTCGACCTTGTGTCGAAGGCGGTCCCCATGTTTTCGGGACAGGAAGGCCCGGATACAGCCGAGAGACTCTCTTCGTTTCTCAAAGGCTGTAGAAGGACCTTGGATGGGCTGGCGGTGGAAGAGGAACATACCTTCCTCCGGTGGCTGCCCTCTAGGCTGAGCGGCGAGGCCTATCGAATGTTCGAGGAGAGACCACTCATGACCTTCCTCGAAGCGGAACAGCGTCTCAGAGAGGCCTACGAACCCCGGGTGTCGTATGAGGAGTTGTGTGCACAACTCTCCAAAATGCGACCACTTCCTTCCGAGGATGCCACAAGTTTCGTTTCCCGAGTGAAGCGGGCCGTGGTACGGCGCGAGGAGGCAGCTGAGCGCTTTTATGGTCGCCAGGGTAGGCCCGTCTTCGCGAGCCAGCTTGAGGGCATGGCCAAGCCGGTGTTGGTAAGGGGTCTGAGGGAGGAAGGACTAAAGCACTTCCTCCTCACGTTGGGTAATGTCCCCTTTCGAAGCCTGGTGGACCACCTAACCGGATTTGGGCGAGCTCGTAGGTAAATGTTGAGGCAGGACGACCTGTTTGTGGATGCGCGGCACGGAATCGCCGAGCGAGCGTCGGAGACATTCGATGTAGGACCGGGAAGTTGCTCGACCCTTTTAGAAAACCCATCCTGCACTTTTAGGGATTACACCGCGGCGCCGGCGCCGGTTTTGTCGAATTTGGACCCCCGGGCGGTGTCTTTCGTGTTGCCTGGCGAGGAACCATGTAGTCGTCGGCGGGGGGGATGGTTTTGCTCGAGAGAGGTCGTACGGGCCCCATGAACATCGCACGGATGCTGGGGCCTGCACTCCGGCCTCCTCTGGCGGGGAAGCGTGGTCAAACACCGTGTCTTCCTCGAGCCGGAGTGAATGGTCGCAGGGGTTGGCTCAAGGGGCGTATGTGCCTGGAGATCGATCGGGTCGGGACAATCCGCTCAGGGATTCGGTTGATCGATCGGCTCGCCTCCTGGAATCCCAGACAACATGCAGCTTCTGCAAAGTAAGGGGTCATGTGTACGACGAGTGCCTGAGGAGAAGGAACACTTCCTTCTGTCGCGAGTGCTGGCAGTATGGCCACGACAATGTGGACTGCCCGCATCGCCCGAGACAGACGCGCCAACCCCAGGCTCCATACAGGGGTGGTGGACAGCAGGGCGGAACCGCGCGGCATGGGCCGCACCATCAGAAGCCGCAGGCTCAGAGGAGAGCCCTACCAGAGCCGCAGCCCCCGCCTAAGGGCGGCGGGCCGGCGACATCAGGCCCAAGAGTATTCAGCGTCCGGTGCTGTTGCGAGTTTTGTGGCCGACAAGGTCATAGCTTGCGCGGGTGCGAATACAGGCAAAGGTGGGAACAACGACAGGGTTCCCAGGGTTCTCCCCACAAGCGGCACGCCGGAACAGCACCTGTTGCGAGCCGAGAGCAGGACACCCGTGTGGAGACTGGGGCAAGCGCGAGAGATAGACGCAGAGGGCGTCGGGGACAGCGTCGGCGAAATCGGAAAGCCAGTAATAGTCGCGCGGAGAGTATGGATTCGCGGAAAGTAGGTGGAGATGATGGGCGACGATCGTCCGTGTCGGGCGGTGGCGGAAGGCGAACCGACTCCATGGACTCGGAGTCCTCAAAGGCGGGTGCGAGGCGTAGCGCCTCACCAAGGGCTACAAGAAATAGGAGCGAGCGACCTCAGCACCGTGGGCCCAGGTTGGGCCAAGGCCAGTCCAGTCCCGCTGGTTCGGAGTCTATTGAGACTTCCAGGCGGGATAGTCCTGAACGGAGGGACAAGGCACGGTGCGAATCTTGCAGCCGACGCACTTATGCGGCGACGGTGCGTCGGCAGGAGACACCTGATCAGAGGTCGGAAAACTCCCAGAGGTCGGGTCGGGAGACCGTAACCCGACCGCACTGAACACGTTGGTTGGCCAGAACTGTCCTCAGCTTTTGCCAGTAGAGGTCCCCATGGTCCAGCTCCCTTTGGACATTGGCCGTAGGAATACTACGCGTCTCATGGTGGACACTGGCGCTGAGGTCAGTCTTTTGAAGCGGAGGGCCCTTCACCGGGACCAGGCGGTGGACGTTCGGCAACCCACACCATTGCAAACCATATTTGGCAACGGCAAGTCGAGTGGGTCTTGCCATGGGAGTCTCAAGTTGCACCATGAGATTCCCTGCAGTTTCCACGTGGTAGACTCCATGCCAGGGTTAGAAGCAGACGGCTTGTTGGGTAATGACTTCCTGTCCAGGCATTGCAGCATCAACGGAGCGGGTGGATGTTTGGAATTTCCCCGAACAGCCATTAACCCCGAATTCTTCTCCGTTGATTTTGTTAATGGTGGGACGAGGGGGCTGAAGCATAAGGTAACCAAACGGGGAGTTGGGACACGGGGACCTGCCACGGTCGATACCGAGGTCCACACTTTTCCGGGGACCCCACCCACACGGGGAAGGGATACGAAAAAATGCTCAGCCAGGTCACCCCAGCGAGAGGAAACATCGTGGATGGATGAACGTGAGCCGCCGAGCATCGAAGTAGCCCTGAGTAGGCCGGTGGAAGTGCCGGCACGCTCCCAAATGGAGGTGGCTATCCCCATTGACATCCGGGAAAAGGCCATTCTGGTGCCGCAGGACGCCCGAGGAAACATTTTATTCTCGCACTGCGTATCTAGTAGGGCAAGGAGTGCCAGGTTATTGGCACTTAATACCCAGAATGGCCCTCAAAAGATACCCCACCAAGGAATATAACACCATCTCCTTGGTCAAGCGTAAAGATACGTCGCCGGGAACTGACTCTGACGACGAGTCAAGCAGGCCGGTGCCCGAGAACCAATCTTCGGAGGGACGATCCCTCCATTTCATTCGACACCTGTTCTCGGATGGTCAGTCGCCTGATGAACCCGATTTGAGCTCCAGGTTGGCACAATTGCACGGGGAACTTCGTTTAGGGGATAACCTGAACACACCCGAGTGCCAATCGATAACGGAGTTATGTCGAGAGTTCAACGATATTTTTCATTTACAGGGCGACTACCTGACGTACACCAGTGCAATCTTGCACGAAATACCTTTGGTACGGGATCAGGCACCCATTAACCAAAGAATGTACCGATTGCCCAAAAGCAAAAGGCAGGTTATCAACGAGCAAATTCGGGAAATGTTGGATAACGACATTATCCAACCAAGCAAAAGCCCGTGGAACTCCCCCCTTCTAGTGGTTCCCAAGAAAGCGGACCCGACGGAGAAACCCGATGGAGAGTTGTGGTAGACTTTCGCAAGTTAAACAAAAAAACCATCGGGGACGCGTATCCTATTCCCCGTATAGAGGACATTTTAGACCAGCTCGGTCGCTCGCGTTACTTCTCCACGCTCGATTTGGCCAGTGGCTATCACCAAGTTTTGGTGGATCTAAACGATCGGAATAAAACCGCCTTTAGCACCAACTATGGGCATTATGAGTTTCGACGTATGCCGTTCGGGTTAAAAGGAGCCCCGACTACGTTTCAAAGACTAATGAACCATGTCCTTACTGGTCTGCAAGGGGTCGAATGCTTCGTGTATCTGGATGACATCGTCATATATGGTAAGAACCTGGCTGACCATAATGACAAGCTCCGGAGGGTGTTCGACCGGTTGAGATACCACAACCTCAAACTTCAACCGGAAAAGTGTAGATTCCTGCAAAAGGAAGTGGTCTACCTGGGACATGTTTGTTCAGAAAAAGGGGCTTCGCCAAATCCTGACACGACAGCTAGTGTCAGAGATTTCCCCATTCCTAAGACGGTACGCCACGTCCAATCATTCATAGGGCTAGCGAACTATTACCGGAAATTTGTGCCAAATTTTTCCCGGATAGTGCGCCCCTTAACGAACTTATTAAGGAAGGATGTGAAGTTCACGTGGTCGTCCAAATGTCAACAGGCATTTGAAGAGATAAAGGGGAAGTTAATTTCGCCACCACTATTGGTTTACCCAGACTTCACAAAACCCTTTAATCTAACCACGGATGCAAGTAATGAGGCACTTGGAGCAGTGTTATCCCAAGGTGAGATAGGCAAAGATCAGCCTATCGCCTATGCCAGCCGCACCCTGAATGGGGCCGAACGTAGATATAGCACAATCGAGAAGGAGTTGTTGGCCATTGTATGGGCGGCGACAATTTTTCGTTGCTATTTGTTGGGTAGACACTTCACCGTGTACACGGACCACAAGCCGTTGAAGGGAGTGTTCGGCGTGAAAGAACCCACCTCACGCCTTACCAGATTTCGTCATAAGTTATCGGAGTTTGATTACTCAATCGAGTACAAACCCGGTAAATACAACACCAATGCGCATGCGCTAAGCCGTATTCCCCAATCTGTAGACGAAACCCCTTTACCACCGCGATGCAATGTAGTGACTCGCGCCCAGGCCAAGAACCAACAGGACAGCGAGGGATCCCCGGGACGTCCCAGTGACGATGAGTCACCTTCTGAAGAGGACACCATTCCTTCCTGCACGGAAAAAGGAATAGAAATAACTAATCCCGAGGAGTTCCAACACTTATTACGGGATTACCATGATCACCCTTTAGGTGGGCACCAAGGGGTGATCAAGACGTATAAGAAGATACGCAGGCACTACTGGTGGAAGAATATGATGCGCGATATCAAGCATTATATTAAAGTATGTAAGGTTTGTCAGCGCGTGAAGTCTTCCCCAAATTTACGAATGCCGATGGTAATCACCGACATTGCCAAGAGGCCCTTCGAAAAAGTTTATTTAGATATCGTGGGCCCCCTGGACTGTACTCCTGAAGGCAATCTATATATACTTACGTTCCAGGATAATTTATCTAAGTATATAGATTGCTATGCCCTGCCCAATGCAGAGGCTGAGACGGTGGCTGCGGTCTTTTTCGACCAAATAGTTGCAAGGTATGGTGTACCGACGCAACTAGTCACCGATCAGGGCAGCAATTTCCTGAGCAGCCTGTTTAAAAGCGTGTGCAGGCTGCTCCGCATCAAAAAACTGCAAACCTCAGCGTACCATCCACAATCGAATGGTGCCTTGGAACGAGCCCATCGACCGCTGGTAGAATACCTACGCAGCATTGTGGACACGAATCCCCAAACCTGGGATCAGTACCTAGGGGCGGCCACTTTCGTGTACAACACCAGCGTGCACGAGGGTACCCGATTGACGCCGATGGACTGTCTCTTTGGTTTTACTCCGGATGTTCCCTCGAACATCAAATTACCTCCAGAACCGGTTTACAACCATGAGAGCTTCCATAAGCTATTGAAGTACAAGCTTCAGAAAACGTATGAAATAGCTAGGCGCAATCTGTTGATCTCGAAAAAGAGGTCCAACGGGTATCATGACCGCCAGTTACGCCCGTTCACGTTCCATGTGGGCGATAAAGTCTTGATGCGGGAAGAAAACAAGAAAGGAAAATTGGCGCCCCTATGGAGAGGTCCATGTGACGTGGTGGAGGTGAAAAGCGCGGTCAACAGCGCGGTGAAGCTAGGTAAGAGGACGGTGGTTGTACATAACAACCGTCTGAAGC
The DNA here is from genome assembly GCA_963931805.1 of Microdon myrmicae. NCBI lineage: Eukaryota > Metazoa > Arthropoda > Insecta > Diptera > Syrphidae > Microdon > Microdon myrmicae. Next base: position 135,646,717 of record OZ007497.1, read on the forward strand.
CCTACTGGGAGTAGGTGAGTCATGAGTTAGAAATTGAAATCAAAGAAAATATATAGGAGCGGGACGTTTTCGCCGGCCGGGTGGCATTTCGGGGGTTGGTCGAGAGGGGATCACCTCGCCTTGGCGGGGGGGGGGGGGGGGGGGTCCTAACCGGATCGTGTGGGCGGTCGAGCTTTTGGTCGGACCATCGGTTTAAGTGTCGGACCCGCCGCGGGCGTTTGTGTTGTCCTTGGTTTTGTGAAGTGCTTGTCTGTTGTTCCCCCTCTTAGGTTAATACATAAGTGTTATTTATTTTTTTTTTTTTTACTAACCCTAATATGTAAGCAGTAGAAAGTACACACTAACATTAATATTTAGGTGAGATCTTAGGTTAATACATCAGTGTTATTTATTTATTTATTTTTACTAACCCTAGTATATAGGTAGCCTAAAACGTACTAACATTAGCACTTAAGCACGATTTATTCTCCTACTAACACTAATGTATGGGTAGCTAATATTACTAACCTTAACACCTAGTTTATTTATATATATATAATTGTTGGATTATTTATTTGTTTATTTATTTATTTGTTGGTTTGTTGATTGTTTGTTTGTTTGCTCTCCGCCGTCCACTCTTCGGCGTGACATTCCTCTCCTAAGGATGCCACGCAGTCCGGGGGGGGGGGGGGGGGGGGGGGGGGTGTTACGTGCGTCCGCCACCCCATCAATTAATAGTTTGTAATATTAATATAATTTGTGGTATGATGGTAAGGTGGTGGAGGAGTTGCGCGATCCACAAGTGAGTTTTCGAACACGCCCCGATTCGGGTGTGGATCGTGCAGCTCTTCGAGTTCGAATTCGGTTTTCGACGTGGACGTGAATGGGGAGCGAAAGAGAGAAAACAGGTGAATGTTTTTTTTTGATGTACGGTTTTTGGAATTCCGTTTTCGATAAGAGGAAAAAAGGCAGAAAAAAGAGAAAAGGGCAGTAAAAAATTCGGTTTTGGCTTGTCCCGCAGATTTTTCAAAAAACCACACTAAATGTTAAAATTTGTTAAAAGTGTTAGAAAAAGTTGAAATAAATCTGATAACTGACGCCTACGCAGTTGGTGTCTATTATCTGGAAAGACGACGTGTGTGTATAAATTTTAATTAGCTACGCATGCCGTTCTCCTTTGGAGCCATTTAACGGCGCAAGCACATCGTTTAAACCTTTTCAATGCGACACGGAAGGACAACAAAGGGTTGACTGGGAATGGCAATCTCACAAGGCGGCACGCAACGAATTGAATGCTGATCACTGACCTGGAGAGCTGTTTCAAGGGACTAATCTGGCCGAGAGCAGGAACACAGTACATTCCTGACCATCGTTTTCTCGGATCACAGGTAAAATTAAACACTAATTGATTTTCTGTGGCAGAGATCAAAACAAAATACTGTCTTGTCAACCCTTTGTTGTCCTTCCGTGTCGCATTGAAAAGGTTTAAACGATTTGTTTGCGCCGTTAAATGGCTCCAAAGGAGAACGGCATGCGTAGCTAATTAAAATTTATACACACTCGTCGTCTTTCCAGATAATAGACACCAACTGCGTAGGCGTCAGTTATCAGATTTATTTCACGAGACACAGGTCTCGGGGTTCTTCGTTGTACATGCCCGATTCTTTGGCAGGAACATTCCTGGACGGACGTTTCTCGGACTCTATTGTACTCCTGGTAGCCAGTTTAGCAGATTCATATGCCAAAGCGAACACCAGTATTTCATTAGTCGTCTTCTTTCCAGCCAACCGAACGGCCTGTTGCAAGTCCCGATCTTGGAGTGCGTTTATAAATGTATCCATTTCTACCTCGTTCAGAAATTCCTTAGTCCTATTTGAATAAGACAAGTTTGCCAATCGCTCAATATCTGCCTGCAACTGTTGAAGATTTTCTCCAGGTTTCTGCGTTCTGCTCCGCAGTTGCATGCGGTAGACCTGCTGCATGTGGTTGTCTCCATACCTAGCTTCAAGGCCGTCCCTTACCGCTTGGAAATCTGTTTGCTTCTCTGCTGGTATGGTTTGTAGTAATTCTGCAGCCGCCCTGCGGAGTGGCACGATTAGTGATGTACACTTTTGCTCATCCGACCACTTATTATAATTGGCCGCGGCGTTAAACTGACGTATAAATACGAAGAAGGGTCCCGTTCCATCGAAGGTTGGCGGTTGCATCCTTGTATCTTTGTAGTCATGTTGATTGCTAGGCGATATCTTACTTCTCTTAACACACTCAAGTCTCTTTTCGATTTGCGTTATTTCATCGGTGACTGTCTTAAATTCAGCTTCGTTTTTGAGATCCAGATTTTCTACTTCGTTTCGAAATTTCTTCCTTAAAGTGTTGAAGATTACATTTTATCCACTGCGTTGTGGGCATCCAACTCTGCATTAACATCTCCAGCTTGCGCGTCGAATTTTGAATTTTGCGCGTCCAAATTTGTCATCATCATCCTGAGCATCTCCGAAATGTCCAACTGTGGCGAACTCTTCTCCGTTACATTGGCACCATCTTGACTCGCTGTTTCTTCTCCATCCGGACAGTCTGGCCCTATCGTAAAAACATATGTATCGACATAAATACCCTCTTCCTCCATTGCTGCTTGCAGACGCTGTCGAAGAATTTGCTTCTGTCCTCTCCTATCCACATTCCGGTCCTGAAGTTCCTTCTTCAACTCAGGAACGCGAAGATCCTCCAAATGTTGATCTGACATAGTCACGACACACTTTCACAGACTTTTTTACTTCACCAATAATTAATCCCAATTAATTCTGACACCAATTGTAGCGAGCTTAGGGTTCGCTGGATTAATGATTTTTAATAAATAATTTTTAATAAATCGATTTTGAATTAAAGTAATACGTTATTAGTCCGTTAATAACAACCGTTACTTTTACCATATACTTGATGATTTCTTGACTTATCGCTTCCTTACTTATCGCGTCTTTGACTCTGCTTACTTCTTACTTCTGGCTACTCGATCTGCGTGCAATGTATTTATACGGTTTCCTCATTCTGATTCGGCGTTCCGTTTCCGTCCGTTCCATAGCCTCGAATTTTCTATTGCTCATAGTCTCCAGGTTTCCAGTACTTTCTAGAATATTCTAGTACTGATTGTCATATGCGTCACAATACATAAGAAGATATCCATTATGCTGTTTGATTTTAGGGAATTGAATTGAATTGGATGAAATTGAGTAAATGAATTTGAACTGCATAAATTAATTGAATTCAATGTTAGAGAATTTGAACGTTTAGTTCGATTGTGTTTGACCATTGAATTCAATGTTGGGTTGGGGATATGAAATGGATTATGCTATAGGTAGGATTTGTGTGGTTTGTAGAACCGCCACAGTACCACGGTACCATCAAAAAGGCGGAGGTGACTATCACAGTGACTCATCCAGTCAAGGCCGGGATAAACGTGCACCACACCCATGGATTTTTTTTGTTTTTTTTATTTTTTTTTTTGTTTTTGCTTGTCGGCCCCCTATGTGTGTAATTAAAAGAAAACAAAAATTTACATAATACATGATATAGTTGTTGTACGCCGAAGGGCATTGGCAAAATGATGATAAATAATTTGGAGTGTTTGCAAAGTAAGTTGATGTAAGAGTAATATTTGTAAAGTGGATGTTAACATTTGGTTTTAAGTAAAATATGTAATTGAATTGTTAAGTAAATCTGGATATAAAACAAAAAAAAAACAAAAAGGGGCGAGGGCAGAACAAACCCCACCAATCTTTGACCGATAAGTTTGCTCCCAAACATCATCAAGGTATTTAAAAATATTATAAATAAAGAATTGATAAACTGGTGTGATGAAAATCGTATTATTCCGACCAAGCATATTAATTATAATTAAATAATTACTTCTTCACGGTAGGAGATTTCAATACCAAGCACAGTGTTTGGGGGAATTTTATGAGGAACACAAGAGGCAATGCGTTCTTCGACTGGTGGCAAATAAACGCCATGGAACATAAATTAGAATTGTGGAAAAGGGAAGGTTATTGTGGTGTTCAACCGACTGGAGGATGTTTTTTAAGATAGGTGTGAACAATGTGCTAAAAATGCAATCCTAATTCAAGACTTTGCAACAAATTCAAACCAACAAATTGTGACAAATCGAATTTTGTGGAAATGTTTTATTGAATGGCGCTCAATACGCACTATTTATAATCATCATAAATATTTACAAGTAGTCTTAAATATTTATGACATAGTTAATCACAAGACATGTGAACGATCGCCATTGCGATAGTTGCGACTTCAGTTGTAGAACAAGACTTGTCGAGGTAATTTCGTGGTTTATCGGAAACATAGGTAGATTATCGGCTAAACATTTAATAACTTTTCAACGCCGATAATACAGTGCACTGACTGTGGACTGCTGGTGACGCCTGAAGGTGGATCCCCCCTATAAATTCCAAAAACATTCTAAAATATATGGCAGTACCCACTTGTTGGTCGTATATCAACGGGTAGATAGTTTTATCAGGGAGCACAAAAATGTCATTGCTTCCTCCGAAATGTTTGAATGGGACTTAGAATTTAATCTGTCAATGATACTGCTAAAGCAATCTCTGCAATGTATCGCATGTATAATGGACGGATGAGTTTTGCGGGATGTTGCTTTTCCATGACAAGCTCATGGAGGGGTAAAGTAAACGTCGAACATCATCAGTTGACAATTAGTTGACATATACAAATGCAAATTTCCGAGGTCGGGACGTACCTCGCCGAAAGGGTAATAAATGCGTCTAATTATAAATAGAAGCTGTCATTTTGACCGGTTGGGGCTAAAATACGAGTAGTTTCCGCCTCTTCATATTTCTCTCCTTGTGTTTGCTTAACATGCAGAAGTGTACTTTGCTTGGAACTCTACACGGGAGTTATGTTTTCTTATTTCCACTTAGGTGAAAAGAAAAAAAAAACACTTAAATAAAAATTATATTTTTATTTAATTTCGATGAGTATTAGAAACCGCCTGCTCTTCGGAGTGTCGTTTCTTAAACTGAACTTATTTTAACATAAAATCTTATATCTGGGCTTATCTGTCTACGTTGCAATATTGTATCTTTCTCACGATGGATATTATATTGCAATTTGCTTAATCTCCATTTTCGTGTTTCCACGAATTCTTGTTAATTGTTACCTTTGAGTTTGTTCTTAAGGAATTATATTTCCATCAGGAGGAAATGTGTAATTAGTTAACATAACATAACAGTATAGTATTTTTTTCGCGATAGACATTATATTGTAATTTGCTTATTCTATATTTTCATGTTTCTATGAATTTTTATTATTTGTTACCTGCAATTCTTTTGAGTTTATTCTTAATTATATTTCCGTCTGGATGAAATGTGTAATTAGGTTACACATTTCGGTTGAGGGGTTTTTTGGTGTCGTCGAAGGATTCTTTGACGTAACACTGGTGCATTAGTTGACTGTGCATTTTAAAAACAGTGATGACATAACAATTTTCCTATTTTTTTTTTATATTTGACACAATTTAATATATTCATAGCATATATATATATATATATATATATATATATATATATATATATATATATATATATATATATATATATATATATATATATATATATATATATATATATATATATATATATATATATATATATATATATATATATATATATATATGTATATATATATATGTCCGCAATAAAATTCAAGGAGCCGCTCTCCATTGCATAAGGACATTAGGACCCAATCCCGCGTGGGAAGGGATAAAGACAGAACTAATTAAGAACTTCGGAGTTAGGGAAACATATCACAAATTGCACCATGAAGCAGTGACATGTAACAATTCATCCGTAAGCTCATACTCTGGGGACTATAGCGTTTGGTATGATAGTGAAGAACGTGTGGTTCGAACTGGCGCTATGACAGTTAGAATCACCAAAAATTGAACCAAAGCGCAACCCTTCAGGCCACCGCCGTGTGTATGAATTCGATTTCTAAACTTAAGTACATTCGACTGATGTGGATTTGTTATGTTATCGCTATGGTATACGGCTCTGATGCATTTTTCTTATTTGATTTTCGTTCGGTGTTCTTCACTATTTGCTTGTATATTATGTATGTATCTGTTACAAACGCCACACTACTCTCTCCTCAGTAGCTTTGTTACGATCAGCTTCGTGTGCGAACGACGGAGCGAGGAACGAGCGAGCGAGAGATCGTCGGAGCAGGCGAGTATGCCGGTGCTCTATGCGGAAGTCGTGATCGTGTCGTGAAGAACTGTTTTACTATGGGAAAATGTGTGCTGTGTGTACACAAATCACGCGGGAGTCACCAATTATAGCGTTTAAGATGATAGTGACGAACGTGTGATTCGAACTGACGCTATGACAGTTAGAATCACCAAAAATTGAACCAAAGCGTAACCCATCAGGCCACCGCCGTGTGTATGAATTCGATTTCTAAACTCAAGTACTTTCGACTGATGTGGATTTGTTATGTTATCGCTATGGTATACGGCTCTGATGCATTTTTCTTATTCGATTTTCGTTCGGTGTTCTTCCCTATTTGCTTGTGTATTGTGTGTGTGTCTGTTACAAACGCCACAGGACCTCCGGAGAATATTAGACAAATTAAATGGTAAATATGAATTCGACGAGAAAAAACCTAGCGAATTTTCCCCAACGTCAAATGAATCCCTTATATTAAAAATATTTTTAAATGGAATTAACCGCAATCTATCAAGCATAATTTACAGTAGGAACATAGAAACACTTAGAGAAGCATATTCTACTTTAGAAGAAACAGGAATGCTTAGACATTATAACAAACCAAATAATGACGAAAATAGAACAAATAGACCTAATAAGCAAAATTTTAATAGAAACCAATACCCCAGACATAATGACTATAGGGAAAACCTACAAAGAGACAATAACGATCCAACACATTATTACAATAGAAATAATACATACCAATATAACAGCACATACGAAAACAATTCTAGGCAAACTGTTGCATAATAAACCCCACAGCTAAACTCTACAAGTATGGTATTAAAATAGAAATTACAAGTATAAGCATTAAGATTCCATTGTGAACCTGCACTTACTGTTAGCAATGACACGCACCTGCATTGTTGGGTTGCCAATCGTCGAACACACAATACTAACGATGAAGGTTCGAAAGTTAACGAAAAACGGTGAATAGAGAGAGAGAGCGAACCTAAAATAGAGTATGAATTCAGATCTCCTCCAAGAGGGAGGTGTTGTGTCTTGGTTTCAGGAAGCGTGTTTCTTAATCCTTAAAAGGACTAAGTGATCTCTTAAAATAGCTTCTGAAAACCTGTCGCACAACAGGGTTCGTTGCCGTGCTTCCTCTGAGTCCAAAGGGAAGAGCAACGTCCTTGGATTTGGCCTTCGTCCTTAGTCTTCAGTGGGGGGCCAGGTGTTGGATAAAATTAAAAGTTCGTTTTTGTTTTCTTTGATATGTGTTTATTACTTTACTCAAGATTATTCAAAGATTTTCCTGGGGTACTTCCTCCAGGCACAAAAGACGAATTTAGACTGCTGCCCGGAGATCATTTTTTTTTTTTTTTTTTTTAAAACTGTATTTATTAACCATAATTAAAATTTGTACATTTAAGTAATACAGTGACTTAAAATTGAATTCGTGACAATTGCTTACATGCAATTATTATTATAATACATTTTCCAAACAATGTTTTAAGAGTTATAGGCTATATGTGTGTTTATACATTTAGTAGGGTTTCGTCTTCCTGGAAAAGGTCAGAAAACCAGGAATTTCTTATTTTTACTTTACTTAATCTAAACTTAACCCTAAATATAAATATAAATATAACTTAACCTAACTTAGTCTGATTATTATAAAATGAGCTATAAACAAAACAAAGTTTTATAATTAATGGGATTTATGAATTAAAGGATGTGGAATGAGGTCAGTTATGGGTTAGAGGTAGAGTATTTCTCTCCGGTTGTTCGTTGGAAAAGCGTAGGATGTTGGAGAATGGTTGGACGTTACAGTATTTGAACTGGTTAGGGGTAACTTCGGTGTTGTGGTATATGATCTCGTTTGAATCATTTACCAGTCTGCCTGAGACGAAGATAGCTCTGGTGTGGAGACAGTTGGGATAGTTAGTTCTGATATCTAGAGGGGTCTCTAAGAGCGAGGTTATTATGGGATTGGGATTATTTTGTAGGTTGTCGATAAATTTGATAGACAGTTCGAGGAATCGTCTATCGAGGCGCTCAATACCAGCGGTATTGTAGAGTTCGATGTTACTATAGTACTTATAGGAGTTAGGACGACGATGTAACCCAGAGACATACCTAAAGCATTTTCTTTCGAATACTCGTAATTTCTCCATTTGGGAGGGAGTGATATGGTACCACAATGGGCACGCGTACGTGAGTGTGGGCCTGATAATTTGTTTGTAAATGAGCAGTTTGACTTTGTGAGAGAGACTGTTAGGTTTCCACATTACTCTTCTACAGAGATTAAGCTGAATTGTGGCTTTTTGAAGGGAATTTTTAATGTGGGAGGAAAAAGACCAGTTATTAGAAAAAGTGATTCCCAGATATTTTAGGGTTTTGGAGGGTTTTATCAGAGTATTGTTCAGTTGAATCTTAATTTTGTTGTGGCAACGTCTAGTGTTGTTTGTACAGTGCTCGTTTTTGCCCTTGAACACTATGAGCTGCGTTTTATTTGGATTAAGGTGAATTTTCCACTTATTAAAGTATGATGATAGGTTAGGGAGGAAGTTGTTAATGCGGTTTCTTGCAGCCTTAACAAATTTGCTGCTAGAGTAAATTAATGTATCATCAGCATAATTCAGCATCACAACATTAGGAGATACGGGTTGAGGAATATCTGAGGTATATAACAGATATAAAATTGGCCCTAAAATGGAGCCTTGGGGAACACCCGCGGTTATGGTGTGGGTTTCTGAGACAGAAGAATTTATTCTCACAACGAATTTTCTGGCAGAAAGATATGAGGCTAAGAGCTTTGTTGTGTGAGAGTTTAGATTAAATATGGAGTGCAGTTTGTACAGAAGTCCTGAGATCCAGACGCAATCAAACGCCTTAGAAATATCGAGAGATATTATATCGACAGTAGGGCTTTGGTTTTGGAGACCGGTTGTAACATCGTGTGTGAGTTTTAGTAGAGCATGACATGTGGATTGTCGCTTACGAAATCCGAACTGACAGTTAGGGATGAGTGCATTCTCATTGGCAAATGAGAGAAGATTTTGGTAGATCTTGCGTTCCAGTATCTTACTTAATGTACTTAATAGGGATATTGGACGATAATTGCAAGGACTATTACTACTACCGGGCTTCTTAATAGGAATTACTACCGCAGTTTTCCAGTTCTCTGGGAAGTGCGATGCATTAATTATATGATTAAGAAGAATGAGGTTGGGAAGTAGATTCGGTGGGCGCAGCCTTTTAAATAGAAGACGTGGGATTCCATCTAATCCAGTTGACTTTTTGTTATTTCCTGATCTTACGATCTCGGATAATTCGTCCGCAGTTAGAAAATTTGTAGTGTCTAAGGGGTGTGAAGCTATGTTTGTGTTGTTGAATTCACCGATGAAAGGAGTAAAAGATGGGAATAATCTGTTTGAGATGTATTCGTTTACTGTGTTCTCGAAGCCAGGAGTTGAGAGAGAATTATTTTGCTCATGGATCTTTGCAAAGTGTTCTGCGAGGCAATTTGCTATGTCCGAATCGGACTGGGCAATATTATTGCTGATCGGGTTAATGAGATGGTCAATTCGGGGTTTATATTTACGACCAGTTAATTGGTTGATGTTTTTGAAAAGATCCCGATTTGGTTTGATATTTTTAAGTGTGGAGATGTAGTTTTCATCTGCGAACTTTTTCAACTGCTCATTTATCAGAGTGGATAGGAGTTGGATTTGGCTTTTAATAAAGGGGCAGTATCTTGTATGAAGTTTACGGCGGAGCTGCTTTTTAAGGCGCAATAATTTGGTTAGGACGCTGGGCAAAGGCTTTCCTAAATAGTTATGAGGAATGGTTGTCGGGGTGTTTTTGCTGAGAGCCTCCTTAAGAATTTGCTCTATTCTTAAAGATGCTTGATCGATTTCAGTAGGGAGTAAGTTAGATGCTTCAGGGATATACAAGTCAGAGAAACTTATCGCTATGTCCCTATTGACTTTTCTCCAATTTGTTTTGGTGAAGTTTGGGACAGGGTTTGACGAGTATAGTGGATCGAAAGAGGGGATTTGGATCGTGGTGTGAACGGAACCATGATCAGAAGGAAATATAAAGGAGACTGTAGGTGGACCCGCTGAATAAACATCGTCGGACTTGAGGAAGAAGTCGATTGTTGACCTGGCTGAGCTAGAGACACGAGTTGGCTGTAATGGGGAGTCAATGTAAGTATATGGATAAGACTGGAGGAGGGCTAGCAATTGGCGACCATATTTGTTGCATTTATTATCATTGAATGCTGTGTGACGAGCATTCCAGTCTCCTCCGATTATAAATGGAGCGGGAACGGACTGTTGGATAATCTGCGAAATGTCAGTATCTGGGAAATCTGGTTGTCGTGAAGGGTGAATATAAATGGATGCTAAGACGAGCACTTTATTGTTCTCACAGAAAAGTTTTACTGCTGTGTATTCAATGCTGGATATACCGGTGAATCTAATTTCACTGAATTGAAATTTTTTGTGAATTAATATGCCGGTACCTCCATGAGATCCATTAGTTCTGGGGTTAGAAACTAAAGTGTAATTGGGAATTGAAACTCGGGAATTTGGTTTGAGCCAGGTCTCTGAAAGGAAGAGGATTTCTGGGGAAAACTTTTCAACAAACAACCGGAGGTGTTGCTTACGTATGTTAGAGTAAATGGATTCTGTGTTGAGGGAGATAATGGTTAGTTTAGAGAGAGCTGGAAAGAATATGGGAAGTTATTAGTGAAAGAATCTGACCTTTTTTCTCTATTTCTGACATCTTCCTCAGCGAAGGTAGCATGGCTTGTAAGCTTTGGATGTATCCCATGATGTCCAGATTGAAGTTTTCAGTATTGTTGTTAGGGGGAGTGGTAGTGTTGAGGTTTCCTCTTGCTGCATCCGCGTACGATATTCCGGGTCGGGTTGACTTCGTTTCCTGCAATACTGTTGGTTTCGTTGTTGTTGTTGTTGATTTTATAGTTGTTGCTAATTTCCGTCTTTCCAGAAGTTTTAGCTTCTGAGGGCATTGGGAAAAATTTGCCGGATGAGGGCCTCCGCAGTTACAGCATTTAACTGTGATCTTTTTGTTGGTAATGGATCCATCAGCGTTGACGGTTTGTATTGTTTCAGGTTCCAGGCCTTGTGGATTTACTTTGCATTCCTCGAGCTCGTGTTCCTCTGCGCATCTGCCGCAACGTCTTTGCTGGTGGCATGAGACCGCCAAGTGTCCTGATTCTTGACATCGCTTACAATGAAGAATTTCTTGTTTGTGGGGCTCTTCGATTGCGATGTTTTGGGTAAACAAATATTTAATTTGTTTAAGTTGCTTGATGTCCTGATTAGGTGGGATTTGTATGATCCGGAGGTTTTTTACGTTGTTTGTCCTCATGTACGGTGTTTGGAAGTAGTCCAGCTTATTGATTTTTATTTGTGGACATATCCTAGCGATTTCCAGTCCCACTTCTTCGTTGGTCCATTCGGGATCGATGTGCCTTATAATAAAGGTAGCTGGTTTGCTGTTCGGATGCTGGAAGGTGAAGAACTGATACTGTTCCTCTAACAGTTTTTTAACTGCCCTGTCATGATCGACTAATGATCTGACTGCTATGGAAGTCCTCGATCCTTTTGCATTGGTGCTAAAATTCCGGTGACCCAAGGCATTTTGCAGGGTTTGAATTAGTGCTTTGCTGCTGGTCGGGTTTCTGATGTAGATTGGCGGTGGTCTTTCGTTTTTGTGCTGGGCGGGCAGGGGACTCGGTGCTGGCTTGGCTTGTTTGGTGGTTTCCTTACAGGCTGATGATTGTTGTTTGGGTGGAGATGTTTTATGGCTTAAGTTGGGAGAACGCGTCGTCTCCATACTGGCATCGTCGCTGTTTTGGGTGGGTTGCTTTAGGGAGTGAATTTCCTCCCGGAGTTGCTTCACCTCTGCTGAAAGCTGTTTGATGTATTCCACGGCTTCGTGGAATTTTTGTTCGTAGTCCATGTGTTTTACTGGATTTTCCATTTTTGTAGTCTTCTTAGATGAGTTTTGAAGAGTTTCAATGGCTCTTCTCTTCCGTTCCAAAAGATATTCCCGGGTAGCGCTCGGGTCGTTGTCTGGCATCTGTGAAGACAGATTTCGACTACGGCATCCAGCGAAAATTAATTTGCTTGTGTTTGTATAGTTAAAATTTCCTCTTTTGTTTTTTTGTGTTATTATATATATATATATATTATTATTTTTTTTTTAAATATTTTTTGTTGGCTTTCTATTGCACTACACAATTTAATAGTGCACTTAACACACGTAAACATAAACACGTGTAAACACGTTTCTGTGAACGTCCGCACTGCACGAGATCTCGACTGTTTGTGCCCGGAGATCACTAAACCATTCCTTTATAAAGGAAAAGAAATCGAAAATTGTATCCCAAAGATACACATTTTCGTGCAACAATCTCGATCTTTTGGATATTTCGGGCGAGATGATATTTACACAAGATAAGAAATCAATTTCTTGAATTCTTACGAAACTATTACGCAGATGTGTGAATGTATCTGCTTTTGAGTTTTTGTTTGTTTAACTCAATGGAATTTTTGGGATAGAGATAACGATCTCTGAATTTTGGATTTGGGTGATGCTGTGGAGCAAATATAGAACAATAAACGAATATTGGATTCGTTTATTGTGAATTTAAATTTAAATTTTGATTTTGGATTTAATTATGCCGTGGAGGCAAATGTTAGACAATAAACGAATGTTTGATTCGTTTATTGCGAATTTTGGATTATGGTTGGGTTTTTTCAGGTTTTGATAGGGTTTTGGGTTTTAGGGTAATATTGCTGGGATTTTGGATTAGGAATGGGAGAAAAAGATGGTAGGGCTTTTTTGGAGCACTACATCCTCCCCTCCTTGAAAAAAAAAGAAAATTGATCTTTATGAGATTAATTTTCTGGAAAATGGTGTGATTGGGAATAAGGTGTGATAGTATCGTGATTCCGTTACATGTGCCTGATATTTTCTAACATAGTAGCTTTATGTATACAATATTTATTATAAGTGTGTAATTTTTGTTCTTTGTTTTTTTCTTAATATTTATGTATTCGTATTTACGGTCGTGTACCCAAGTTTCCACAATGGTTATTTATATAATAAAAATATTTTCTTTTGAAATTTTGTACAAATACAATTTTGTTTTTAAGGTTTGAATTTTCTTAGTATAGGTGTGTTTAACAGTAATTGTTGGTTATCCAAAATAAAGTTTTCTTATATAAAGTATTTTATTTTGAGTTAAGGGTATATTCATTTAGTTTGGTTTTGGTTATATGTACAATAGACATTTGGTTTTAAAATTTCATATAATTTGTTTTTTTTTCATGTTGGTTAAACATTGTATTAGAAGGAAACATTTGATTCTAAAAATTTTCGTTTTGATTTAAAGTAAATATTTTCTTATTTTCTGAGTGTAAGGTTAATTGTAGAATGTTTTATAATTACATAAGTATTTGAATTCATTATATTAAATTTAACTTTGGGTTTTTTTTTTGTTTTTATTTTTATAAAGTACTATTTGTAAAAAGATACATAGATAAGTAAGGTTTTTATGGTTTATTCTTACAATTTGTGTATTACATAGAATTTTCATTGTTTATATACTCGTATAAATTTTCATTATTTACATATATTATTTTTGTTCTTTTTTTTTTTTTTCATTGTCCTTATTAGTCGGGCGTTTATTTATTTATATAATTTTTTCCATGTATTTGAACGTACAATAATTCTATAACTTTTCCTTTTTTTTTGTTATATAAAAATTTTCTTACTTTCTTAGTATTTCTTAGTTGAAAACTGTTTTGTATTTATATAAATATTAGAAGTTCTTATTTTAACACTGTTTTGTAAGTTTTGTTTTTGTATTTTCGTTTTTTTCATATATATATATAATGTGTTTTTTCTTATAACTTAAGATTATTTATTATTATTACAAAATTTTTCCATTTAAGTCAGTGGCAGTTGATTAACATATTAACTTATTTTATTAAGTGAGTTAGTATTTGTCTTCATATATGAATTTTTGTTTTGTTTGTTTTCTTTTACATTTATTCGTGTACAAGTATTTGAAATGAAATTTTTTTTTTTTTTTTGAAGCAAATTTTAAATACATTGTCGTAGCATTTTTTTTTTTTGATTTTTTTTTTTTTTTGGCAGTTTATCTATACATGTATGCATTTATTTATTTCTCTTTTTTTTTAGGTTTTCTATACATATATACATTTTTTCTTCAACTTTTATTTTTTCTTTGGAGTTTCCTATTCGTGATTGCCTAATCCACAAATAGTTTTATATTATTGTTGTGGACTATTCGGGTACCTTTCCCTATTTTGAGGATTGAATTTTCTTCGGATAGGATCTTTACAATTTCATAGGGGCCTTTCCACAGGGAGGTTAGTTTGTTAGGTCTTGAGTGATTCTTTAATAGAACCTTGTCGCCAACATTAAATTTCTTACGGCCTACTTTTTGGTCGTAGTATGCCTTAGATTTTTGTTTTTTCTCTATCAGTATTCCCTTAGCTGTACGATAACCATGTTGTAATCGCATTTTTAATTCATTTGCGTAATGGTCGTAGTTATAAGTGCTTTCGGGGTTTTGTCTGAGAGAACTGGGTATTTCGGCTGGGAAACCATATAGTAATTCATGCGGCGTGTAGCCTGTATTACTGTGGGGTGTAGTATTGTACACAAACATTGCGTAAGGTATCCAGGTGTCCCAAGTGAGAGGATCCTGGTTTACATAGTGGCGGAGGTATTCCACCAGAGTTCTATGGCTCCGTTCTAGTGCTCCATTCGTTTGTGGATGGTAGGGTGCTGTGTTTAGTTTTCTCATTTTAAGTAAGGAACAAATGTCCTTAAAAAGTGCGCTGAGAAAATTTGCACCTCGGTCAGTTAATAGAGAAGATGGTATGCCATGCTGGCAGACGATATTTTCAACGAAAATTCTGGCCACGTCCTTGGTTTCGGCGCTGGCCAGTGCGTAAGCTCCTGAAAATTTAGTCAAATCGTCTTGAAACGTTAGTAGGTATTTATTTCCATTATAGCTGACTGGTAATGGTCCTGTAGCGATTCTAACAGATACACACAACTCACAAGCAAAAATAGTGAAGAACACCGAACGAAAAAAATCGAATAAGAAAAATACATCAGAACCGTATACCAAGCGATAAAATAAAAATAATTCATACCAGTGGAATGTAGTCGAGTTTGGAAATCAAATTCAAAACTCGGTCAGTAGCCTGGTGTGTAACGCTTAGGTCAAATTTTTTTCGTGATTCGAGCTGTCATAGCGTCAGTTCGAATCACACGATCTTCTTCACTATTATTTCAAACGCTATAGTCCTACTATATCTAAAGCAATTCTTTCGAAAGGTTTTGAGCTTGTTGTGGTTATCTTCATAGGAATTCTAGGATTCCTTCCACTTTTGTTTATCTGGCAGGAAGCACATTTTCGAATATACGCCGCGACGTCAGCGGTCATTGTGCGCCAGTAATATTTTTGCTTCAATCTATTGATTGTTCGGGTGGCTCCTTGGTGTCCTCCGAAAGGTGAGTTGTGGTATTCCGCGAGTAACTTTTGTATTTCGTTAGGATCTGTTAGAAGCTTCTTTTTATTGGAGAAAACGTACATTGTCACGTTGAGGTGAGCAAAAGTTTCTTTTAGCAAGTTATTGAGTGTTACTTTTGATTCGTTTTCTATGAAGGGGACTAAAATTCCAATGGAATTGAAATTCCGGTCTTCGCAAATCTTCTTCAGATCAATAAGGGAACTCTTAGCGGTTTCCTGGTCGCTTAGGTTTCTGAAAGGCAATGGCAATGTGATGGCGCATAACCCATCTTGCTCATGAAACGTAATTTTACCTACGTCTGGCTTGGTGAAGTTTGGGATTCTTCCTGCCAGGTTTTCTTCCTCGGCAGAGTCTATCAATGGGAGGATTATAATACGTAGTCCAAGTTTCTTCTTGGTATAGATGGACCCTGTTTGATTGTGCAGCCACATCTTCTTCGAGTTTGGCTTTACTTCGTGTGGTGACGAGGATATTATTTTTGATGGGATCGACTGGGGTAGTCATTGTTATACGGCTGAGAGCATCAGCGTTTGCATTTTGCTTTCCTTTTCTATGGACGATTGTGTACTCATACTCTTCGAGTAGAATTCTCCATCGCATAAGTCTCGATGTAGGATCCTTTCGTCCTATAAGCCACTGTAGAGAGCTATGGTCAGTTACTATTGTGAACTTTCGTCCGTAGACATATGGTCGGAACTGTGCTAATGCAAAAACGATTGCTAGTAATTCCTTTTCAGACGTTGTATACCGTGTTTCGGCATCGTTTAGGGTTCGGCCAGTGAAAGCAATAGGTTTATCTTGTCCTATTGTACCTTGAGATAGGACTGCTCCTAACGCAACATTGTTAGCATCCGTGGTTATTATAAACTCCCGGTTAAAGTCTGGATAAGCCAGTATTTGTGGGGTAATAACCTTTCTTTTTAAAGCTGTGAATGCCTCATCACAAAAAGCATCCCAATGAAATGGAACATTCTAACTGAGTAATTTGCTTAAGGGTTTTGCCAGTTCGGCGAAATTAGGGATACATTTTCTATAGTAGCCTACAAAACCGAGAAAAGATTTTACGTCTTTTTGTTTCTTGGGCGTTGGAAACGTTTTTACCGCTTTAGTTTTTTCTGGATCTGGTTTTATACCTTCCTTTGAAATAACATGCCCCAAGTAGGTGAACTCTTTCCTTTTGAAGTGACACTTTTCTGGTTGTACTTTCAGATTGTGCCTTTGTAATCGCTCGAAAACTCTGGTAAGTCGGGAATTGTGATCGTTCAGATCGTATCCGTAAATTACAATATCATCTACATAGACGAAACATTCTATTCCTTGGAGACCCATGAGTACATTATTCATAAGCCTTTGGAATGTGGCGGGTGCGTTTTTAAGTCCGAAGGGCATTCGATTATATTCGTAATGTCCGAAGGGTGTGCTAAACGCTGTTTTTGCCTTGTCTCTATTGTCCATGCGTATT
This sequence comes from Microdon myrmicae, assembly GCA_963931805.1. Taxonomy (NCBI): domain Eukaryota; kingdom Metazoa; phylum Arthropoda; class Insecta; order Diptera; family Syrphidae; genus Microdon; species Microdon myrmicae. Next base: position 135,664,005 of record OZ007497.1, read on the forward strand.
TGGTGGAAACCATTTGCTAAGTCTAAAGTGCTAAAATATTTAGCTTTTCCTAACTGGTCCAAGATATCAGTAATATTGGGCAATGGATATGCATCTCCGACTGTTATTTTATTTAAGGCTCTAAAGTCGACAACCACTCTCCACCGTTTTGTCCCATCAGGTCCTGCCTTCTTGGGTACTAGTAAGAGAGGGGAATTCCAAGGACTGAAACTTTGTTGTACTACTTCGTCCTGAAGCATTTCATTCACCTGTTTGTGAATTTCTTGCTTGGAGCTATCTGGTAGGCGATACGGTTTTATATAAAGTGGGGGCTTTCCTTCCTCAGTGATGATCTGATGCTCTATGGCGTCAGTATATGTGAGGTAGTCACCCTCGAGAAGAAATAGGTTATTATAAGTGCGACAGATATTCAGGATAGATTTCCTTTCCTCCTGGTTACAATGACACAACTCTAGGAGTGATTCTAGCCGTTCAAGCCTATTTTTTAGAAGATTTTGGGTTTCGTCCGCCCTTAACACATTGTAGTCATCCAGATCTTCCCATCCGACTTATATGTCGTTGGTGCGTACTTCCTGATCGGTGTCTAATGTGCTCATTAATAGTACCTTTATTTTGTTGTCCTGTGATGTCGTTAAAGTATTACCCAGATATATCCCTGGCATGATCTCGGATTTTGTTATTATCAGTTCTTGACTAAGTTCTCCTTTAAATGGAATCTCCATTATTTGTTGAGATCGTGAATGCAATTTTATGTAGTCGACCGTGGTGTTTCGTTTTAAATTTACTGGGGATATTGGAGTTTCAGGTTCATGTTTTCCTGAACTCAGTTTTTCGGCAGTTTCCTTACCTTTTCTGTTACCACAAACTTTATTTAAATGGGGAGAGGAAGATTCAAGGGTGGTTGGTTTCGTTGTGTTTGTCACAGCATCAGATCCGGCCCGTAGACAAACGGATTCGGATGTTGACTCACGAACGGTGTTATCCAATTTTTCAAGAATGCCTGTATTATCCGTGGAAGACACCTCGTAAGGCGTGGCATTCTGAATATTTTCCTTGACCTCATTTTTGTTCCCTAAAGGCTGCTCGAGTTCTACCATAGTTCTCTTCTTTACAGCGAATTTAAGGAATCCCTTTTCAAAGTTAATGTGGCACTGGTGCTTCGTAAGGAAATCGCTTCCCAGTATGCCATCGTGTTGGAAGTCTACGTTGCTTCCCACTACAAATAGATTATGCTTAAAGGGTATGGAGTGCCTATCAGTTCTGAATTCGAACTCCCCCAAAACCTTTCTGCATGTGCTGACCGTTTTCCCCGCAATGGTGGATATAGTCACTGGGTCTGAATTGTCTAGAGATTGTTCAATATAAGGATTATCTAATTTGATCACGCTGATGTCGGCGCCTGTATCGATGAGGAAAGTCGAGTATTGTTTATCCGATGGATTAAATTTTACACGTATTACTGGCTCCTTAAATTCAGGGCAGAAAAATATGCGCATTTCAAAATTTACATCGGGATGGGGTGTATATCGGCGATTGTCTGCACTCGAGAAGGATTGCCGTTGCTCGCTGCCCGAGTGAGTTCGTTTCCCTGTTGTGAATTGGATACCCTGTTAATATTTTGATTTTGTCGGGTATTTCGATTTTCAATGCGGGGCGAGTTTGTTATTGTCCTATTTTGAGATTGATTGGGCTGAGTTCTGAAAGGATTTCGACTCGTTGAAGGTTGGTCCTGGTTTCGCATATGAGCTAACCTGGTTCTGCACTCTGCCTGAGTGTGATTATACTTCCGACAGTATGTGCATTGGAGACGTTCAACCTCTGTCTTAATGCGTTGGGGGACGAAATTTGGAAAATTTGTGTTGCGATAACAAGTCGCAGAAGTATGTCCCCTCTTGTTGCATGTTTGGCAAACAATTAGTTGGTTTCTCCTAAAATTGTTAGTGGAAGTTTGCATTGAGTTATCGCTGTTCAATCTTTGAGATTGTTCCAAAGCGTAGCTAATGGCTGTCTTGAGATTTGAAGCCCTATGCGCTTTTACTAAGATTTTGAGGCTGGAATTTCGTATCCCATCCTCAAACGTATTCAACGCGAGTCTCTGATTCTCAGCCAGAAGATAAGTTCTGACTGCAGGATCAGGTGAACTAGCGTATGTGGCACTGTCCAATTCATGCAGGTGGTGTGTGAGTCTAGTTGAAAATTCTTTCACACCCTCCTTGCTATCCTGTTTTGTTGCCACTAACTTATTTTGGGCAGCAGACCTAGAGATGAGAGGTTTAAATTCTCCCTCTAATTCTGAAACAAGATCTTCCCAGGTAGAAATGATTTTATGCCGGATACAATCATGCACCGGTCCCTGCAATCTGGTCTTTACCACCCTTAGAATAAAGGATTTCTGATCGTCATCTTGTGCTTGTGAGAACAAAATGTCTCCACAAGAGACGAAACCCTCTAATTCATCAGGATTACCGTTAAATACAGGCACGAATCCCAGTACGTCGCTTAATCCTATAGGAAAATTCATTCTAGAACTCTGTTCGCGTGCTTCCGTACGTACGGTTTCCGACGTTTCGTCCTCACGATTTTGTGTGAGCTCGGGCTCAGGTCTCTGCGAACGCGTTCCCGGTTTATTTTTGTCGCTCACGACGTATTTGTGAAACAGACCTTCCCAAATGATGGTGAAAAGGGGTAGAGAACAAAGAGATGAGATCTTCATCGTTCCTAGCAAGAAGAAAACACAAGACGAAAAAGCTTCTGCAAACTCGTTTAAATTCGATCCTATATGAGGATGTTTGTTCTGTTCAAAGTGAGAGAAATCAACCCTTTCGCCCTATGGAAAAAGTGTCTAAACTGTCGAGAGAAAAATATCCCAGAATAGATTTTCAAAACTCGCAGATGATTCAGAGGAAAAATTCGACCCAAAGAAAACTTTCCAAAAAGGACGCTAAGGACAAGGACCAAGAATTTAAATTTTGTTCGTTATTGTTCAGCTTATCACGTAAGAAAAATCTTCCCCAAAAAGTTGAAATAAATTCAGGAAATGTATGTATATATGTATGTGTATAGTAAATTCAAATATATCAAAAAATCAAAAAATAAAAATCTAATTTGTAGTTTATTTTTGTATGGGGTTTTTATTTTTTAGTCCCCCTTTCGAAGAGTAAAATATAGGAAAGCCAGAGAAGTGAAGTTTAAGGGTTTTTAGTAGTCCCCGTTTAGATAAATAGAATGCTGTAATAAATTTTAATTTATTTGGTTTTGGGGATTTTATTTGTCCCCGTTTGTATATATTTAAAAATGTAATTTCTTTAGAATGGAAAAATGTTTCGAAAATATTTGATAAAAACAATTTTTTGTTAACTCTTAGGGGTTTTCTTTGACTATTTAGTAGTATAACGGTTCTTTTTTTATCTCTATGTAAAAAGGAAAAATATTTAAGAATTTTCTTTTGTAAATGAAAAAACAATTTTTAATTCACTTTAGGGGTTTTCTTTTCCCCGTGAAATATATATATATGTTTTAAAATTGTTTCCACTTTAATTTTCACAAGTTCACTTTAGTCTTAAATGTCACTAGTTAATTAAATAGAACAAAAAGTCATACCTTATGCTTATGCTGGAGCTCGTTGATGTTGATCCTGGTATTGTTTGGGCTGCTGTCGTCAAAAGAAATTTCCTGCTGCTGCTGCTGTTCGGCATCGATCGTCCTTCGGCTTCTGGATGCAGCTATTCTTATTTTTTTCACTCTTGCCGGTGTTTAGCCCCAGGCACGCTGTTGTTATCAACATTTTTGGTTTTTATTTAATTATTCACTTACTCCTGGTGTCTAACCCCAGGGAACGCTTTAAAAAGTTTTAAGTTTAAATTACTTTCCGGTGTTGTAGCCCGGAATACGCTTTAAAATGTACGTATCGTTGATGTGTCCACGAACTTCGTATTCGTGTTTGGCAGCAGATTTCGTGTCGCAGTGGGCACGAATTTAGACAGATGATGTTTAGTGAACCGGCTGAGAGTACCTTCAGCAGAACAACACGTTTGCTTTTGTGTCGTCCAAAAGTGTTCCTTTGGTAGGGGATTGTTGGATAATCCCCCACCGCTTCTTCTTCTGTGGTAGATTGTTCGAAAATCCACGACCGCTGGAGCCAAAATTGTTCAATCCCACAGCTGCCACCAAAATTTTTTGTTGTGTTCTTGGTTTCAGGAAACGTGTTTCTTAATCCTTAAAAGGACTAAGTGATCTCTTAAAATAGCTTCTGAAAACCTGTCGCACAACAGGGTCCGTTGCCGTGCTTCCTGTGAGTCCAAAGGGAAGAGCAACGTCCTTGGATTTGGCCTTCGTCCTTAGTCTTCAGTGGGGGGCCAGGTGTTGGATAAAATTAAAAGTTCGTGTTTGTTTTCTTTGATATGTGTTTATTACTTTACTCAAGATTATTCAAAGATTTTCCTGGGGTACTTCCTCCAGGGACAAAAGACGAATTTAGACTGCTGCCCGGAGATCACTAAACCATTCCTTTATAAAGGAAAAGGAATCGAAAATTGTATCCCAAAGATACACATTTTCGTGCAACAATCTCGATCTTTTGGATATTTCGGGCGAGATGATATTTACACAAGATAAGAAATCAATTTCTTGAATTCTTACGAAACTATTACGCAGATGTGTGAATGTATCTGCTTTTGAGTTTTTGTTTGTTTAACTCAATGGAATTTTTGGGATAGAGATAACGATCTCTGAATTTTGGATTTGGGTGATGCTGTGGAGCAAATATAGAACAATAAACGAATATTGGATTCGTTTATTGTGAATTTAAATTTAAATTTTGATTTTGGATTTAATTATGCCGTGGAGGCAAATGTTAGACAATAAACGAGTGTTTGATTCGTTTATTGCGAATTTTGGATTATGGTTGGGTTTTTTCCTTATTTCGACCGCTTTCAGCGCGTCATACTGTAATATTCCAAACCGTGCTTCCTCGTTTCGACCGAGGGAAGAGCGTGGAATTTATTTTATTGCCGAACCGAATTGATATAAATACATTAGATTGTCCATAATTTAATTACTCAACAACACTTTATTCCATTCATCCAAATTACACTTTTAAAAAAACACGATTTATTATTTTCTCTTTATATTCCGCATTAATACTTTTCGTAACACATGCTTCTTTGTCGGAAGTCAAATTCTTTCTCCTTATTATAAAGCGTTCTTTCTTTTGTTATTTTCGATTTCGTATGAACGAAATCAATCAGTTGCCCCTAGTTACCTAATGGGGGTGATTCATTATTTTTCGTTAACCGAAACTATTGCAAACTATGTAGCTGCTTGGGATAACGGTAATTGTATTAACTTTTGTTATGAAATGGATAGCTTGAAATTTGGTATGTGTATGTTATGTTATGATATGCAAATTTGAGAATTAGGGATGATGACTGTATTTCTAATGTATAATTGAATTGCTTAGTATGTAAATGTAGGAACTATGGAAATTGAATTTATATGCAAATGTGTTTGAGGAAAAAGGATATTAAAGGATATAGTTATTATATAAATTGTATTAATGTATATTATGGGATTTTAGGGTTAAATGGGTAAGTAAGGATTGAGGTAAGGATTTAGGGAACACGGTAGGGCTGCGAGCACTACAATACCTACCCATTTCCTTTATATGCTATTCCCCTGTAAAACATGTTAAACGGACGTATAGCTAAACTCATTATCCTATGCAGATAATGCATAATTGAGTTTAGCTACATTCTTGCCATACGGCAACTCCATTCTTGCTAACCATGAGGTTCCCCTCGGAAATCTCATAATGTCGGTTAGCAACAACAAGTCTAAACGAATGACGCTGTTGCACCATAACAAAATCGCTGGGGTTATTTCAGCGCCTTAGAGTCTGGTTCTCACACTGATTATTTCCTAAGCATCAGCGGCGTCCTATTGACTTACCCTCAGATCATCCATTCGCTTGGGATCAATGATCTCTTTTTGTAGGTGAATAGCATCACCTAGATCCCCCTCTCCTTCGTATTTCTGTCTTTCCACGGTTCAATGCGCTCTGACTACACCATAGCCGTACCACTGGGTCAGTAGGTCATGTCAGTAGCTGCATCTGATACCAACACACACAACCAAAGCTACCCCAGGATCACAGCACATCATGTTTCTGTTCTCTCATTCTCCATGTCCGTCAATTTCCCTATTAACAAAAGTTACCCACACTTCGACTGGCGTGCGGTTGAGAGAGCAGACGCATGGGCTCTTTTGGTTGTCCTGTGTGTGGAATGAAATACGAATTTCACCCCTGATTCAAGTTAGTCACATTTCAACCGTTACAGTGGAAGGTAGCGCCGCCGTTCGTCTCCATCAATTTCGTGGATTTTAACGGTTAGAGTGCTAAGCGGCGCAATAGTTAGATGCGATAGTTTGAATCGAAAATTGCGCCGCAGCGCAAAACTGCCGCGCGCATCAGTGTGTTTTTGGTGCTTCGTGGTAGTGGACGTATTATTTTTTTTTTTGACGTTTTATTTGACACCATTATTTTTCCTTTAAAATAATCAAAAAATGTATAGCAATTTTCATATATATTCACAAAAATTTAACCATTAAAGTGCGCACACGCACTCGGAGTCATAGTTCAACTTCCACGACGATCGGTCACGCGGAATTAGAGTCAAGTGTGTCGCTTCCTAAGAGTGTCGTTTGTCGTGTTTCAATTAATACGGTCGCATGCTACTATTGTGGTTTAAGGATAGTTTCGTACAAAAAGAAGAATCTAATGTAAAGTAAAAGAAACTGACGCAGGGATTAATAAAAGAACTCATAAACAAAAATATAATAAAAAAGAAAAAACATTTTAAATAACTAAACCAGTGCCTTTTATTTCTCCTCTTTCGGCAACGTACATTCGGAGTAATAAGTGTCGGGGGATTTAAGTGAAGCCGTGCGGTACTTTTTAATTAGTTGAATCGCACGAAGCGAATTTTTTATTTTGTTAAATTCTTTTTTGATTGTTTTCGCGTCTTGTTCTGAAAAAGGTTTTAAGTTCGATTTTTTAAATCTAACGTTGAATTAAATGTTGCAAATAATTAGTTCTGGAAATGAATAAATAAATCAGTTCACCCGGAGCTTTCGACTGCGTTTGACGTGTTCATCTCGGTCGCGAGTTCTCATTACAACCATTCCCAAACGCGATAGATCGCCTGATACCGGGGACAATCGCTTGTCCTCGGATAAAAAACTTCGTTCCACTATGCATCCAACAAGTGGGCTTGGTAAAAACCCCTACTGTAATAAATTCACTCCACTACAATGCCATCCAGATACAGATAATTCTGAAATGGACGAAACTGATTCGCCAATAATCAGAAAAGTGTATGTGCCACCAATCAAAGTGCTGCAAAAATCACCAGAATATGTGCATAGCCTCATGAAAAAGCTTAATATATCCAGTTATTCAATAAAAAAATTAACAATTGGTATAAAAATAATGTTCGGAACTATTGAATCATTTAATATTGTATTAGAAAAACTAAAAGAGGATAATTGTCAATATTTTTCTCATGATATTAAAAGTGCTAAAACTTTCAAAGTTATTTTGTATGGACTGGATGATATAAAAACGAATGAACTCAAAGCTGAACTCATTTCGCTTGGCTTAAAATGTTCTGATGTTAAAAAAATTGAAGAAAATATGATCAAATTACTGATTTTTTTATCTCATTCACTTTGAAAATGGAACAATTAAATTAAGTGAACTTAAAAAAAAATTATCGCTCAATTTTTCATACCCAAGTGAATTTGAACTTCCAAAGGAAAGTCAAAGGTAAGGTGACACAATGCTTTAATTGTCAAATGTTTGGACATGGTGAGAGAAATTGTCACATAAAAACATATTGTGCTACTTGCGCTGGTTCACACAAAACAAGGGAATGTAATAACGATTCGGTAAATAATTGTGCCAACTGCAACGGCAATCATAAAGCTACTGACGTCACATGCACCAGTAGATCTAAATACTTAGAAATAAAAGAAAGATCATCTGGAAGATCAAGATCCATGCAAGAGCTCATTTCGCTGCATCAACTCAAATTTCTAATCATCAAGCTTGCCAAAAACCGATTTCGTTTGCCTCTATGAGTGATTTTCCTACGCTTCTACAGACACAGCGACGACTGGGACTGACCAATGCTCCGAGCAAAAGCTTTCCAAATTCAAGCCCGCAAATTCAAAGTTTACCACCAACAATTAATGCATGGGAAAATGACTCACGCGGCGCTTCTTCATCAAACAATAACAATAATTTACCCAACAACAATTCAGCACTCTTCACAATCGAGGAACTAAATTCCTTGTGCATGGAAATGATCTCAAATTTATCAGTTTGTAAAACGAAAATAGAACAATTTAATGTGATCGCGCATTTAGCCACTAAGTTTTTATACACTAAGAATGTTAAGTAAAATGGCAGATACACATATAAAAATAATTACTTGGAATGCTAAAGGCATACGTAATAAATTTCATGACTTTTTAAACTTTTTAAATAGCTATAAAGTTGATGTTGCTCTAGTAACAGAAACTTGGCTTAATTTTGATACAAGACTCCCATCATCTGACTTTAACTGCTATCGCATTGATAGAGTAGACCAAATGGGTGGGGGAGTGGCGATTCTTATCAGGAAGTCAATTCAACATTCGCTTTTACCTGTAATTCCAACTAGGCTTGTGGAGAATGTAGGTGTAATGATTAAGTTAAGAAACCATAAGACAGTAAAAATCTATTCTGTTTATTTCCCTGGTGGATCTTCGTCGGATATTAAAAGAAAATGGCTCAAGCAGGATTTAAAAAAGTTATTCACAATGAATGGTGAATTTCTATTAGGTGGCGATTTTAACTGCCGGCATAGAGATTGGGGGTGTGTAAGAGCAAATGCTTGGGGCAATATATTGGCTGCCCTTCCATTGGCACTACCAATTAATATTTTTTATCCACCTTGTCCAACTTATTTTCCCGCAGGTTCTCGTGGCATCCCCTCTGTCCTTGACTTGTTTGTGTCAAATGTCCCTGGTCTTATAACAGAACCCGTTTCGTTAAGTGCTCTCAGTTCAGATCATAATCCTGTTTTTTGTAACCTTTCTTGGTTGGGTGAAAGAAAGATTCAATATTTCCTGGACATGAAGAATGCTAATTGGAATTCATTCAAATCAAAGATTAAAATGAGCCTTCAAAATAGTACTACAAATCTTGAAAGAGTGTCTTGTAAAGATGATGTTGACCTTATTGTACAAAACTTTACACAAGCTATAATTTCTTCGGTTGATGAAAGTATTCCCAAAAGAGTAAAAAAAGATATTTTTAAAAAACTTCCAATCCATATCTTAGAGCTTATTAAAGTGAGAAACATTCATCGAAGAAACTGGCAGAATTACCGTCAGCCCTTTTCTCGATCAATGGTTTCCCATTTTAATTTGCGCATTACTGACCAGATACAAATCCATCGTAATAGAGAATGGAACAAAAAACTGAGCGTTATGGATAAAAATGCTAAACCGCTCTGGAATATAGTGAAGTTAATCAAGAATAAAAACCGTAAAATACCATTTCTGAAGGATTCTTCTACTACTTTTTTTTAAAGGTTTTGAACAAGCAAACCTATTTGGAACAAGTTTTTCAAAAAATCACTTGGTCTCTCAGCATTTGGGTGAATTTGAAACTAATGAACTTGTCGGTAACAGAATCGAAAGATTCGACACCACAAACGAATTAACTCCTCTAAATGCATTTGTAGAAGAAGAAAACGTAAGAAATGTAATCAAGTGCTTGCAAACACGAAAAAATAGGAGGACTAGACAAAGTTAAGAATGTCTATCTAAAACAATTGCCTCATATTGGAATTAAATACTTAACATTTATAATCAATGCATGCCTTAAATGTCAATACTTTCCTCAATGTTGGAAAAAAGGAATGGTTGTACCTATCCTTAAGGCTGGAAAAGCCCCAGATAAACCTGAAAGTTACAGGCCAATTAGTTTACTTAGCAACATAGGTAAAGTTTTTGAAAAAATCCTGAAACAACATATTTTAAAAGTTGTTTCAGATAAAGATATTTTCATCATCATCATTATCGGCACTACAACCGGGAACCGGTCTTGGCCTTATTTAGCAAGTCCTGAGGCTTGTTAAATTTTCCATAATGACTTGTATTTTCCGGGCAAGGTCATTAGTCTTGCGCCGGAGGCTCCCCGACGGGGAATCGAACCCCGGTCTCCCGTGTGACAGGCGGGTATACTAACCACTATACTATCGAGGAGCCCGAAAGATATTTTCCCCGATATCCAATTTGGATTTCGACGCTTTCACAGCACCTCGCACCAGGTTAAACGAATTTGCAGCCATGTTCTAGACCATCGTTCACGTGATCAATCAACGGGCATGATATTGTTAGACATTGAAAAAGCTTTTGATTCCGTATGGCACAATGGGATAATATATAAAATGATACAGTTCGACTTTCCTTTGTATTTGTGTAAGGTTGTCCAGAGTTTCTTATCCAATAGATGTTTTCAGGTTCATGTCAATTGTGATGTTTCTAGATTGATATTTTTTGATTGTGGCGTCCCCCAAGGCTCAGTACTTGGTCCAGCTTTGTACAATATCTACAATTCGGATTTTCCAAATCTACCGCAGTGTGAATCAGCTATCTTCGCTGACGACACTGCAGTATTTGCGTCGCATGAATTTTCTCTCAACGTTGAGACAAATCTAAAGCATGCGATCGAGATACTTGAAAAATATTATATGAAATGGAAAATCAAGCTAAATGTTGGGAAGACACAAGCCATCTTTTTTACACGAAAGAGAAAAGCTTGCTATCTTTCCAGCAGTCAGCTGCAAATAAATGGTACCACGATTGCATGGGAGCAATCCGTAAAGTATCTCGGAGTTCATCTCGATACAAAACTCACATTTAAACAACATATTCAAAGTATTCTTAATAAAATGAGTATTGCTATTAAGATGCTTTACCCTTTTATTAATCGCAAGTCTTTACTCACAAATGAAAATAAGATTATTATTCATAAAGTTATTTTCCAAGCTATACTGTTATATGGGTGTCCAGTATGGGGTAACGCTGCAAGGTGCCATTTAAAGAAGTTACAGGTATCACAAAACAAAGTTTTGAAAATGATGCTAGACCTCCCTTGGCACTATTCAACCTTAAGTCTCCACGGAAGGGCGGATGTTGAATTGATTTCTGAAAGAATTCGTAAACTAGTATATAACTTTAACATCAGCTGTGAAAGTTCTGAAAATTCTCTCATAACCCAGCTTCTTGCTTAATTTGTCATAATTTCATGTAAATATTTACATTTTATATTTTTTTTTTTTTTTTTTTTTTTTTTTTTTTTTTTTTTTTTTAATGAAGGGTTTTCCTTTTCGTATTTTCTTTCGATTTATTCTTTTAACTATTAATTATACATATTTTTCTTTTCTTTATCCAAGATAATGTTTCAGTTGTTAGATATAACTTATCAAATCTCTGAATTGTAAAATGTGCGGTCACAGACTTTTTTTTTGAAAATATTATTACGAAATAAAACATCTCTCTCTCTGAATAAATAAATATGTTTGGACCAAACACTCTAATGGAAAGCAGATCCCGTTTGTTTCTGTTATGAAATTCGCTGGTCATTGAGGCGCATTGACACACAAGACAAGAAGGAGGTGTACCTTGGATAAAATCCGCGGAATGTGCGGGTAAGTGCGGGGTGTGAGATAATATATGTTCAAGGTGTTCCAGAGGCTACAACGCAAGGTTTACTGTGGTCGCCCCGTTATCAGATCGGGTGACCAGTAACGGCACGTAACGGGCCGTTACGGTGCCTCAAGTGGCCGAGGTAAGCACCGTTGTCCTAGCCGTCGCCAGCGGAAAATCACAGACGATTCCTGATTCAATTATACAAAGAGATGCACCTACATTTCCAAGATACAACAACTTGCCACATAAACAATACAGCAACTTATGACAACTGGTATAACCCCACAACAGCTGGCTCTGCGAATTTATAACAATAATCCCAATAAAAACTACTTGCCTCACTCGACAATAGAATAACTGGCGACCTCCCCCAAACTATAACAACTGGCATTTCCTCATATATCGACTTTTTCATATTTCAACTGGCCGTAACACTGAGGGGCATTTCTTAATATATCAACTGGCTCTGCGAAGTTATGACACTTGGCAAATTTTTCATATACTAAATGGCGCTGCATCTCTTGCAATACAACTGGCATCTTTCCTCATAAATCATTTTTCCATATATCAACATTTATAGTATGACAACTGTATCATTTTTTTCAATCAGCACCTTTATAATATGACAGACAAAACCAGACAAAATAATAACAACACATACGGAAACAATTCCAGCCAAATGAGACAACATAATAACAATAATTACAATACCAACAACACATACCATCACAATACAAACCGGAACCAAAGTTGTCCGAATAATTCTAGTCAAACAAGACGAAGCCAGATAAACTATACCGGCAGAAATTATACCCAGGCAAGAAACAATTTGGTTGAACCAATGCAAGTGGACCATATCTACAATGCAAATCCACACTTGAAAACACACTCCCCTTTAGCACCCTTAACGGACAAATCTCAATAAACACTGAGATAATAACACCATTACCATACGAGTTCAACGAGAAGAGATATATGAGTTGGAAATGAACTCCTTTTCATAATAAACCATTCGATGGACTTATAGATCAAAAGCTACTCAAAACTTACAAGCAATAATCAACTTAGAAGAGGAATACATAGAAATAAATAACACAAAAACGAAATTCATTAGCTCTTGTCCACTCAAATACGAGGAAATACATACATTGGAAGAACCTAAACTAAATCTACAAAAATTAGAACGCGAAGACATGAATAGGGAAGAAAAAAGGGAACTACGAAAATTAATTAACAAAAATAGGGACCTCTTTTACCAAGCAGGACAAAAACTTTCACATACTCACGAGATCCAACATGAAATTATAACCTCAGTAGAAAAACCAATATACTCAAAAATACACAGATATCCCCAAATACATGACACGGAAATAAATAGACAAATAAAAGAAATGTTGTCACAAGGTATCATAAAGGAAAGTAATTCACCATACAACTCACCATTATGGATTGTTCCGAAGAAAATCGGTAATTCTGGTGAAAAGAAATGAAGAATAGTTGAATGAATTGATTATAGAAAACTTAGCGAAGTTCTATATCAGACAAATACCCAATCCTTAACATAGTGTAACGAGCTTAGGGATCGCTGGATTAATTATTTTGAATAAATAAGAGCCGTTGAATCGATTTTGAATTGATGTGACACTTTATTAGTCCGTTAATAACAACCGTTACTTTTTACCGTACACTTAACGATTTCTTCACTTATCGCTTCCGTACTTATCGCTTCCGTACTTATCGCTTCCACACTTATTACTTCTTACTCATTGCTTATCGCTTGCTTGACCTTCTACTTTTTACTCATCTCCATAGTCTGTGTGCGACGTATTTATACCGTTTGCTTATTCTGATTCGGCGTTTCGTTTCCGTCCGTTCCATAGTCTTGAATGTTCTACTGTTCACGCTCTCCAGTTTTCCATTACTTTATAGAATATTCTAGTACTCTGTTTCGGACTCTCTAGAATATTCTAGTACTGATTGTCATATGCGTTACACTACCCTCGGCCTAGATTAGTTCGTCCCGAACTAAGTTCACTGGTCTCCCGGGCCAACAAAAGCCGCCAGTCGGTCACGATGTACCACTTTCATCTTGGCGTTCGGCGGTGGAAGTTCTTGACCTTCTTCCAAATTTTCTACTGCTCTCCTTTTTGCCTCAGCTCTGGCCTGCCGCCATTCTTCCTTTTCCTGACGACGGAATTCCTCTTGCATTTTAGGGATCTCATGCGAATAGTATAAGAGAAAATGCATGTGCACACCCTTAAGCTCTTCTGGAGTTTGCACATCACGTAAGCGATCTAGATCTTCATCCTTAATTACACGCATATCATCTGGTATTGGAGCATATGTCGATTTCATAACCGTATCCAACTGGTAGTTCCGCATCTTTTCAAATAACTGGAGCGTTTTGTTCTTTGGAGCTGACAGTAAACACCAGCGTGCGTCGAAGTAATAGACTTTCCATAGATCGTCGCACGTTAATTCTAGTTTCACGTGTTCTTCTCTATAGAACGCAATGAACGGCACCTCTAGCTGTTGATTACGCCTACAATCTAGGGCTTGCTTGATTTTTCTCCCCGTATGTGGTGGCTTACAATAGCGGTCTCGACCTCCAACATCCGTTGATCTCTCTTGTTCGGAAACAGTTGATTTACAAAACGCCTGTTTGTAAATCCATTCAGCTTCATCTTGTAGCTCGTTGGGTCCCTCTGGAACAGGCGTAACCGGAACTTCGCGTAATTGCATTCGCTCAGGAATATCCGTTTCACGGATTTCATTGTCCAAATCCGTAAAGTGACCCCTTTCCAATTCATCATCCGTCCTCGTCACAATTAGTGAAATCCTCATAGTCGAAATCTACACCGAAACTGTCTTGCAATGACGCATGAGTGACTAGAAGTTGTCTTTTTTTCTTCTCAGCAATTGGCCTTCCTTCGTCGTCTACAATAAAATCCTCAGCATCAGACTCCGCTTCCTCATCATCATTGAAATGTTTTGCCGCCTCAGTTTCCCTGTGACTACGTTCAGAGCGGCGTTCAACATCGTCTTCGTCGTCGAATAGCTGTTCGGCTATATCCTCACGTCCTGAACCTTCATCGACGTGCTGTTCCTCTCCATCACTTTCTTCGTCCTGTGTACGACGCAGACGCTTGGGACGCTTTCTGCGTTCGACTTTCAAACCAAGATTCTCTTCAATAAGGTCACAGTCGCCGTCTTCCAGTCGATCGTCCAACTCGTCATCATCATTGTAAATCCGTTTCGGGGAACGGCCTGAAGCATCAGTGTCTTCACCATCACTGCCGTCCTCTTCAATCGGGTTATCATCGATGAGATCCTTCAGTTCTTCACATAACACATCGTCGTCATCTTCCTCCTCTTCCTCACTGCTGTCGGGCATAGCTTTGCTCTTCCTGAGTCTCTTCCTTTCATGTGGCTCCAATTTCTCCTCATCCTCAGATTCCTCCGCTTCCGAATCCCAGAATTCTTTCATACACTGCCTTTGGGCATCCAATTTTGCAGCTCCTGCGTCCAATTTTGCATTTACGTCTGCAGCTCGCGCGTCCAATTTTGAGTTAATATCGATAGCTTGCGCGTCCAATTTTGCCATCATAATCCTGAACATCTCCGAAATGTCCAACGGTTGCGAACTCTTCTCCGAATGTCTATCTGCCATCGTCACAAACACTTCCACAGACTTATTTATTTCAGCAATAATTAATCCCACTTCTGACACCAATTGTAGCGAGCTTAGGGTTCGCTGGATTAATTATTTTGAATAAATAAGAGCCGTTGAATCGATTTTGAATTAATGTGACACTTTATTAGTCCGTTAATAACTTTTTACCGTACACTTAACGATTTCTTCACTTATCGCTTCCGTACTCATCGCTTCCACACTTATTACTTCTTACTCATTACTTATCGCTTGCTTGACTTTCTACTTCTTACTCATCTCCATAGTCTGTGTGCGACGTATTTATACCGTTTGCTTATTCTGATTCGGCGTTTCGTTTCCGTCCGTTCCATAGTCCTGAAGGTTCTACTGTTCACGGTCTCCAGTTTTCCATTACTTTATAGAATATTCTAGTACTCTGTTTCGGACTCTCTAGAATATTCTAGTACTGATTGTCATATGCGTCACAATAGAAACTATATTGGAAAAATTTGGGCGATCACAATACTTCACTACCTTGGACCCTGCCAAAGGATTTTGTAGTACTCCGTGCTGTGCTTTAACGGTAAACCCGAGAGAAGAGCGCGAAGTGTTGTGTGTGTAAAATGAAAGAGACCGAAAGGGTTTGGTTAATGTAAAAAATACGCTAGTTTTACTGGGATTCGAATCAGAGGTTCAGATATGGTTTTACATGAGGGTAAAAAGTGGACACTTTGGTGCGCACGGCCAGCGGTTCGGCCTCTGTATTTCTACTGATCACGAAATCGAAAGTCACTGCCCTTTTATAGTTTTTTTCCGTTGACTTTTGTAAATTATTTTAGTGTCAAAATTCCAAGAAGCACACACAATACTTTGCCCCTGAAACTTCCCAAAGATTGATAAATGCAGTTTTAAGAGAATACGTTAATCGAATTTATCTGGACGATATTCTTATTTTTAGTGCCACCTTAGAGGAACACACTGTAAATATACAAAAAGTGTTCAATAAACTTAGAGAACATAATCTGAAGATTCAAGTTGATAAGTGTAACTTCTTTAGTCGAACTACAGAAGGTATTAAGCCAAATATGAGTAAACTTGAAAATATACAGAAGCTTAAATTTCCAGAAACCCAAAAACAAATGAAATCATTCCTGGGAATGACCGGATACTATCGCAAGTTTATTAAAGACTATGCAAAGGTTGCCCTTTTTCTTTCTTCTTAAATCGATAAAAAAGACTCTCAATGTACAGATTCATTTCAGAAGCTAAAAAAATTGCTCATGGAAGCACCAATTTTAAAATATCCGGATTTCAACAAAAGATTTAAGTTAATAACGGACTACAGCGATTTCGCTTTAGGCGCAGTCCTTACACAGGACAACCACCCACTAAGCTTCGCAAGTAGAACTCTAACCGACGATGGAAAAAATACTTCGCAACGGAAAAAGAACTTCTTGGTATCGTTTGGGCCGTTAACTACTTTCGCCCATATATTTATGGTAGAACTTTCGATCTACTCGCGGATTATCAAGCTCTCAAATGGCTCCAAAGTAAACATAAAGAGAAAGATATAAACTCTAGGTTACAAAGATGGTTGCTTAAACTTGGAGAATATGGGGTCGTTGTGGATGGTTCCTGAGTGCAGGGGGTGTTGAGTCTTGATCCCCCTGATCCGGTCCGCAGGTTCGTTGATCATTTCTTTTCGGTTGCGTAATATTTGCTCCTTTGTTTCCTTTCTCGTTTCTTTCGTGGATAATTACGACAAATACTTTATATTCTAGAATTTGTTCACGCCCGAAGCGTTTTCCCGACACGTGCGTTCTAGTTCCTATCTGTTTCTCAATTAATAATTTTTTTTATTTTTTTGCCGTTGAATTTTTTATTTTTTATTGGGAGCCAACGCCTTTTATTATTATTTTTTCTGCCAAGTAGAATTTGCATAAAGTACTTTATGCAAATTAGCTACTTGGCGATATTTCCAATTTACCGGCAGGGAGGGGAAATTCGTGATTTATAGTGTGTTGGGCGAGAGCACGAACACGAGGTCCGTAACATAACCGCTTTATCCAGAACATTCTTTCGACTTCGCCACAAAATCCTTAATCAGTTTTTGAAATAATTCAATTATAATAATAGTGTCCTCACCATGACTCGTTTGCTGTCTTCTGTCTTCTTTGTTTCAAATTTCGCTCACAAAAGTTATGAGGACTTTGAACATCGCGTAACTCAAAGACAGAACACGTATTCTCATATACTATATGCTGTTTCGAGGTGGACACCTACTATTGAACAAAAGAAGTTAGAAGTAAGTGAAATTGAAGTAAAAATTAATGGCGCAACATTTTTGGAAGTCACTTTTCTTTGTAGTAAAATTAACAATAACGCTTGAGGAGTAAAGTAGTAGTGCCGAGCGGTAAAAGTTCACAGCGATAGTCATGATAAGTTTACCTTACAGAGTCCGTATAGGACGAACATATTTAAGGTATTTAAACTAGAATTAAGGAATTTTTGTCTAGCACGTAATTTAAAATCTAAGAAGAAATGAAATAAAAAATGTAAAAAATAACTCAATCGACTTGGGTACGGCATATTTATCCAAAAATCCAACACAAACTATTTATTTGCATAAAAATACATTTAATGTCGTATATACGTTCAACAAATATATATATATATATTTAATAGCATAATATAAGTACATCTTAACAAAAACATTTAAAATATTATTTGTAAATTCCCTAAACAATTTTGACACCATGGTTGGCATCTTCGTTTGATTTTATTTATTACTTTTTTTAGAGGAAAACTTAAACTAACAATTGTTCCCTTACCCCTCTGGTTTCGTTCCATTGGTTTCGTATAACATTATAAAAATTATTGCCTTAAAAATATTATTTTTCAATAAGAATGCTGGTGTTTTATGTTGCTGTTGTCGCATAAAGGGTTCTTAAGCTTATTTAATTATTTCGTATATGATTAATATTTATATATTTTCCAAGAAAAATTCTTGTTTGTATACGTAAGATATATATGTAAAAAGTATAAGTACTTTGTCGGTGTATTCGTTACATCTTGGTTCCAAATGGTGCGACTAATTAAATAGGGTCGCATTTTTAATGAAATTATTGTATTATCCCATTTCAATATTGTGCGTTTATTTGCTGTTAACTAAATTGAGGAATTCCTCTCGAGTTTTTGGATCATCGCGGAAAACACCCAACATAGTCGAGGTGACCGTCTTGCTGTTTATTTTTTGAACGCCCCTCATGACCATGCACATATGTCTGGAAATAAAAAAATATCAACGATTGATTACATTCAGTCATTAAAAATAAATTAGTGAGAGTGATATTACTTGTTCTGGCATATCAATAACTAATGTAAACAATAAGATAACATATACCAATAAATATCATAATCAAGATCCAAGGGACAAATAAGTCTGTGACTTGAATTTCCAGCGACACTATTCCTATCAACTATCTATTGATAAACTACAGTCAAGTTCCAGAAAGCTATTCGAAGCCTTTCAGGTATCTGATGTCAATCGATAGAAGACGATTACATTTTAGATTCCACTTAAGTGGGACATGGATTTTCAATGGATAACGAATTTTTCTTAAAGAATTTTTATATAGGTGTGTTAGTCGATCATTATGGCTCAATCAAATTTGCCCCCTTTAAAATAATCCTCCTCAGATATAAAACATTTGCACCTGTATTTTCGTTTTGTTTTTGGACCTATAGCATCTCTTCGAATGTTCCCACATTCTCATAAATCCAACTGGGCCTCCACCCAATAAAGGGACCATACCACCAGGCATTCCACTCCAGCACCGCCATCTCTTGATGCAAAGCTGTAAAGCCAACATTGTCTGGCGTAACAGCACCATCGCTTGATGTTAGCAACCTTCGAAAGTCTCAGGCGGCAAAAGCGCAATAAAAGAAATATCGAACCTAAACAAATTTTTCGGAACTTTTTTGAACCACGCACTGAGAAATAGCATTAAAAACCCATTAAGCCTTAAGGGTAATACAATGGCTCCTCGATAGTATAGTGGCTAGTATACCCACCTGTCACGCGGGAGACCGGGGTTCGATTCCCCGTCGGGTAGCCTCTGGCGCAAGACTAATGACCTCGCCCGGAAAAAACAAAACATTATGGAAAATTTAACAAGCCTCAGGACTTGCTAAATAAGGCCAAGACCGGTTCCCGGTTGTAGTGCCGATGATGATGTTGATGAAGGGTAATATAATAACCAGTCTGCAATACATCTTTCCATCGAAAGTTAAGACGAACTTTGGCCGATGCCCACGAAGATAATAATGCAAACGAAAAAAGTTTATGATAGCATATAAATCGCACAGCGGAAAATTGTTCGTAAAAAGTAACTCCGCCAAAGTGTTGGAATCAATATGTGATCTTTATCGCATCTTCGGCCATACAGGCGGCGACGTTAATATCTGTGTGTGTGAGATGCATTCGTACCCTACCATATACCGGGATAGTATGTAATTGGAAAGGGTAATTTTTGCTCGGGCATAGCACCAGGAAACGAATCAGTAGAGAATAGAAAGTCGAGAAATAACAAGCAACCGAGCCTTGTCCCTATTCAATCCAAGTTGACATACAGTCTCCACGTGACACCCCGCTTTGTCTCTATTTTGGCACCCGCCAAGTAGTGAACCAATGCATGCAGCGACAGCTTGAGAACGGTTGGCGCAGGGCTAATAACTTTGCCCGTAAAAACAAATTATTATGGCAAATTTAACAAGCTCCGGATATGGACCGGATACGCGACGACGACCACGGAAACGAAAATGGCTAAGCGATTTAAGAATTTTCTCATGGAACGTCCGCTCACTATACAGAGCTCGAGCTGTACAGCAGCTAACCGATGCCCTGTCCGAATATAATGCTGACATAACAGCACTACAAGAAATAAGATGGACGGGGAGTGGTGTTATTCAAAAAAGCGAGTATGACATTTATTACAGCTGTCATGCAAAACACTATGTACTCGGGGTAGGCTTGCTAGTCAGCCAAAAACCGAAGCCTACCATTATTGGCTTTAATGCAATCAACGAAAGGCTATGCACTCTTCGCGTGCGAGGCAAGTTTAAGCACATAAGCCTCATTAACGTTCACGGATCTACAGAGGAGTCCCTTGACGACGAAGAGGAAGAATATTACGAGAACGTGGAACAGGCCCTCAATACCTGTCCAAGATACGATGTGAAAATCGTTCTTGGTGATTTGAATTCCAAAATAGGTCGGCAGCCGGTTTTCAGGCACTACGGAGGTTCCCATAGTTTGCATGAGAACACTAATGACAATAGACTACGAGTCATTGAACTGGCAGCACCAGAGAGCTTGCTCGTTGCAAATAACAGGTTTCCGCGTAAATCCATAAAGCCACCTGGGTATCACCTGATGGAGCCACTCGCAACCAAATCGACCTCGTGTTGATAGATCGCCGCCACCCCTCGAGCCTGATGACGGTACGAACGTAACGAGTTACCAACGTCAACTCGGATCACTATCTTGTTGGTATAGTTTTCCGAGTGCGGATTACCTTACAGAGACGTATTTCATCCGCGGATCAGGTTCGAATCAACACGGCTCCCTTACGCAATGAGAATACCAGTAACATCTTTGGTTATGCGTTCAGACTCGCCCTCAAAGAGCTCGACGGGGGGAGAGTAAGTCCTGGGACCAGAATGCCGAGCGTAGAAGGGAAATGGAAACGCCTTAAGAATACTGTCATTAATACTGTCAACTCCATCTTAGGCAGTAGTCGTAGAGATGGGAGCGACTGGTTTGATGATGAGTGCAAACCAGCGACTGAACGTAAGAATGCCGCATACTGGGCAATGCAGCAGTCTCATAGGACACGGATACGCGAGGAGAAATACAAAGAGCTCAGAAGATCTGAAAAAGGACTTCACAGACAAAAGAAAAGTGCTTGGGAAAAAAAGCTTGTCTGTGAAATAGAGAAAAGTAGAGAGCGAGGTCCACACCAGGCGCGGAAGTTCTACCCAATAATCCGCCGTATGATGCGGTACACACCACGCTGCACTTACCGCAGAGATAAAGAGGGTAATCTGATCACCGGTCCTGAAGGCATTCTGGAGCGATGGGAAGTGCACTTCAATGAATTGCTAAATGGTCAGCTCACAGAAAAATTGGAAGCTCCACCAATGCAAAATCAAGACCAAACGGTGCCACCATCAAGCATTGAAGAAACAGTAAAAGCTATAAGACAGCTCAAATCAAATAAAGCCCTCGGAGCTGATGGCATACTAGCTGAGCTGATCAAACAAGAAGGGACAGCGTTACATCACGCAATTCATGAGATCGTGGTGCACGTATGGGAGCAAGAGGAGATGCCGGAAGATTGGCGTCGCGGAATAATTTGCCACATACATAAGAAGGGAGATATCACACTTGGCAGCAACTATAGGGGTATAACATTGCTGAGTACCGCCTATAAGATACTCCCCTCTATCCTACAAGATCGGATATCCCCATAAGCTAAAGTCATCATTGGTCAATATCAGCGTGGCTGCATCCCATGCAAATCAGCGATTGATCAGATATTCACCATTAGGCAGGCGATGGAAAAATGTCTGGAATTTAAGATTCTATTATATCATCTATTTTTGGAACTTAGGGCCGCCTACGACAGCATAGCCAGGGTAGAACTATATAATGCCATGAGAGAGTTCGGCATTCCAAACAAATTGATATGACTTTGTAGGTTGGCCATGACCAATGTAACTAGTCAAGTAAAAATAACGGGATTGCTGTCCAAACCAATAAACATCTTTAATGGACTCTGACAAGGGGGCGGTCTGGCCTGCCTCCTCTTCAACCTGGCGTTGGAGAAAGCAATCCGTGACTCTGGCGTTACAACAAGAGGGACTATTGACATCAAGTCAAGCCAGATGCTTGCCTACATAGATGACATCGGCTATACAGGACTCCTTCACCCAGATTGAGCAGGCGGCACAAAAACTGGGACTGCACATTAATGAGGAGAAAACTAAGTACATGGTGGCAACTTCTGCGAAGAGAAGACCTAACGTTGGTTAAACTATCAGGGTAGTGGAGCACGAATTTGAAGTAGTGTAATCCTTTATCTACCTTGGGTCAATAGTATGTTATCAGCCGATAACAATATGTATGGATCCGAGACGTGGGTGCTCAATAAAAGGCACTCTGAACTCTTAACCCCGTTCGACGAAGGTCTTAAGGAGAATTTCTGGCCCCGTATATGAGGGAGGACGATTCCGGAGAGGCTACAACCATTAGTTGTACGCGACGTACCTTGAAGCTAATATTGTAATTAAAATCAAGCTCGGTCGACTCCGGTGGGCGGGACACGCAGCTCGAATGAGCAAAGAGCAACCTGCCCGGAAAGTCCTTTGTGACAGTATGTATGGAAGGAGATAGCGCGGCAGACCTTGTCTGCGATAGAGGGATGGCGTAGATCAGGACGCCCAGAGCCTGGGAGTGCCAAACTGGATGACATCGGGTCGAAATCGTGACCGGTGGAGAGATTTGTTAAATAAGGCCAAGACCGGAGCCCGGTTGTAGTGCCGATGATGATGATGATGATTAGCTACGATCGTTTAACAGTCGTCCTTATGCAGTGAAGTGTACTTAAAAGTTTTTGTAAAAAAATGCAATTTTTATGTATGATACTAACTGTATCTAAACAACATTATATTAGTTAATAAACATTCAGAAATTAGATTCCGATAACTTAATTTTATCACTGTGTCCGAAATTTATATAGTCGACATAATTATCTATTAGAGGGTAATGTATTGTAATTAATTCAATTAAGAGCAACAATGTGGGTTTACTATTACCTACTGCTGATTAAATAAATTATGCAAATTTATAATGTATAATGAGCTTAAAATATTGCAACTTGCCTAGTTTGCATGTTATAGAAATTTAAAGCAGTTTTTGACATCATCGTGCATAATTTGCCAACCGAACTGATTTCACTGCGGTTTTCGATTCAGTTTGTGCTATGGCTTATGCTAAAACGCAATTTATTGCGTAATACACTTATAAATTTTTTTTAAATCGGATAGCAGACACCCCTCATAAAACATTTAAAAGATATTATCAAAACCACTTTCCCTATTGGCGCCGGCATGTAGAAGCAAAGTGTATCGTTCTTCTATTTTATTATCAATTCTTCGTTTTTAACAATTTTTATGTCATACATAATATTATACCTATTTTCATTGTCAATTAACATTGGTTTTTTTATGTTCGATATATCTCCCGAAATCTGCTTCACCTGCAGAGATTATAAAAACAGCTTTTAACCATGTTTAAATTAGGTTAACATATATTAATATAAGATTGTTTGCGTTGAATGATCTCTACTTGCCCTTGCTTAATAGGATTCAATTCTAAATATAGAAGACCAGAAAGTCAAATAATCGCTAATAGACTAAACTGTCGTAAAAGGTGTTGTCACATCCATGTTATTGTATTTAATTTTAACATTTGAAAAGTCGTTGAACGAATTACATATGTCGTCGCTCGTCAACAAAAAAATATTAAAAGGATTGTTCGGGTACACATGTGTGTGTGTCCTCCTCCCAGAGGAAATAACAGTAAAATGTGAATCTTGTTGTATTCACATTGTCCACAAAAAAAGGTGTGAGTGGATTAGAGAATGCGCGGGTGTACGTGTTTACTAAACAAATATTTAACGTTTCGATTACGTTTGTCATCAACAATCAAAAATGAAAATAACGCACTGACCAGGAACAAAGGGCAGGTCAAAGGTAAACAGGCAAGGAGGATTTTTTTTTGTTACACTTCTCTCGGGGGAGGCGAACCTATAGCGCCGAGTGGGCGCCCCGAGATGCCATCAAATAACTGTTGCAGTTCTTTTTGAAGTTCCACAGCTTCCCCGCTCTGTAACGGAACGAGTTCTGATGCAGGGATTTCGTGCCGTCGGGAGATGAACCGCAAGCTGGTGCGATCCTTCGGATTGTCTTGTGGAGCGCATATAAACCGAATTGCGTTGAACAATACCACGAAGCTCCGAAGAACAGTGTCCGTGATAATATCTATAAACCAGAAAGAGGTCGGCTACGCGCCTTCGATGTGATAGCGGCTGTTGTCCCGAAGTCAGCGCCGAGTCTCCGATCGGGGGGAACGCTCGTCTCTGTATGCTCTTAAGTAGGTCGAGCGTATGTTTAGGAGCCGAGCTCCAAACACGTGAGCAATATTCGAGCGCAGGTATAACTTGGGATTTATATATGAGAAGAAGTTGGGCCGGAGTACAATATTTCTTGTCTCTAAAAAGATAACTAAAGTTTCCTGAGGCTGACCTGGCGATGCTCGACACGTGTTTATGCCACGATACATTCCCACAGACCGTGACGGCGAGCAATTTCAAGCTTTCCCCAGATTCGAGAGCCCGGCCATTCATCATCAGCTGTGGAACCGATGATCCACTTTTCTTTGTGAATGTTGTATATTGTATCTTCGCTGCATTAAACCCGACGAGATTGGCCTTTCCGCACTGCAGAGCCCCATCTAGATCCTGATTCAGATCAATCTCAGCTGGTGCGACGTAGATACACCAATCGGTCGAACACTCGAAAAGGTGGAAACAAGCGTACTATCATCCGAAAAACTGAACACTTTGTTATCCGTTGTCTCCAACAAATCATTTATGTGAAGCAAAAACATGGTTGGAGCCAAAATAGAACCCTGGGGTACCCCTGCAATAACAGGATACAGATCCGAACACTCGCCGCCCACAACAACCCGGATCGATCCATTTTCGAGGAAGCTCTGCGTCCAGTCGGAAAGCTGCTGGGAAAGTCCATATGAACGCAGTTTGCCCAGAAATGCCCCGTGCCAGACGGGGATTGGAGATATCCAATGCGACGGCCCTTGACTTACCATACCGCTCAATCCCAGATGTCCATATATCGGTTATAAGCGTCAAAAGGTATCCCGTGGGCCGCCTGCCCCGGAATCCGTATGGACGATCATTGAGAAGTCCGTTGCGCTCCAAATACTTAATTAACTCTGTATTGATGACTGTTTTCATCATCTTAGATAACATAGACAGTAATGCTATCGCCCGGTAATTTTGTGGGTGACAGTTTTTTCCCGTCTTTGGGATTGGCTGAACTCGAGCGATTTTCCAGCAGTCAAGAAAGGTCTTCCGTGCATAAGATAAGCCGAAGAGTCTGCCAAGAACCAGCGATAGTTCTGGAGAACAGTTCTTAAGGACTATTGCTGGTATTCCGTCCGGGCCGGTTGCCTTCCTACAGTCCAGTTCACGTAGAATGTATTGAATAGTATGCGGCCGAAATCTCACATCCTGCATGGAAGACCGTACCGGCGCGATCACAGGTCGCTTCAGAAGACCGGGATCGAAGTTTGAATTCGCGGAAAATAAATTCGCGAACACATTAGCTCTATCTTTTGAATTTGTGACTAACGACCCGCTGTCTGTCACCAACGGAGAGAAAGAGAAGGATGCGAAGTTACCGCTGACAGCCTTTACCATTGACCAGAAGGAGCGCGAACCAGTTGGGCACCAAAGCCACTCTGTCGTTGTGAGCCTTCTTCGTGGTAGCAATCACCTGTTTGCACGCGTTTCTGATTCTAACAAAATTCGTTCTGTTAACATCGGTGGGATTGGAGCGCCATTGCTTGAAAGCTCTATTTTTGCGGCTGTAATCTGCTCGCATTTTTTGTCAAACCACGGTTTATTAGATGAACTTCGTTTGATGGAATGTGGGGATCTACATACTCCATCCCGAGAAGAATAATTTCTGTGACCGACTTCGCGCAAGCGTTAACATTGGAGTCTCCGAAGCACACCTCCGACCATGAAAAGGATGCGAAGAAATCTCGCAAATCGTCCCAGTTAGCAGTCTCATACTTCCATACATGGCGAAGCTACGTAGGCCGGTTATTAGCTTGATATGCAAGTGCTTGCGCGACAGATATCAAGCAGTGATCTGAGTTTCCCAGTGGCGCAGAAACCTCTACGGTATAAATACTCGGTTCAGATGTCAAAAACAGATCCAGAGTGTTCGCTTAATCGCCCCGGGCATCCGGCACGCGCGTTGTTTCCTCCACGAGTTGAGCCAAGTTGTGGCTAACAGCAAACATGTCCGCCAGGCTCCCGGCCTCGTCGGTTCCGTTAGAATGTAAGAACCAGCCAGAATTGTGCACATTAAAATCGCCAAGGACAACAATTTCAGAAGCTGGGTGGGTGATCTGAATTCAGTCGACGGTATCTGCAAGATGTTCGAAGAATGTTGCTGGTCGATCGTCATTCGGGGAGCGGTAAAGACAACAATGAAATTTAACAGAATTCCTCAGCACGACCCTCAGCCATATGATGTCCATGTTATTGGGTTCCAACGCCTCCATCCTCTGGCAAGCTAGGTCGGACTGCGCGAAGACGCAACATCCGCCCTTAAAACAGAATCTCGAATGTAAGTCGTATCGTGAGCAACGAAGATATGTCGAATCAGTTGACGATTCGACCTGAGTCTCAGTTAGGGCCGGGATATCAGGTTTCGTAGATGTTGGTGGACGGCGTTTACATTCGCATTGGTGAAACCGATGCCCCTGCTGTTACACAATGCCGTTACCAGTCGAGCGTGGGCAGAGCCTCGAGAGCGAGCCCGATTATGACGAACCTCTTAAAGTTCGGTTATTTATCATGCGAGACAAGTTTAAGAACATAAGCCTCATAGATGTTCACGGACCTACAGAGAAGTCCCCTGACGACGAAAAAGAAGAATTCTACGAGAATGTCGAACAGGCCCTCAATGCCTGCTCAAGATACGATGTGAAAATCGCTTTCGTTGATTTGAATGCCAAAAAGGTCGGGAGCCGGTTTTCAGGCGCTACGCAGGTTCCCATAGTTTGCATGAGAACACTAATGACAATGGACTACGTGTCATCGAACTGGCAGCATCAAAGAACTTGGTCGTTGCAAGTACCAACTTTCATCGTAAAAATGTCCAGAAAGCCACCTGGGTATTACCAGACGGAGCCACTCGCAACCAAATTGACCACGTGTTGGCAGATCGCCACCACTCTGTGGCGTATCTACCAACGCCACTGCTACCTTTTCAATCTACCTCAAAATCTTCCCTCCTAAAGCTCCATTAATTTCATAATTTTACCATGCAAGCGCAATAACTTCCCCAAGCATTCTCCTACCGATTGCATTACCTTTCGGTTATGCAAATAGCATCCAACATCAAGCATCTGCCCATCAAGGACATTCACGCAATTAACGCGTTATATAAATTTCCCTAGAAGAAATTCGGTACGCCAGTACCGCATACATCAATGCATCTCAGCATTGTTCTAAAAGGAAAACATTTCGGTTGCCATACTAGTTAACCGAAGTGGATTATAAAAACAATCAGCAGAACCCCTGTCTGCCTGCATTTACTGTCCCACACGTGCGCAACAGATTTTTATGTTGCACCAGTACTCACGGCGGCTTTTATGCAATCTTCAAAGCACCGGCGCAATTCGCGCCTAGCTGCCAAGAGCCGAATTCAATGCCAGTGTAAATACTCACACTGGAATTCGACCCATGACTCCCTAGGATTGCAATACACAATTAACATGGTTGTAAACACAACCATCATTGTGTAATTATCCCAAATGTATCCTAATCCCTAACGTAGTATTTGGACAACTGCAAATATTTATCCCGAAGATGCTTTTTCAGGAATTTTCATTCCCACGGTTCGACCACCCATGAGCTCGCATCACGAGCCAACAAGGTGATCCGCGCGCAAAGTAGTTCAGTCGATGAAAGTGTTGTAAAGGAGTCGAGTCTCCTGGAGTCCATTATTACCGTGAACAACAAACTAGGCTGCGGCATTCTTTGCACAAGTCTCCTAACTCCAAAATTATATTTCATTAGTGATAAGAAAGTCTACAACTGTGTTCATGATCGAAACAATTTATTTTCTGTAATAGTGCAGTTCCTAATTTACATAAAACAAATTAAGTACCGGTAATAAAGTTAATCTCAGAGAGAGCTTGTGTGTTTTACTTCTTGTGGACGGTCCGTCGCGGAGTTTTGTTTCCTTGGAGGACAGTGTTCGGCGGAACTATCGTGAGGAAACCTTGGTGAACCTTGCCAAGGCCGGCATAATACCAGTGAAATACCCACAATTGCTTACTGCCACTGCGTTTCCGGAAGCACTCGGTTCGGGAAGATTGTCACTGTCACAGTCGCCGCACCGAATAGTCACTGATGGAAGTTCAAAATTCGAAATCATGAAGTTGCGCGTTGACTCACTGGTAGGTCACCAATGTGGGTATTTCACTGGTATTATGCCGGCCTTGGCAAGGTTCACCAAGGTTTCCTCACGATAGTTCCGCCGAACACTGTCCTCCAAGGAAACAAAACTCCGCGACGGACCGTCCACAAGAAGTAAAACACACAAGCTCTCTCTGAGATTAACTTTATTACCGGTACTTAATTTGTTTTATGTAAATTAGGAACTGCACTATTACAGAAAATAAATTGTTTCGATCATGAACACAGTTGTAGACTTTCTTATCACTAATGAAATATAATTTTGGAGTTAGGAGACTTGTGCAAAGAATGCCGCAGCCTAGTTTGTTGTTCACGGTAATAATGGACTCCAGGAGACTCGACTCCTTTACAACACTTTCATCGACTGAACTACTTTGCGCGCGGATCACCTTGTTGGCTCGTGATGCGAGCTCATGGGTGGTCGAACCGTGGGAATGAAAATTCCTGAAAAAGCATCTTCGGGATAAATATTTGCAGTTGTCCAAATACTACGTTAGGGATTAGGATACATTTGGGATAATTACACAATGATGGTTGTGTTTACAACCATGTTAATTGTGTATTGCAATCCTAGGGAGTCATGGGTCGAATTCCAGTGTGAGTATTTACACTGGCATTGAATTCGGCTCTTGGCAGCTAGGCGCGAATTGCGCCGGTGCTTTGAAGATTGCATAAAAGCCGCCGTGAGTACTGGTGCAACATAAAAATCTGTTGCGCACGTGTGGGACAGTAAATGCAGGCAGACAGGGGTTCTGCTGATTGTTTTTATAATCCACTTCGGTTAACTAGTATGGCAACCGAAATGTTTTCCTTTTAGAACAATGCTGAGATGCATTGATGTATGCGGTACTGGCGTACCGAATTTCTTCTAGGGAAATTTATATAACGCGTTAATTGCGTGAATGTCCTTGATGGGCAGATGCTTGATGTTGGATGCTATTTGCATAACCGAAAGGTAATGCAATCGGTAGGAGAATGCTTGGGGAAGTTATTGCGCTTGCATGGTAAAATTATGAAATTAATGGAGCTTTAGGAGGGAAGATTTTGAGGTAGATTGAAAAGGTAGCAGTGGCGTTGGTAGATACGCCACAACTCCTCGAGCCTGATGACGGTACGAACGTACCGAGATGCCAACGTCGACTCCGATCACTATCTTATTGGTATAGTTTTCCGAGCGCGTATTGCCTTACGTAGACGTATTGCATCCGTGGATCAGGTTCGAATCAACATATCTGCCTTACGCAATGAGAATACTAGTTACCCCCTTATTCATGCGTTAAGACTCGGCCTTGAAGAACTCGATGGAGGGAGAGTAAGTCCTGGGGCCAGAATGCGGGGCGTAGAAGAGAAATGGAAACGCCTTAAGAATACTGCAATTAGTACTGCCAACTCCATCTTAGGCAGTAGTCGTAGAGATCACGCCAAAGGCATCATTGATCAATATCAATGTGGCTTCATCCCAGCCAAATCAGCAATTGATCAGATATTCACCCTTAGGCAGGCGATGGAAAAATGTCTGGAATTTCAGATTGTATTATATCATCTATTCATGGATTTTAAGGCCGCCTACGGCAGCATAGCCAGGGTAGAACTATATAATGCCATGAGAGAGTTCGGCATTCCAAACAAATTGATACGACTTTGTAGGTTGACCATGACCAACGAAACTAGTCAAGTAAAAATGCGGGATTGCTATCCAAACCAATAAACATCTTTAATGGACTCCGACAAGGGGACGGCCTGGCCTGCCTCCTCTTCCACCGGGCGTTGGAGAAAGCAATCCGTGACTCTGGCATTAAAACTAGAGGACCATTGTCATCAAGTCCAGTCAGATAATTGCCTACACAGATGACATCGGCTGTACGGGACTCCTTCACCCAGACCGAGCAGGTGGCACAAAAACTGGGACTGCACAGCAATGAGGGGAAAACTAAGCACATGATGGCAACTTCTGCGAAGAGAAGACCTAACATTGGTCAAACTATCAAGGTAGTAGAGCACGAATTTGAAGTAGTACAATCCTTTAACTATCTTGAGTCAATGGCATCAGACGATAACAATATGGAAGAAGAAATACACGAACGGCTGATCAAATCCAACAAAGCCTACTATGGTCTATCAAGGCTCTTTAAATCCCGAAATTTATCCAGACCATCCAAGCCGCTACTGTACAAGACCATGCTCTTACCAGTACTCATGTATGGATCCGAGACCCCGGTGCTCAATAAAAAGCACTCTGAACTCTTAGCCGCGTTCGAGAGGAAGATCTTAAGGAGAATTGTTGGCCCCGTATGTGAGGGAGGACGATTCCGGAGACGGTACAACCATGAGTTGTACGCGATCTACCTTGAAGCTAATATTGTAAGAAAAATCAAGCTCGGCAGACTGCGGTGGGTGGGACACCTGACTGGAATGAGCGAAGAGGAACCTGCCCGAAAAGTCCTTTGTGACAGATGTATGGAAGCAGATAGTGCGGCAGACCTTGTCTGCGATGGAGTTATGGCGTAGACCAGTACGCCCAGAGCCTGGGAGTGCCAAACTGGATGACATCGGGTCGAAATCGGGACCGGTGGAGAGATTTGTTAAATAAGGCCAAGACCGGATCCCGGTTGTAGTGCCGATGATGATAGTGATGATAATTGGAAAAATATATATTCAACACAAAACGCTACTACTCAACAACAAATCTTCGGACAACAACAACTACACGAAGCTGCGTTCCACAATAGGTATTTATGTTAAATATAAACACAGAATTAAGTAGGTCAATTATAATTAATAAACAATACGAAATTTCACATTCCGAGCGCCTTTTGAATACATTCGATACAACACAACACAGTAGACACAACACCCACAATATGAGAGGTTTATGTTTGCTCATTGTTCGTAAAACCTCAGCCTGAACCTAAACATACCCTATATCCACAATCTTTCTTTTTTTCTCCAAAATTAATAATATTTGTAATCTCTTAATTTCAGCAAAAATACGGAAAAATGTCGCTACAGAATACTTACACTCCTTCAACTACCACAGCCACTCCAGCTGGTTGCACGGCTTGAGTTACGGCCACTGCAATCTGTTTTGTCAAACGTTCTTGAACCTGAAGACGTCTGGAAAATATCTCCACGATCCTAAGAATGAATACATGGAAATTATTTCCTTTTTTTAAATAAAATCATAGCGAATTTTACCGGGCCAGTTTACTGAGACCAAGAATTTTATTGCATGGCAGGTAGCCAATTGAGACTTTGCCATAAAATGGCACCAAATGGTGTTCGCACATAGAAAACATTTCAATGTCTTTTACAACAACCATTTCGTCATGGTCCTCATCAAAAACAGCTCCATTCAGGACATCTGAAAACAATATTAAAATATGGAATTGTTAAGTATAAATAAAGATTACATGTATAAAATTAACAGAGAAGGGGAAATCTTGAGCAGGAAGCCTTAGTTTTTGAAAGATTAGCGGAAGTCGAAAAACCGGGTGATGGACAATTTGTCCCGTCACAGTCGCCAATTACGTGTTGATGTCACGTTCGCCAATAAAATGAATGATGTTATGGTCGCCAATAACTATATGATCCAATTTGATCCTATGGCCATAAACGATTGAAGAAAACATAAAACAACACTTCGAACTATATTTTTACTTTAACTATGACCTATAATATATCTTGTGAGTCCTAAATTTGTATCTATTGGAAGCCCCGGCCACAACACCGTTGGCCCATGACAGGCGAAAGCCGTTCCAGCTCTGTCAGCATTGAGCCTACTAGGGCTCAAAAGTAGAGTCAAGGTTACATCACGGGCTCACAACGACGGAAGCACCGACCACAACACTGTCGGCCCAAGGCAGGCCGCAACCGTTCTACCTCTACTAGCACGGAGTCTATGAAGGCTCCAAAACAGGAAGATCGTTCGAATAAGAAGAGCCAACGGTGCGAATTTTGCTACCGACACACCCACATGGTGGCAGTGTGTCCACAAAAAGCAAAGTGGGAGAGGTCGGAAAACTCCCAGAGGTCGGGTCGGGAAACCCAATAAAGCACTAAAATCGGAACTCAGCCAAAGCTGATCCAGCTTTCGTCGAACAAAGCCCGATTGTGCAACTACCTTTGGACATTAGCCGTAGAAATACTACGCGCCTAATCGTGGACACCGTTGCTGAGATCAGCCTCTTAAAGCTGAAAGCACTACACTCAAAATATGTTGTGGATGCCCTAAAATCTACAATCCTCCAAACGGCTTTTGGCAAAGGTAAGTCTAGGGGTTGCTACTATGGGAATTGCAAGTTACACCAAGATATGCCCTGCAGCTTTCAAGACGGGCTATTGAGTAATGACTTCCTGTCGAAAACAATGGACCGGGTGGCTGATTTTTTTTTTAAATACACTTCTTTCGGTTGAGGCGAACCTATAGCGCCGAATGGGCGCCCCGTGATGCCACCAAATAACCGTTGGAGTTCTTTTTGAACAGTTGCAGGTTGTAACGCTACGGGAACACTCGCGCGGGAAGGGAGTTCCACAGCTTCCCTTCTCTGTAACGGAACGAGTTCTGATGCAGGGATGTTCGCACTGTCGAGAGATGAACCGCAAACTGGTGCAGTCCGTCGGATTGCCTGGTGGAGAGCATATAAACCGAATTGCGCGGAACAATACCACGAATCTCCGAAGAAGAGTACCCGTGATAATATCTGTAAAACAGACAGAGGTCGGCTACACGCCTTCGATGTGATAGTTTGGACTTTCCCCAAACAAACTTAAATCCCGAAATATAAAATAAGACGGGAAGAGTTAGGCACAAGGCCGCCCAACGGGCAATCGTACCAAGGGGACCTGAGAAGGTCCAGACTGGAGTCGGCCATTATACGGAGAACCTACCCACACAGAGGAGGGTTGCGAAAAATTACCGGATCCCGTTATTCCATCAATGCCGTACCCCGAAAGCCCAAAAGACGTTAAAGAAAGGAAAGCGTTGATGAAGCGATCACCAACAAACCCTTCGGAGGTCGACATTTTTCGGAGCAGACCGGTCAGACTCAGGATTCTGTTATACTTAATATCAACGCCGTGCTTCCTCTATTTTAGGGAAAAGCATAGATATACGGAGTTTTAATAAGAAACACAATTTTTCGTTATTTTAATTTTTGTATATTTATTTTATCCTCGAGTCGCGCGCTCGGATGTACTTTGCAATACTTATGTTATCTTACTTTTGTTTTTTCCTTAAATACTAAAATTCTGAAACACATGTAAGTTAATTATATGTGAGCAGCTGCTACGGTTGCTCGTAGAAATCTTTTAGATTCATGGTTCCCTGCTTTGATATCGGTTTTGCTGATGGTGTTCCAGTTTTTACTGATTAGCTGCTATGTTTTCAGGAGCTTTTGACTTTGCCCGCGGGAATGGTTTAGATTTCATCGTTAGCTACTTTGATATCGGTTCTGCTGATGGTATTTTAGTTTGATACCTATTATCTGCCATGGTTTCGGGTGCCTTTGACAATGTCCGCGAGAATCGTTTAGTTTGATTTGAATATGAAGATATAAGTTTGATTAGGATTAGAATATGATGGTAATGAATGCGGGGGAAATATTGATGGTAGGGCTTCTGGAACACTACACTTCTCTTCAGTATCCAAAAAAAAAAAAACGTTCGCCTTCTACTAACGACATCCATCGAGAGGAGTCTAAATGAAATTTTTTTAAAGCCGGGCCCAAAACTATAGGCACAAACACGGGTGAAGGTGTAGAGAATTGGGCAAGTGAAATTGCTCTCACCCAGGGAATAATCCGTAATTCCCCTGGAGTTGCGAGTTAACACGTCAATGGGACTCAGCTCTGATAAATCGAATGAAGAACAAACCTTCGTAGGAATAACACCAACATGGCAAGTCGTCAAATGAATCTACACATCTTAAACGCGACTACCTCAC
This sequence comes from Microdon myrmicae, assembly GCA_963931805.1. NCBI lineage: Eukaryota > Metazoa > Arthropoda > Insecta > Diptera > Syrphidae > Microdon > Microdon myrmicae. Next base: position 135,698,722 of record OZ007497.1, read on the forward strand.
CAGAGCTAGCTTGCATGAAATACTTTCAAAAATTACGTGGCCTGACAAATGCCAGCAGGCCAAAAAGGGGATATTGGTTTCGCTGCCAAAGTAAATCTACCCCAAACTATCATCATCGTCATCGGCACTACAACCGGGATCCGGTATTGGCCTTATTTAACAAATCTCTCCACAGGTCCCGATTTCAACCCGATGTCATCCAGTTTGACACTCCCAGGCTCTGGGCGTCCTGGTCTAAGCCATTATTTCATCGCAGACAAGGTCTGCCGCGCTGTCTCCTTCCATACATCCTGCCTCAAAGGATTTTCCGAGCAGGCTCCTCTTCGCTCATTCGAGCTAGGTGTCCCGCCATCCGGAATCTACCGAGCTTGATTTTTCTTACAATATTAGTATCAATGTAGATCGCGTACAACGCAGGTTAAGAGTTTATTGAGCACCCAGGTCTCCGATCCATACATGATAAAACCTGGTCTTGTACAGTAGTAGCTTGGAAGTTCTGGATAAATTTCGCGATTTAAAGAGCCTTGAAAGACCATAGTAGGCTTTGTTGGATTTGATCAGCCGTTCACGTATTCTGTCTTCCATACTGTTATCGTCTGTAACTATTAACCCAGAGTAGTTAAAGGATTGTACTATTCCAAATTCGTGCTCCACTACCCTGATAGTTTGGCCAATGTTAGGTCTTCTCTTCGCAGAAGTTGCCATCATGTACTTAGTTCTCTCCTCATTAATGTGCAGTCCCAGTTTTGTGCCGCCTGCTCGATCTGGGTGAAGGAGTCTTGTACAGCCGAATCGGAGGTACCGATGATGTCGATGTCATCCGCGTAGTATCTGGCTAGACTTGGTGACAATAGTGCCTCTAGTTGTGACGCCAGAGTCACAGATTGCTTTCTCCAACGCCAAGTTGAAGAGGAGGCAGGCCAGACCGCCCCTTTGTCGGAGTTCATTAATGATGGTTATTGGTTTGGGCAGCAATCCCACTATTTTTACTTGACTAGTTACGTTGGTCGTGGTCAACCTACAAATTCGTATCAATTTGCTTGGAATGCTGAACTCTCTCATGGCATTATATAGTTCTACCCTGGCTATGCTGTCGTAGGCGGCCTTAAAGTATATAAATAGATGATATAATAAAATCTCAAATTCCACACATTTTTACACCGCCTGCCTAATGGTGAATATCTGATCAATCGCTGATTTGCATGGGGTGCAGCCACGCTGATATTGACCAATGATGACTTTAGCTTATGGGGCTATCCGATCTTGTAGGATAGAGGGGAGTATCTTATAGGCGGTACTCAGCAATGTTATACCCCTATAGTTGCTGCCAAGTGTGATATATCCCTTCTTATGTATGGGGCAAATTATTCCGCGACGCCAATCTTCCGTTATCTCCTCTTGCTCCCATACGTGCACCACGATCTCATGAATTGCGTGATGTAACGCTGTCCCTTCTTGTTTGACCAGCTCAGCTGGTATGATTTGAGCTGTCTTATGGCTTTTACTGTTTCTTCAATGCTTGATGGCGGCAGCGTTTGGTCTTGATTTTGCATTGGTGGAGCCCCCAATTCTTCTATGAACTGACCAGTTAGCAATTCATTGAAGTGCACTTCCCATCGTTCCAGAATGCTTTCAGGACCGGTGATCAGATTACCCTCTTTATCTCTGCGGTAAGTGCAGCGTGGTGTGTACCGCATCATACGGCGGATTATTGGGTAGAACTTCCGCGCCTGGTGTGGACCTCGCTCTCTACTTTTCTCTATTTCACAGACAAGCTTTTTTTCCCAAGCACTTTTCTTTTGTCTGTGAAGCCTTTTTCTATTTTAGTTTTCTGAGCTCTTTGTATTTCTCCTCGCGTACCCGTGTCCTATGAGACTGCTGCATTGCCCGGTATGCAGCATTCTTACGTTCAGTCGCTGGTTTGCACTCATCATCAAATCAGTCGCTCCGATCTCTACGACTACTGCCTAAGATGGAGTTGACAGTATTAATGACAGTATTCTTAAGGCGTGTCCATTTCTCTTCTACGCCCGCCATTCTGGCCCCAGGACTTACTCTCCCTCCATCGAGCTCTTCGAGGGCGAGTCTTAACGCATGACCAAAGGTGTTGCTGGTATTCTCATTGCGTAAGGCAGATGTGTTGATCAGAACCTGATCCATGGATGCAATACGTCTCCGTAACGCAATCCGCGCTCGGAAAACTGTACCAACAAGATAATGATGCGAGTCGACGTTGGCTTCTCGGTACGTTCGTACCATCATCAGGCACGAAAAGTGGCGGCGATCTATCAGCACGGTCAATTTGATTGCGAGTGGCTCCATCAGGTGATACCCAGCTGGTTTTGTGGATATCTTTACGCGGAAACCTGGTACTCGCAACGATCAAGTTCTTTGATGCTGCCGGTTCGACGACTCGTAGTCCATTGTCATTAGTGTTCTCATGCAAACTCTGCGAACCTGCGTAGTGCCTGAAAACCGGCTCCCGACCTATTTTTGTATTAAAAACACCAAGAACGATTTTCACATCTTATCTTGAGCAGGTATTGAGGGCCGACATTCGACATTCTCGTAATATTCTTCCTTTTCGTCGTCAAGGGGTTCCTCTGTAGGTCCGTGAACGTTTATGAGGATTATGTTCTTAAACTTGCCTCGCACGCGAAGAGTGCATAGCCTTTCATTTATTGCATTAAAGCCGATAATGGGAGGCTTCAGTTTTTGGCTGACTAGAAAGCCTACCCCGAATACGTAGTGCTTTGCATGACAGTTGTAATAAATGTCATAATCGTTTCTTTGAATAACACCACTCCCCGTCCATCTTATTTCTTGTAATGCTGTTATGTTATCCTTATATTCGAACAGGGCATCGGCTAGCTGCTGTGCAGCTCGAGCTCTGTATAGTAAACGGACGTTCCAGGAGAAAATTCTTAAATCGTTTAGCCATTTTCATTTCCGTGGTCGTCGTTGTGTATCCGGTCCATATCCGCGGCTTGTTAAATTTGCCATAATAATTTGTTTTTACGGGCAAGGTTATTTGCCCTGTGCCAACCTTTCTCAGGATGTCGCTGCATGCATTGGTTCACGACTTGGCGGGTGCCAATGTAACTATCCATGGGTGTCACGTGGAGAGTGCATGTCAAGTTGGATTGAACAAGGTCAAGGATCGTCCTGACCTTCGCCGGGTTGAAAGCAATCACTAACTTGGCCCTGTATGTACGCACCCATCCCTCAACTCTATTCTTTACTGAAATACTGAATGTTACCCACATTTCAATTGAAATGCAACGTCGGGCGGTTTGTTTTTACAGCTGCAACAAGCCAACTGGCGATTCATCATCAATAGACAAACAATCATCAATTTCGTACGTCGCCACAAACTAATTTTCCTGCATATACAAATGCAGGCAAAGGATTCGTTTCTGCCACCAATCCCATTAGCGCCTTTTTTCTTCCCAACGTCTATTATAGCGACGATACACAATGTAAACATGACCCTCATTACAGGACGAAGCATTTGGTCGCTTCTCGCTTTGTTCTTTTTTTTTCTCGTTTCCGGTTTCGTTTATCCTTTGCTAAATGCAACGATAAACACGGTGATGGGTACGATCACACACATACCCCCATGATCTGCATTACGATATCTGGTTCTCTGTTCCACAAAGAGAGACTTTACGTCTCTCTTGTGGTAGGTAAAACATATCCTTAGGGGAGAGGATATCTACCGCGACACCACAAACTCACCCCATAAGTGAATCATCTCTGCTGAGTCCTTTACCACCCCCTGATCGCCACGGTCATGCCGCTCCCGTTCTCCGTATCGCGGTGGAGAAGCGTAGATAATTAAGTCGAGTGGAGTAAGCGTGCTTTCAATTAAAATAAGTTTAACGTCTTATATGTTGTTTCTGTGCTTCCTTTTAACCTTGTGTAATCAATTTGTTTCTTTAATCCAATTAAGTGCAATCGATTTACGGCCCAATAAAAAATAAGAAAATTATAAAGCTAACTTCGAACAACATACGTCGGTGTTTTAATTGTCCAGGTGATTACTTTCCGGGTGAACTGTTTTCCTTTAGTGTTTGGCGAAACATCTTTGGAACCTTAGTGACAGACGGATGGCGATAGGAGTGAACCGAGTGCCCGTGTCTGGCACAATACTCCTAATCCCCACAAGCCTGCACGGAAAGTCATTTGTGGCAGGATGTATTGAAGAAGACAGCGCCGCAGAGCTTGTCTGCGATGGGGGGATGGCGCCAGGACACCCAGAGCCTGGGAGTGCCAAACTGGACAACATCGGCTCGAAATCGGGACCGATGGAGAGATTTGTTAAATAAGGCCAAGACCGGATCCCGGTTATAGTGCCGATGATGATGATGATGATGATGATACTCCAGCTGTCTAGCTCACAAATTTAAATATGATTGACGTACGACGCCATTTCCAGAAATCATAACATCTTCCCATAGAGTGATTAATTTTGCGCCCCCTTGTATATATGTTTTCCCAAAAACGCTTGTTTTCATTTAAAATCCCGGAACTTTTCACACTATGTAGTACAGTATAAGCTACGCAAACTTGCAGCCTAAAAGGCTATCCAGTCCCCGAAGGAAAACCTAAAGTTAGTCCGCGCGCAGAAAGGTAGGAGATGCTAGGGTGTGTTTTAGTACGGAAGCCCAGTGTTTTGATATATTGTTCAACTCTGTGAATCGTTGAGGAATGATTATACTTTGTCTAAAAATTCTGGTTTTCAATAAAAATCGCGCGACCTTTCAATCTATGTAGTAATAACGTCAACATTATGTCACTTAAAATTTTCACATCTTTTAGGTTTGGTAAAATGTTAACATTCATGATGAAGCCTATGTTAAAATTGTGTGTTTTTGTTCCCCCATATCTCACCCTTACTTTTGCGAAAGGAGGTTGACAAATGTAGACAAATACTAACGTTTATGGAAATACATAAATAAACAAATTTTATTAATTACCTTCCAGTGACTGGTCATAGCCTTTTGTAAAAAAGAGCATAGCTTTCGCTGCACGTTCAGGAGTTTTGATAAGGCCTTGCCGATCAGGATCCTCGCCAAGGCCACCTAACAAAAGACGATAAGATCTCGCCATGTCGGGTAATAAAGCTTCTCGCGTTGGTGGCTTGTGATCGAACTCCAAATCGTGGTGAAAAGTGCAGTTTTCATGTCCTGTAAATAAAAAGAAAAAGGTATATAAACATATTTGGTGCGCAACTAAGTTCCCGCCGTTTGTCAATAGACGGCTCCAGCAATAAGTGTTGATCGATTTCGACATATCCAAAACGTCATAAATCAAGCTTAGATACATGGTAAACAATCCGCTAATATGTTTTTTTTAGTTGTTTCTATAAGTGTTTTCACTTCTTTTCAGAGAGTGTTACTTTATTTCAAAAAAAATGATTGTGTTTCATAAGTCGTTACGACAACTTTTTTAGAATATGAATATAATAAGTTTTTAGATATCAGGAATTATCATAAATTAAGAGGGTATGACCTATAAATCACCTACCTGCCTGGAGCCTGTATATCAGCAAAGACTAAGCTTCTCATATACTTAATAAATGCCCAGAGATGTTTACTGACTGGCAGACGATGTAGCACTTGTTGTTACCATTGGTGGTAATTCAAGAATTTTACACGTTGATGAGTAGAAGCTTAACCTCTTTGCTTTAATAACTTTACGGTGATTCTTACAGATTACGCAACCATAGTAGAGAATACAACGAATCGAAAAACATCATCAGAGCCATATGCCAGAACATTAGTGCGAGCAGTGAAACTCATAGAAGACTCAAAAGAATTCCTTCCAGTGCGTTAATGCAGCAAAAACGTAATGTAAACTGCTCATTTGTGTTTTACAATCATTACTATGGGCGTTGCTCAATTGAACAAGGTGGAGTGTTTCCAAACGAAAGAAAATATTCCTCAGATACATCCATAAGTATTCCAATACCAACAAATGCACTCTAAAATTTATCATACTTCATTTATCGCCTTCCAACAAATGTTTTTAAAAGGACTGCCTTTTACCGATAAGTCATCCTTTACAAAAAATTGGTTGATCATGTCCTTATCCACTTTCATAGAATTCATTCACATCTTGTCAGTATTTTCTAGAGATATTGTATCCCTCGTCCTTAATAATTTCGAAGATTAAAGCACATGAAAGTGGTGATGTAGTGATATTGCTTTTGAAATGATTCACAATGATGTTAATCTTAATATGTTAATAATATTGACATCATTTGAGAGGGTTTTGAATCTAATAATAGACTTATCCCTGAATATTGAGATTCAGATTCTAATACCATTATTAGTACGACGGTACAAACAAACTAGACAATTTCAATGCGCCGCTTGTTGTTTTCAACCCCGATTAAATTACATACATTCATTGTTTCCGTACAGCAATACCATTCAAAAACTGGTCTAATCTCGAAATCTAAAGAAGTGACCTGCTTTCCATAATGTCATACCAGTTTATCAAAGCCTCTCACCTGGATTGCCAATCATGACTGCAGTATTGGTCACTTTCCCCATACTTAAAAGCATGCTATAAGGTTCGGAAACCAGCACATTATCGCACAAGCTTCTGAACCCTTTTGCTGCTCCCTTGCATCAACAAAATATATGAAAACTTCATATCCGATAAGCCAAGGCCCCGCTTGGTACAAACCTTGACGTGGTGCGGGGGTTAAACTACAATGAATCAATCAGGCTATGCTAACGGAAGTATACGCTTCCAGTAAGGACATCCATCCAGACATCCAGACAGGCTAGCGAGGCGTAACACACTAAGATCTACCACCCCTAATCCTGGGCGTTACGCATCACCGTGCCTATTGGATTGTTTGCAGCCAGGGGTATACCGGCTGTATTATGACGACGCCTCTCTGACACCGGGTCGAATCATAGCAGTAAGCAGACCTTGCCATATCAAAGAGGGACTCTGATATGGCGGACTATTTGAAACCCCAAGACTCGTGGGAACAAAAATGAATAATCAATATTCAAAAAACAATCTCACGAAAAACCCGGTAGGCGTAGGTGTGATGAGACGACACCATCAAGAAAACACCGACTCGGCAAAAAGAAGACGTCGGGAAAAACGGAAAAAGTGGGATGTACGCATCAGCACGTGGAATGTTCGAAGGTTATATAAATCAGGCGCGCTACAGACGGTCGTAGAAAACGCGAAACAATATAAAATGGACATGGTCGCGCTTCAGGAAGACCGACCCCCACATCAAGTAATCCAAATCAGCGGGTTTACACTGGCGTGTGGAGGTACCGATAGACATAACCTCGGGACTGGCTTCATCATAAGCAATAAATTACGCCCCAACAAAATCTACGGACGAAGAAACGAAGGACACATTCTACGAGACCCTAGAGAAGTATTCGATGGGACCTCATCATTCGATGTTAAAATCCTCCTCGGGGACCTCAATGCGAAAATTGGAAAGGAAGACATCTTCCAACCACCTATAGGTAAAGTGAGCCTACACGACGTTTCAAATGATAATGGAATTCGAATTATCACGTTGGCAGCGTCCAAAGATCTGGCAGTGAAAAGCACGATGTTCAAGCACAAGCAAATCCATAAAGCCACATGGATATTATTCGACGGCGTAATGCGTAACCAAATAGACCACTTCCTCATAGACAAAAGACGCCGACGTCGAACATCCTTAACGTAAGATCATATAGAGGAGTAGATAGCGACTCCGATCATCTTCTAGGATAGGCAAAGTTAGAAGTCGGCTCGCAGCAAACCCAAATGGGCAATCACGCGGAACGAGCAAAAGTTCGACATTGATAAACTAAAAGACCTGCACAAAAGGGCTGCATATCAAGACGAACTAACGAATAGATTTACCATCCTAGAGAATGAAAGCAGCGAGGAAGAGGAAGGCAACAATGTGGGCACTAAATGGGCATCGATCAAACAAACAGCCAAAAGGGTATTCGGATTTAAAAAAAAAATTAAATCCAAACCTTGGTTTGACAATGAGTGCAGGGCGACGATCGGAGAACGTAAACGCCTCAGAGTGATCCACTTACAAAGATATGATGAAGTCAACGCAGAAAGACACGCGACAATTCAGAAAGAGACAATGAGACTTTTCAAACGCAAAAACCGCGAATGAGAGAAGACTCGGATGGGAAAAATGCAGAGCAAAGAATATCAGTAAGTATGTATGCCGACATAAACTCCTACCGAGGGAGAGCCGAAATAAATCGAGACACAAACGGTGTTATAATAATTGCAAATTTTGTATCGTGTAATATCGAATCCGTATTATAATAATCGCACGCCTGTACACGGATATCCGTGTATCTGACTTTATGTGTAATGTAATAAAAATACGATTACTATTTATTGGTCTGTGGGAGCCCGGAAGTCCATCGGCCGTGCCATCGTTCCCTGTCCTGTGCACCCTCCTTCCACGATTGACTACCTGATCTGATCTCCTCAAGGTTAAAACTAACATTGTCCTCCCATCTCCGTCGCGACCGTCCTGTCGGTCTCTTTCCCGTTGGTTTACCGTCAAGAATTCTATGCACGGTCCTATCATTGCCCATTCGCGCCACGTGTCCGGCCCATCTTAATCTTCGCGACCTGATTACTCTCACTATTGTAGGTTTGTGGTATAGCTCTTCAAATTCGTGGTTGTGGAGTTTCCTTCATTGTTCTGCCTCTCCGTCATATTTACCGCCAAAGATACTCCTTAGAACTTTATTCTCGAATACGCGGAATTTGTTTTCTTCCCATTTTGCGAGAGCCCATGTTTCGCATCCGTATAGAACAACCGGCATTATTACGGTTCTATAGACACGGAGCTTTATATTACGTGATAGCAGATTGGATTTCAGCAGTTTACTGACTGTGTGCCAACTAGCGTTGCCGGAATGCAGTCTTTTGTTAATTTCCTTCGACATTTCGTTACTGGCCGTCAGTGTCGTTCCCACATATTTAAATTCTTTAACTTTTTTCAAATACCTTGCCCCTGACGTTTATGTATGTTCTCTGAGGTCCACTTGCTCTCGCTGTAATCATGTATTTTGTTTTGTCTTCATTTATTTCTAGGCCCACCTCTTCTGCCGCTTGCATGATGATTTCACTGTTTTTACTTACAGTTTCTAGGTTATTGCCCAAAACGGCGATGTTATCCTCATATGTGAGCATTTGTGTGACCCCGTTCAGAGATGATTCGGCCACGTTGCCGTCTTGTAGCCTTCTGCTGACATACTCGAGCACAAGGTTAAAAAGACATGGTGACGGGCCATCCTAGCTCCTCAATAGTATACTGGTTAGTATACCCGCCTGTCACGCGGGAGACTGGGGTTCGATTTCCCGTCGGGGAGCCTCTGGCGCAAGACTAATGACCTTGCCCGGAAAAACAAATCATTATGGAAAATTTAACAAGCCTCAGGACCAGTTCCAGGTTGTAGTGCCGATGATGATGACGATGACGGACCATCCTTCTGTTTTAGTCCGTCGTGGATTTCAAATGATTCTGACAAGTGGTTTTCTATTCCCACTCGGCCTTTGTTTTCGTTCATGCAGATTTGAATGAGGGCGGCATATTTTTTCGGGATTCCCAACTCAACTCTTTGTCTTGGGACTGAGTCGTAGGCTTTTTTGAAGTCAACGAACAGTTGGTGAACATTCTCTCTGTATTCCCACTTCTTTTCCAGCAATTGCCTCACTGAGAACATTTAGTCGCTTGTTGACCGGTTCCTACGGAATCGGCACTGGTAGTTTCCCAGTATTTATTCTGCGTACGGTCTGATTCTCACCAGTATGATATTTGTTAGTATTTTGTATCTGGTTGGGAGCAATGATATTCCTCTGGAGTTTTCGCTGTCATATCTGTCGCCGTTTTTGAAGATGAGGGTTTTCCATTCTTCCTGAGTGACTCATTATCAATTGGTAGATCTTTCGAACGGTTGCCTCTCCTTCATAATTCACAAGCTCTGCCGGTATGCAATCGACTCCGGGAGCTGTGTTTTATTTCAATCGATTTATTGCGTCTACAATTTCGTTGAAATAGAGCTCTGGGATCTGAGGCTCGGCCGTATGTACGTATGTACGGCCGTATGTACGTGTTTATTTGTGGTTGATGGGTGCGTAGATTGGGCTCCTCGATAGTATAGTGGTTAGTATACTTGCCTGTCACGCTGGAGACCGGGGTTCGATTCCCCGTCGGGGAGCCTCTAACGCAAGACTAATGACTTTACTCGGAATAAACAAATCATTATGGAAAATTTAACAAGCCTCAGGACTTGCCAGATAAGGCCAAGACCGGTTCCCGATTGTGTGCGTATATTGAGCATATTTTCAAAGTACTGCTTCCATCCCGTCAAGATATTGTTTGTTTCTGTGACCAGACGGCCGTTTGTGTTTCGAATTATTTTGACTCTCCCTCGGTAGCCATTTCTAATTGAGTTTATGCCCGCATACATACCTCTGATGTTCTTTGGTTTCGCATTTTCTAGGATTTTTTTAAATCGGAGTCTTCTCCTATTCGTGTTATTTGCGTTTGAAAAGTTTCGTTGTCTCTTTCCGAATCGTCGCGTATCTTTCTGCGTTGACTTTATCATATCTTTCTAAGTGGATCAGTCTGAGGGGTTTCCGTTCTTCGAATATCGCCCTGCACTCATCGTCTCTCCCATGTTTGGACTTATTTGTTTTCTTAAATCTTAACACTTTTTGGGCTGTTTGTTTGACTGCAACTCTGATCGATTCTCATTAAGGGTCCACATTATTGCTTCCCTCGTCCTCACTACTCCCATTCTCGTGGATGCTAAATCTATTTGTTAGTTCGTCTTGATATTCAGCCCTTTTGCACTGGTCTTTTAATTTATCAATGTCGAACTTTTTGCTCGTCTTTCGTGATTGCCCATGTGAGTTTATGGCGTTTCTATCAGATACACACCAATACACAAGAAAATAGTGAAGAACTCCGAAAGAAAATTGAATAAGAAAAAGCATCAGCCGTATACCAATCAATAACATAGCAAGTCTCATTGTCTCGTTCCAAATCGTCGCGTATCTTTCTGCGTTGACTTCAACATAAAAATACACGTGTAATTATAATTACATGGACTCAAATCCGGATATTTGGTTATCCGTGTAATAGACAGCTCCACTAGATACCTAAAATACGTATACATTGTTTCCCATTTTTGAAAAATAAAAAATTATTGATTTTCTTGTAAGAAAATGTGACATATGTATTTTGGAAAATACCTCTAAATATTACAAATAAATGTTTTTTTATTTCTTTAAAATTTCATTTCCTTTTCTAGAAAACGTAAAAAAAACAATTTTCTTAAAAAGCCTCTAAAATCTAAATTTTTGGAACATGAAGTAAATACAAAATTGCAAATTGATAACGCTGCGTCGTGTGTTTACTTCCCGAAGCGAATTTGTTGTATTTTCTTAATGAGAGAATATAAGTTAGCAAAAAAAAAACTTAATTCGATTGCTAAAAAATTCCTCATAATGTTTCTTGTTTTTTTTTCTCATCAAACGATGACGTATTAAGAATTGAGCGATAACAAAATTAACGTAATTTTTTGACAATAAATCTAGTTCTGAAATATTGGGAGGCAAACCATTGAAACTTCGTTAACGCCTCATCTGTGGGCGAAGAGATAAGAGAGTCGCTATACAATTAAGATGAATCTGTCAATCTGTGACAAACAACCGGTGTAGGTTCGCATAATATTCCGAGGTCTCTTCGGGAGGATCACCACATGTACTTAGTATTGTCACATGTTGTGAGCAATAAACACCAATGATTATGAAAGCGTACAGCGTATATCGTCCTTGGCCTACAAATGCTCTAGTGTTTGTGTATAGTGGGCAGAAAATTCCGAAAAATTTCTTAAAAGGAAATAGTGGTTTATAGAATATATTTTTGCTCTTGATTCACACTACTTAAATTACATTTTTCTGTAAACCGAAGAATTTGCGTTCTAATTCTCCATAAAAGTTGTATTCATGTAAAAATCTTTTTTCTTCAAGTTTGGTCTCTTTTTCATTCATAATAATAACAAATAAATATTTTAAATTATAAAGTGGTGAGGGTTATATTAACCAATGCTAAAATTACAGGTTATGACTTCAGAATATAGAAAAACAACGCTATAGTTGATACACGGCCAGTATTTCCATGTAATGATATCAACATGTTGATAAAACAGCTCACAACTAACCATAGGGATCAAGGATGGTATTGGAAGCTTAGGAACAGTCTCTTTTTACCGCCTTCATTATTGATACATTCTACATTAGTAGAATTTCTGAGCGCCTACGAATCAAAATTTCAAAGACTAGTATTTACAGATACTAGACTGAAAAGTTATTGCATTGTTTGGTTGCTTCGCGCTTCAAGACAAGCTCACAAGGGCAATTCGTAAAACTGTGACTGAAAGCACAACCGCTGCAAAAGTGTTTTATTCCCTGTACTGGCCACCAGCGCCTGACATTCAATCTTTCAATGGCCGCCATACTATCAAAGAGACGTCATCGTAGTTTTTTTAATATATTTTACGAGCACCACACGTTTGACCTTCTGATCTACCAAATAGTAGCAGCACCCGATCTTCCTAGAATGTTTATGCTAATTCTTTTGTTTAGGTGTACAATTTAAAACACGGCTACGTAAAGCATAGTTTTGTTATTCTCTTGTGATTCTAATATTGAGTTCAATGTTAGATTAAATCATTCAACATTGTGTACGCGGAGAGCAACAGGAAATGGGAGAGATTTTATCTAATTGGTTTGGTTTATTTCACCAGATATATGCGTTTGACTACATTAACTCCCTTTACCCGCTTTGTGAATGTTTTCAGTTATATTTGAATATCTGTTGTATAATATAAAACGCATTTTCGTGAGTAAATGTGTAACATATTTAATATATACATATATATATAATTGGTGGCCCGGACTGACACGGAGATAAGTCATGATGGTGCCTTCTGATATAAAGAATTCCGGAGGTAAACTAGTCTCCCATTCGGATCTCCGGGGGGGACTATGTCGGGGGGAACATCATGCAGATATCATGATAAATAATGGAACTTTAAGAGGTTCGTCATCGCATAATCGGGCTCGCTCTTGAGGCTCTGCCCGCGCTCGACTGGTGACGGCAATTTGTAACATCAGGGGCATCGGTTTACCAATATGAATGTAAACGCCGTCCACCAATATTTGTAAACAACGAAACCGGATATCCTTGCCCTAACTGAGACCCAGGTCGATTCGTCAACTGATTCGACATATCTTCGTAGCTCAGGATACGACTTACATTCGAGATTCCGTTTTAAGGGCGGAGTCTGAGTCTTCGCGCGGTCCGATCTGGCTTGCCAGAGGATGGAGGCGTTGGAACCCAATAATATGGACATCATATGGTTGAGGGTCGTGCTGAGGAATTCCGTTAAATTTCTTTGTGGTTTTTACCGCTCCCCGAATGACGATCGACCGGTGACATTTTTCGAACATCTTTCACATACCGTCGACTGGATACAGATCAACCACCCAGCTTCTGAAATTGTTGTCCTTGGCGATTTTAATGTGCACAAATCCGGGTGGTTGTTACATTCAAACAGAACCGACGAGGCTGGGAGGCTGGCGGAGATGTTTGCTGTAAGCCACAACTTGACTCAACTCGTAGGGGAGCCAACGCGAGTGCCGGGTGCCCGAGGCGATTATGCGAACACCCTGGACCTGTTTTTGACATCCGAACCGAGTATTTATACCGTACAGGTTTCTGCGCCACTGGGAAACTCAGATCACTGCTTGATATCTGTCGCGCAAGCACTTGCATATCAAGCGAATAACCGGCCTACGTAGCTTCGCCATGTATGGAAGTATGAGACTGCTAACTGGGACGATTTGCGAGATTTCTTCGCATCCTTTTCATGGTCGGAGGTGTGCTTCGGAGACTCCAATGTTAACGCTTGCGCGAAGTCGGTCACAGAAATTATTCTTCTCGGGATGGAGTATGTAGATCTCCACATTCCATCAAACGAAGTTCATCTGATAAACCGTGGTTTGAGAAAAAATGCGAGCAGATTACAGCCGCAAAAATAGAGCTTTCAAGCAATGGCGCTCCAATCCCACCGATGTTAGGCAGATTTGCCATGTATGGAGGTATCGCGCTGCTAACTGGGACGATATGCGAGATTTCTTCGCATCCTTTCCATGGTCGGAGGTGTGCTTCGGAAACTCCGATGTTAACGCTTGCGCTGAGTCGGTATCAGAGATTACTGTTCTGGGCATGGAGATGTATATTCCACATTCCATCAAACGAAGTTCGTCTGATAAACCTTGGTTTGATAAAAAATGCGAGCTGATTACAGCGGCAAAAAATAGAGCTTTTCAGCAATGGCGCTCCAATCCCACCGATGTTAACAGAACGAATTTTGTTAGAATCAGAATCGCGTGCAACCAGGCGATTGATACCGCGAAAAAGGCTCACAACGACAGGGTGATCAATAAGCTCCTTTGGTGCCCAACTGGTTCGCGCTCCTTCTGGTCAATGGTAAAGGCTGTCAGCGGTAACTTCGCATCCTTCTCTTTCTCTCCGTTGGTGACAGACAGAGGGACGTTAGTCAAAATTCAAAGAATAAAGTTAATGTGTTCGCGAATTTATTTTCCGCCAATTCAAACCTCGATCCCGGTCTTTTGGAGTCACCTGTGATCTCGCCGGTACGGTTTTCGATGTGGGATGTGAGATTTCGTCCGCGCACTATTCAACGCATTCTACGTGAACTGGATTGTAGGAAGGCAACCGGCCTGGACGGAATACTGGCAATAGTCCTTAGGAACTGAGCTCCAGAACTATCGCCGGTTCTTGGCAGACTCTTCCGCTTATCTTATGCACGGAGGACCTTTCCTACTTGCTGACAAATCGCCCGAGTTCAGCCAATCCCAAAGACGGAAAAACAGTGTCTCCCACAAAATTACCGTCCGATAGCATTACTCTCTATTTTATCTAAGGTAATGGAAAAAGTCATCAATACAGAATTGGTTAAGTAGTGGAGTGCAACGGACTTCTGAATGATCATCAATACGGATTCCGTGGCAGGCGGTCCACGGGAGATCTTTTGACCCTTATAACCGACATATGGACATCTGCGATTTAGGGGCATGGTGAGTCAAAGGCGGTCGCATTAGATATCTCCAAAGCGTTTGACCGCGTCTGGCACGGGGCATTGCTGAGCAAACTTCGTTCATCCGGACTTTCCTAGCAACTTTTCGACTGGACGGAGCGTTTCCATGAAAATCGATCGAACCGGATTGTTGTGGACGGGGCGTGTTCGGATCTGTATCCTGTTAATTCTGAGGTGCCTCAAGGTTCTATTTTGACTCCAAACTTGTTTTTGCTTCACATAAATGATTTGTTGGAGTCAACGGATAACAACGTGTTCAGTTTTGCGGATGATAGTACGCTTGTTTCCACCTTTTCGAGTGATCGGCCGATTGGTGCATCAACGTCACATCAGCTGAGATGTAGACAGATTGACTCTCTGAATCGGGATTTGGATAGTGTCCTGCAGTGGGAAAAGGCCAATCTTGGCAACTTTAATGCAACGAAGATGCAGTATACAACATTCACAAGGAAAAATGTATCGTCGGCACCACAGCTGATGATGAATAGCCGGGCCCTCGAATCTGGTGAAAGCTTGAAATTGCTCGGCGTCACGGTCTGTGGGAATTTGTCGTGGCATGGGCACGTGTCGAGCATCGCCAGGTCAGCCTCAGAAAAGCCGAGCTATCTTTTTAGAACCAAGAAATATTTCACTCCGGCTCAACTTCTTCTCCTGTATAAATCCCAAATTAGACCGGCGCTCGAATATTGCATAATACATACCCTCGCTCTACTTGAGAGCATACAGAGACGAGCGATCCGGCTGATCGGGGACTCGGCGCTAACGAATTAAGGGCATAGAGAAATGTAATGAATTACTTAATGAACCTATTTGTAAAAAAATACCTATTGATAATTGTACTCTAAACATACTAACTAATAATAACGCAATATGTAATGTGATATTCGAAAGAATTAAAGATAAAATACAAGTCACAGACGATACCATAGTAATGTCAGAAAAACATGTAAATAATAAAACTAATAAATAAAACAATTTCAAATATTATAATATTAAACAAGCAATCCAAGAATTTGTAACTCATGAAAACGAAATAGACATTCAAATAGATAAAATCTTATACTCAACTACTCAAGAAGCTTTTTGAAATATAGAGAATCTTAAGAAATTTTTAATCCCAATTGAAGAGCACCCCTTAGTAACCACAATAATAACTTTTTTAACATTCCTAGATACGAAAATATTAGATTACTCAGACTCCTTATCTTCCCCGCCGCGATAAAGTAAGTTAAAAAAGTATAAATGGGAATGTTAATACAATTTTTCTTTCACCACACACACTTGACACCACATACACTTTAAATAAAACACGGTTTGAAATTGATGTTAATAAAACTTTATTTCACCACCCACTTTGCACCCCACACACACTTTAAATAAAACACGGTTTGAAATTGATTTCAATCTGGTATTAAAACCTAAACCACCGAACTCTCATATATTATATTGCGCTTCTAATATAACTCTTGTCTTCACTTATTAATGTAAACTCTATTTACTTTGTTTTACAATTAGTTTAATTCAATGTTCCACAATTCAAACTGATTTTTCCACTTATTCAACTACACGAATTTCTCTTATAGTGAGTCACTGTTTTAAGTTGATTTCATTCTGCTATCACCATCTAAACCACCGATTAATTTAATCCTCTTTCTTTTGTAATTTTATTATTTATGTGTTTGCCAGACGCTATTTCCTTTCTTTATCTTTCCCGGCTTAGGATTAAAAGAGGAAACACAAAGGAAAAATCAACAGAGGATCTTGCTAATGCACATTTATGATCCTCTATGTTGTTAGGTGCTAAAACGAACGTGCAATTCGATTTATGGCGCAACTTATTTGTCCTAGGCGAATGGGCAAGGATGTCTTCTGTGGGAAATCGTGAGGGAACACAAAGGAAAAATCAGCAGAGGATCGTGCTAATGCACATTTATGATCCTCTATGTTGTTGGGCGCTTAGACGAACGTGCGATTCGTTTTGTGGCGCAAGTTGTTTGTTCTAGGCGAACGGGCAAGGATGTTCCTTGTGGGAAATGGTTTGGGTAAACAAACCTTTGAAGGATCATAAAACTGCGGACGTGCAATTTATGATTCCCAACAACTTTACTTGAAAGATGGTCATCTGGTCCACAGATTTGGATCCAGGGGATTCTGCGTGTTGAACATATGGTTCGTTCTTTCACGTCTTGGATTGAACTTAAATTCAATATGGGTAAATTGAACGTGTATTTCAATTTGTTTGATATTGAATTGATATCCTGATATTTACTGTATGCGCGATTAATGATGGAGCTTAGCTCCAAAGAGGTAGGTATTCAGGGGTGGAGGGTTTTGTGCGTAACAGGAATAAGATCATTTTGTATGTGTGTATTATTATTGTAACAACGACGAAAATAAATCGATGCTCCTCGAGCAGAAGAAAATTATTTTTTTAAACAATAGTATAGACCAAACATAACTGGCGCAGCGCTATAGGAAACCAAAAAGTTTCTTAAAATGTAGCCCAAAATCTAGTGAACATCGTTCGTTTTTTTTTCTCGAAAAATGTATTTAAAAAAAATTGGCGTAAATTTGAATTTCTTTTCTTATCTTTTCGAAAAAAATCGGCCGAAAATCGATTATAAAGTCTATAAAAATTAATTTCTCAAAAAAAAATCCTCCGACGTTCACAAGAAATTACTGTTGCACTTAAAATTTCAAATTTAAGTTCGAATAAAAATTGCGAGGTGCGCCCAGTTTGAAAAACATGGAGCCGAGATATTTGAAGTTAAAGTTTTGAGTAGTGAAATTTTATTGAAATGTTCGTTTTACCTCTAATCTGCGATGCCTCCCCCATATAATTGGCCTTCTAATTGAGGGATTTCCTCTTCCTAAACCTTTCTAGTAGATATTGCGTATTTTTTTTTGTTTTTTTGTTTTAATTTTTTATTTTATTTTTTTTTTAACACTAACGCGCACAAAGGCGAGCAGTTTTAGCCTCTTCTGTGAGCGAACGCTCGGAAGGCGAGATGCGCGTCATACCGGCTTTGCTGCAGACGTTATAGCAATTTAATCCACTTTTCAAGCCAAATAAATCCATAACTTGCATTACTCTGTAGTAACCATCATTGAAGTATATAACAACAATATCAACTCCTGTGTCAAAAACAGATTTGCCACTGGACGTGTTCTCTCTTTCTCACAAGCGAATTCAAGCATTCATTGGAGCTCTACGTGAATCCACAAACAACGAGTGAGAAGATTCAACATCATCGGCACTACAACCGGGATCCGGTCTTGGCCTTATTTAACAAATCTCTACACCGGTCCCGATTTCGAGCCGATGTCATCCAGTTTGGCACTCCCAGGATCTGGGTGTCCTGGTCTACACCATCCCTCCATCGCAGACAAGGTCTGCCGCGCTGTCTCCTTCAATACATCCTGCCACAAAGAACTTTCCGGGCAGGCTCCTCTTCGCTGATTCGAGCTAGGTGTCCCGCCCACCGGAGTCTGCCGAGCTTGGTTTTTCCTACAACATTAGATTCAAGGCAGATGGCGTACAACTCATGGTTGTAGCGTCTCCGGAATCGTCCTTCCTCACATACGAGGCCAACAATTCTCCTTAAGACCTTCCTCTCGAACGCGGCTAAGAGTACATACACGAGTACTGGTAAGAGCATGGTCCTGTACAGTAATAGCTTGGATGTTCTGGATAAATTTCGGGATTTAAAGAGCCTTGTTAGACCATAGTAGGCTTTGTTGGATTTAATCAGCTGTTCGCGTATTTCTTCTTCCATATTGTTATCGGCTGATACTATTGACCCAAGGTAGTTAAAGGATTGCACTACTTCAAATTCGTGCTCCACTACCCTGATAATAGGTGAATTGAAAAGTCCCCGGCCTGACACATAGATGGCGGTACTAGAATCCATATGATTTTTAGTTAGCCCTAACCTTCAAAAGACGCGTGTATAAATTTGACAGATGTCGGATCATTAGTTTGTGAATTATAGTATTTTGAGTGAAGCAACTTCTGTTATTGTGAAAAAAATGGATAAAAAGGAATTTCGCGTGTTGATAAAATATTGCTTTTTGAAGGGAAAAAATACAGTTGAAGCAAAAACTTGGCTCGATGACGAGTTACCAGACACCGCCCCAGGAAAATCAACCATCAAGGATTGGTATGCTAAGTTTAGACGTGGTGAAATAAGCACCGAAGACGGTGAACGCAGTGGACGCCCAAAAGAGGTTGTTACTGACGAAAACATTAGAAAAATCCACAAAATGATTTTGAATGACCGTAAATTGAAATTGAATGAAATAGCAGGCACTCTAAAGATATCAACCGAACGTGTACACCATATCAATCACGAATATTTGGGTATGAGAAAGGTCTGTGCAAAGTGGGTGCCGCGCGAGCTCACTTTTGACCAAAAACAACGACGAGTTGATGATTCGGAGCAGTTTTTGCGTCGATATGTGACAATGGATGAAACATGGCTCCATCAAATCACTCCGAAGTCCAATCGACAGTCATCCGAGTGGACTGCACACGATGAACCCGCCCCAAAGCGTGGAAAAACGCAATAGTCGACTGGCAAGGTTATGGCGTCTGTATTTTGGGATGCGCGCGGAATAATTTTCATTGACTATCTTGAAAAAGGAAGGACCATCAACAGCGGCTATTACACAGCGTTATTGGACCGTTTGAAGGACGAAATCGCCGAAAAACGACCGCATTTGAAGAAAAAGAAAGTGCTGCTTCACCAAGACAATGCACCGTGTCACAAGTCAGTGAAAACGATGGCAAAAATCCATGAATTGGGCTTCGAATTGCTTCCGCATCCACCGTATTCTCCAGATCTGGCCCCCGGCGACTATTTCCTGTTCTCAGATCTCAAAAGAATGCTCGCTGGGAGGAAATTTTCGTCGAATGAAGAGGCGATCGTCGAAACTGAGGCCTATTTTGAAGCAAAGAACAAATCGTACTACAAAAAAGGTATCGAAAAGTTGGAGGGTCGCTATAATCAGTGTATCACCCTCGAAGGGAATTATGTTGAATAAAAAAATGTGTTTTACTATGGAAGACCGGGGACTTTTCAATTGACCTGTTAGTTTGACCAACGTTAGGTCTTCTCTTCGCAGAAGTTGCCACCATGTATACTTAGTTTTTCCCTTATTAATGTGCAGTCCCAGTTTTTGTGCCGCCTGCTCGATCTGGGTGAAGGATTCCTGTACCGCCGATTCGGTTCTACCGATGATGTCGATATCATCTGCGTAGGCAAGTATCTGGCTGGACTTGGTGATAATAGTTCCTCTTGTTGTAACGCCATTGTCACGGATTGCTTTCTCCAACGCCAGGTTGAAAAGGAGACCGGCGAGACCGTTCCCTTGTTTGTCCATTAAAGATGTTTATTGGTTTGGACAGCAATCCCGCTATTTTTACTTGACTAGTTACGTTGGTCACGATCAACCTACAAAGTCGTATCAATTTGTTTGGAATGCCGAATTCTCTCATGGCATTATATAGTTCTACCCTGGCTATGCTGTCGTAGGCGGCCTTAAAGTCTATAAACAGATGATATAATGGAATCTTAAATTCCTGACATTTTTCCATCGCCTGCCTAAGGGTGAATATCTGATCAATTGCTGATTTGCCTGGGATGAAGCGACACTGATATTGACCAATGATGGCTTAGCATATGGGGCTATCCGATCTTGTAGGATAGTGGAGAGTATCTTATAGGCGGTACTCAGCAATGTTATACCCCTATAGTTGCTGCACAGTGTGATATCTCCTTTCTTATGTATGTGGCAAATTATTCCGCGACGCCAATCTTCCGGCATCTCCGCTTGCTCCCATACGTGCACCACGATCTCATGAATTGCGTGATGTAACGCTGTCCCTTCTTGTTTGATCAGCTCAGGTAGTATGCCATCAGCTCCAGGGGCTTTATTTGATTTGAGCTGTCTAATGGCTTTTAATGTTTCCTCAATGCTTGGTGGCGGCAGCAGTTGGTCTTAATCTTGCATTGGTGGAGCCTCCAATTCTTCTGTGAGCTGACCATTTAGCAATTTATTGAAGTGCACTTCCCATCGCTCCAGATTGCCTTCAGGATCGGTGATCAGATTACCCTCTTTATCCTTGCAGTAAGTGCAGCGTGGTGTGTACCACGTCATACTGCGGATTATTTGGTAGAACGTCCGCGCCTGGTGCAACGAGTTAGTGAAATTTAGTAATATTTATTGTTAGCACATATATTGCATCCCCAAACATTCCTTTGCCAAAAATCGATTGGAATGTTGTTGCTTTCTGGACGTACACTGCATACTTTGATTGGGCGGTTTCACTCTGAAAAGGCTGATGTCAGCCCCGGTTTTTTTTTACACTAACGCGCGCACAAACGGAGATTTTGAAGTACCCTTAATGTCAGAGCACAGTGCGAGCGGATGGAGTCCACAATTGGGCGCGTTGTTAAGTTACGGCCAATGTCCAAAGGGAGCAACGACAGCAGTTCCTGCAATGGGGAAGCGGAACAAAAAAGGATATCCATAGACTTACAACAGGATTCTTCCTCTTGTTCCATGTGCGTCGAGTTAGTGTGGTCGTCGATCCGTACAAGATACGATTTTGCTTCTTAAAATTCAATCGTGGCGCGAGACGGTTCATTCGCAAATGAAACAAATTGAATTAGCTTTTCAAATCGTGCGGTTCGGTAACGAAACAAAAATAGAAATTACTAAATAAATTGAATTAGAAATAGTGTTAATTGGAAATTATTAAATAAACAAAAATAGAAATTACTAAATAAATTGAAATAGAAATTACTAAATAAATTGAAAATCAAATAGAACAAAAAGAGTTTTCATTTGGCGAAATGACCACGACACCACATCCACCCGCAGGTAGCCGAAATAACCCAAGTCTTAACAGCTATCAAGACTAATCCAGGGTAAGTTTGGTTACTTCAAATAACAATAATTGTTGTGTTAAGAAAAATATAACAGTGCCTTACAGATGTTCCCAATGCATACTGGAGTTGACCTGTAGAAGTCTGGTTATTGTTGACCGCTCTACCACAAATGTTCCCAGTTGTTTGTCTCTCCTCATTCACAGATAGATAGTTCCTGTAAGTACTGGTTGTCACTTAAGGAAGTCGTCGTGGTGTCCAATGGCCCTCCGCAGAGGTAAGACGAAGTACCTATAGAAGTATCCATAGGAATGGAGTACCTATAATGCGCTTCCTGCGAATGATATGGTTGACCTGTCTGTGTGTGGGTAGGACCGATTGCCTTACCATAAATTTGATTTGAGGTGTAGTGTGGTGAGGTCGCCGACAAAGCTGAATTGTGGCTAGGGCTGAAAACTGTGAAGACTTTCGTAGGCGTCGTGTAGTCTTCAGCCTCAGGTGAGCTTTCCATATAAAAGAAATCGCTTTGGGGCAACATATCTGTTTGGGTCATTTCCATATGGTGATGCCGTGTTATAATGTCATTGAATGGCTCAACTCCGTATTCCAGCAAATAATGCCGGAAATGGTCCTCTCTAACATCGCCCATTATCACCGCCTTTGGCATTCTTTCGATCTGGATAGCAAGGTGGGACCGCTTACCTGTCCGTACGAACGCTCCGCCGCCTCCTTACAACGCACAGTCGATTTCCTTTTCGCGATTGATATTCATTCGGTTTTATTTTTTTGTTTATTTTATAATGTACCATGATTCTTATTGGAGCACTGTTATGCATCTATTAGTCAAGCTTAAAATCTGGAAACTGATATGTGTCGGAATAATTCATATAGACAATATTAAATACCCCAAACGCATGCCTCTCCTGCGCACTCGAAAAACCGCTAATTTTGCTTCAGAACTACACTAGTAGGTGGTAGGTGGGGTTCCAATGCCTTGTCGCCCAGTGAAATACCACCCCATCAAGCTATAGGCTCCGTGAAGGGTCGGGAGAAATGCCTGGCCATCGTTCGGAGCTTGGCTGATGGATCGGTTTGAGAAAAGGTTGGTTTAGGTGATAGTCGGTTCCGTATACATACAAGGCAAAGTCTCTGCTTTCAACCCGGCGAAGGCCAGGACGATCCTTATCCCTGTTCAATCCAAGTTGACATGCAGTCTCCACGTCACATCCAAATAGTGAACCAATGCATGCAGCGACATCGTAAGAAAGGTTGGCGCAAGGCTAATAACCTTGCCCGGAAAAACAAATTATTACGGACAATTTAACAAGTCTCGGATATTGATTGGATACCGGTGGAGAGACTTGCTAAAGAAGGCCAAAACCGGACCGTGGTTGTAGTGCCGATGATTATGATGATGATGATGATGTAATTGTGCCGATACCGTGTTCGATACGAGATGTGAGGTTTCGTCCGCGTACTATTCGACGGATTCTACGTGGACTGGACTGTATGATAGCCCTTAAGAACTGTGCTCCACAATTGTCGCCGATTCCTGGCAAACTCTTTCGCTTATCTCGTGCACTGAAGACCTGTTCTACTTGCTGGAAAAACGCTCGAGTTCAGCCAATCCCAAAGAGAGGAAACGTGTCTCGCACAAAATTACCGGCCGATAACATTACTGTCTATGTTATCTAAGCTCATCGAAAAGGTCATCAATGGCGAGTTAATTAAGTATTTGGAGCGCAGCGGATTTCTGAATGATCATCAATACGGATTACGTGGCAGGCAGTCCACGGAAGACCTTTTGAACCTTATAATCGATATATGAATATCTGTGATTAAGCCGCATCGTGATTCAAGGACAGTCGAATTCGATATCTCCAAGGCTTTTGAGCACGTCTGACGCGGAGAATTGCGACTGAACGAACAGTTTCTTCGAAAATCAATCAATCCGGGTTGTTGTGGGCGGCGAGTGTTTAGATCTGTACCATATTAATTCCGGGGTGTCGCAAGGCTCTATTTTGTCTCCAATCTTGTTTTTGCTTCACATAAATGATTTGTTGGAGTCAAGTACGCTCGTTTCCTCTTTTTCGAGTGATCGACCGATTAGTGCATCAACGTCGCATCAGCTGAGATGTAGCCAGATCGACTCTCTGAATTGGGATCTGAATAAGGTCCTTTAGTGGGGAACGGCCAATCTTGTCGAATTCAATGGAACGAAGAGACAGTATACAACATTTACAAAGAATAATGGATCATCGGTTCCACAGCTGATGACGAATGGCCAGGACGTCGAATCTGGGAAAAGCTTGAAGTTACTCGGCGTCACGGTCTGTGAGAATGTATCGTGGCATAAACACGTATCTAACAACGCCATGTCTGCCTCAAGAAAACTGAGTTATCTTTTTAGAACCAGGAAATATTTTACTCCGGACCAACTCCTTCTCCTGTATAAATCTCAAATTAGACCCACACTTGAATTTTGCTCCTATGTCTAGAGTTCTGCTCCTGAGTATACCCTCGACCTACTTGAGAGCATACAGAGACGAGCGATTCGCCTTATCGGGGACACGGCGCTGACGTCGGGACTACAGTCGCTATTACATTGAAGACGCGTAACCGACCTCTGTCTGTTTTACAGATATTATCACGGGTACTGTTCTTTGGAGATTCGTGGTATTGTTCCACGCAATTCGGTTTATATGCACTGCAAAAGACAATCCTATGGATCACAAAAATTTGCAGTTCATCTCCCGACGGCGCGAACATCCCTGTATCAGAACTCGTTCCGTTACAGATTCGGAAAGCTGTGCAATTCCATCCTCACGCGAGTGTTTCCGGAGTGTAACGACCTGCGACTGTTTAAGAAGAACGCAACGGTTTTTTAATGGCATCTCGGGGCGCCGTGTAATGTACCAGCAACGTTTGAACGATTAATGGAAAGTGTTCTACGGGGACTTACATGGAAGACGCATCTGTGTACTTGGATGATATCATCGTTGTTGGAGGGAATTTACTGGAGCACATTAATAATCTGCGCTCCGTTATCGAAAGACTAAGACAGGCCATCTTAAAGCTCAATTAGAAGAAATGTGAACTCTTTCAAAGGAGAGTAAAATTCCTGGGACACATCGTTTCATCTGCAGGAGTTCAAACGGATCCTGATAAGATAGCAGCTGTCCAAGAGTGGCCTACTCCAGAACACAAGCAACAGTTAAGAAGCTTTATGGGATTAGCCACATATTACCGACGGTTTGTTAAAGGTTTCGCCAATGTCGCTAAAACCCTACACAAACTAACGGGTAAAGACAAGAAATTCAATTGGACAGAAAAGTGTGAGGCAGCATTCAACACATTGAAGGCCGAGTTATGTAAGACTCCAAGATAGGCATTCCCAGGATTGGATCGCCTATTTATATTGGATACTGATAGAAGTAACACAGGAATCGGAGCAGTGTTGTCACAGGAAGTCGATGGTAAAGAGAGAGTCGCATATTATAGTCGAGTTCTATCTAAGACGGAGAGAGATTACTTGGCATCAAGAAAGGAACTGCTGGCTGCCATAGAAGCCGTTAAGAATTTCCATAAGTACCTCTACGGAAGTCGATTCCAACTTCGGGCGGATCATGCCGCCCTGAAATGGTTGTTAAATTTTAAGAATCCGGAAGGACAAATAGCTCGATGGTTCGAACGACTTCAAGCGTACGATTTCCAAATTTCCCACCGTCAATGGAAGGTGCATAATAACGCTGCGGCCAACTTGGAACGATATTTCCGACAAGAGTGGAACATTTAAGGCATATTGGGTACAATGGAAAATCTCATCGAATGCTGATTCTAGTCCCAACATCAAAAGTGAAGAATGTACTAAAGAAATGCACGACGGGGCCCCCGGTGGACATTTGGGAGTTAACAATTCAATCTCGATTCTACTGGCTTCACATGAGAGATGACGTCGAGTCTTGGTGTAGGAAGTGCACAACTTGCACTGCGACCAAAGGACCAACAGCAAAACCAAGGAGCACTATGAAGCAATAGGGCAACGTGCCCCTTTCGAGCGGATTGCAATTGATATCTCAGGACCATTTCCAAAAACCAACGACAACAACAAATACATGTTGGTCATCATAGATTACTTCAGCAAGTGGGTGGAAGTCCTTCCAATTCCAAACTAAGAAGGCGGAGGGTAGTGTGACGCATATGACAGTCAGCTGTGATATCTGGCAGGTCTTCAAAGCAAAGTACTGGAATATTCTAGAAAGTAATGGAAAACTGGAGACTATGAGCAGTAGAAAATGCGAGGCTATGGAACGAACGGAAACGGAACGCCGAAGGAGGATGATTAAATGTCAAGTAACGCGTGGTTATCAAGAGCCTAATAAAGTGTTTACGAAGAAAAGCGATTTAACGGCTCTCATTTATTAAAATAATTAATCCAGTGTACCCTAAGCTCGCTACAATTGGTGTCAGGAGTGGGATAGGACAACAAGATTTTGTGTCGACTACCGCCGATTAAACGACGTTACGAAGAAAGGCAGTTACCCACTTCTTCGAATCGATGACACACTAGATACCCTTTCTGGATCTCAGTGGTTTTCAACATTGGACCTAAAAAGCGGTTACTGGCAAGTGGAAGTGAAGGAGGGGAACAAGGAGAAGACAGCGTTTACTACCGGAAACGGACTTTATAAATTCAACGTGATGCCTTTTGGATTGTGTAAAGCTCCACCAACGTTTGAACGATTAATGGAAAGTGTTCTATGGGGACTTACATGGAAGACACATCTTGTGTATTTGGACAATATCATCGTTGTTGGAAGGAATTTACCCGAGCACATCAATAATCTGCGCTCCGTCTTCGAACGATCAACTAAAGATCATTGCTGAACCAGGTTAGCTATATTCGGGTATAACAAAAACGTTTCCCCCCATCAGTGGTAAGGGTGGTTTTGCAAGGACAGAGGTCCATAGGTGGAGTAGCAACACATACCACGATGCATCGAACCTGTGGTATGCAATAGTTTAACACGATCAGTTTTCCAGAGGGAAGGCGTTCTGATCTTCTTCCATGTTGAAGTCTTAATTTCAGGCTTTTTTGTGACCAGCTAGCGCTCGCACTTTATTCAAAGATACAGTCCACCGGAAAGGTTTGTGGACGTTAAAATGCCACTAATCCATAAAGTTTACTTGTCTGTGATGAATCGGCAAAAATTGGGAGACCCTGGACAGAAAATGTTGGTGCATACATCATATCGCACCGTCAGTTTATTCTAAGCTAAACCAAGGGCACAAAATGGGCTACAAAAATTATAACATAATTAGACGAGATCGACCACACTCTATTCGGGGGGGTGGGGTCATTATCTTAGTTAAGAAAGGTCTTCACCATAAGGTCGTTTACACCACGGAAGTACACAAATTTCAGGTGCTAGAGGCATGCATTATAGATACTCCTCTAAAAAGTCAAAGGCATCTATATATAGTCGCTGCTTACGCTCCTGAATCTGTTCAAGGTACCCAATTTATCAGTGAAATCGATACGCTTTTCCGAAGTCTCAAGTTAGAACACACAGGGCAAAGTCTCTGATTGCCTTCAACCCGGCGAAGGCCAGGACGATCCTTGTCCCTGTTCAATCCAAGTTGACATGCAGTCTCCACGTGACACTCCTGGATAGCTACTTTGACACCCGCCAAGTAGTGAACCAATGCATGCAGCGACATCCTGAGAAAGGTTGGCGCAAGGCTAATAAAATGAATTATTATGGCAAATTTAACAAGCCTCGGATATGGACCGGATACACGACGACGACCACGGAAACGAAAATGGCTAAATGATTTAAGGTTTTTTTGATGGAACATACGCTCACTATACAGAGCTGGAGCTGCACAGCAGCTAGCCGATGCCCTGTCCGAATATAAGGCTGACATAACAGCATTACAAGAAATAAGATGGACGGGGAGTGGTGTTATTCAAAAAAGCGAGTATGACATTTAGTACAGCTGTCATGCAAAACACTATGTACTCGAGGTAGTCTTTCTAGTCAGCCAAAAACTGAAGCCTGCCATCATCGGCTTTAATGCAATAAATGAAAGGCTATGCACTCTTCGCGTGCGAGGCAAATTTAAGAACATAAGCCTCATAAACCTTCACGGACCTACAGAGGAGTCCCCTGACGACGAAAAAGAAGAATACTATGAGAACGTCGAACGGGCCCTCAATGCCTGCCCAAGATACGATGTGAAAATCGTTCTTGGGGATTTGAATGCGAAAATAGGTCGGGAGCCGGTTTTCAGGCACTATGCAGGTTCTCATAGTTTGCATGAGAACACTAATGACAATGGACTACGAGTCATCGAATTGGCAGCATCGAAAAACTTGGTCGTTGCGAGTACCAGGTTTCCGCGTAAAGATATCCACAAAACCACCTGGGTATCACCTGATGGAGCCACTCGCAACCAAATTGACCACGTGCTGATAGATCGCCGCCACTCTTCGAGCCTGATGACGGTACGAACGTACCGAAGTGCCAACGTCGACTCGGATCACTATCTTGTTGGTACAGTTTTCCGAGCGCGGATTGCCTTACGGAGACGTATTGCATCCGCGGATCAGGTTCGAATCAACACGCCTGCCTTACGCAATGAGAACACCAGCAACACCTTTGGTCGTGCGTTAAGACTCGTCCTCGAAGAGCTCGACGGAGGGAGAGCAAGTCCTGGGGCCAGAATGCCGGGCGTAGAAGAGAAATGGACACGCCAGAAGAATACTGTCATTAGTACTGCCAACTCCATCTTAGGCAGTAGTCGTAGAGATCGGAGCGACTGGTTTGATGATGAGTGCAAACTAGCGACTGAACGTAAGAATGCTGCATACCGGGCAATGAGGCAGTCTCATAGGACGCGGGTACGCGAGGAGAAATACAAAGAGCTCAGAAGATCTGAAAAAAGACTGCACAGACAAAAGAAAAGTGCCTGGGAAAAAACCTTGTCTGTGAAATAGAGAAAAGTAGAGAGCGAGGTCCGCGCCAGGCGCGGAAGTTCTACCAAATAATCCGCAGTATGACGCGGTACACACCACCCTGCACTTACCGCCAGGATAAAGAGGGTAATCTGATCACCGATCCTGAAGGCATTCTGGAGCGATGGGAAGTGCACTTCAATGAATTGCTAAATGGTCAGCTCACAGAAGAATTGGAGGCTCCATCAATGCAAGACCAAGACCAAATGCTGCCGCCACCAAGCATTGAGGAAACATTAAAAGCCATTAGACAGCTAAAATCAAATAAAGCCCCTGGAGCTGATGGCATACTACCTGAGCTGATCAAACAAGGAGGGACAGCGTTACATCACGCAATTCACGAGATCGTGGTGCACGTATGGGAGCAAACGGAGATGCCGGAAGATTGGCGTCGCGGTATAATTTGCCCCATACATAAGAAGGGAGATATCACAGTGTGCAGCAACTATAGGGGTATAACATTGCTGAGTACCGCCTATAAGATACTCTCCACTATCCTACAAGACCGGATATTCCCATACGCTAAAGCCATCATTGGTCAATATCAGTGTGGCTTCATCCCAGGCAAATCAGCAATTGATCAGATATTCACCCTTAGGCAGGCGATGGAAAAATGTCTGGAATTTAAGATTCCACTATATCATCTGTTTATAGACTTCAAGGCCGCCTACGACAGCATAGCCAGGGTAGAACTATATAATGCCATGAGAGAGTTCGGCATTCCAAACAAATTGATACGACTTTGTAGGTTGACCATGACCAACTAAGCCAAGTAAAAGTAGCGGGATTGCTGTCCAAACCAATAAACATCTATAATGGACTCCGACAAGGGGACGGTCTGGCCTGCCTCCTCTTCAACCTGGCGTTGGAGAAAGCAATCCGTGACTCTGGCGTTACAACAAGAGGGACTATTGTCACCAAGTCCAGCCAGATACTTCCCTACGCAGATGACATCGACATCATCGGTAGAACCGAATCGGCGGTACAGGAATCCTTCACCCAGATCGAGCAGGCGGCACAAAAACTGGGACTGCACATTAATGAGGGAAAAACTAAGTACATGGTGGCAACTTCTGCGAAGAGAAGACCTAACGCTGGTCAAACTATCAGGGTAGTGGAGCACGAATTTGAAATAGTGCAATCCTTTAACTACCTTGGGTCAACAGTATCAGCCGATAACAATATGGAAGAAGAAATACGCGAACGGCTGATTAAATCCAACAAAGCCTACTATGGTCTATCAAGGCTCTTTAAATCCCGAAATTTATCCAGAACATCCAAGCTACTACTGTACAAGACCATGGTCTTACCAGTACTCATGTATGGATCCGAGACCTGGGTGCTTAAAAAAAGGCACTCTGAACTCTTGGCCGCGTTCGAGAGAAAGGTCTTAAGGAGAATTGTTGGCCCCGTATGTGAGGGAGGACGATTCCGGAGACGCTACAACCATGAGTTGTACGCAATCTACCTTGAAGCTAATGTTGTAAGAAAAATCAAGCTCGGTAGACTCCGGTGGGCGGGACACCTAGCACGAATGAGCGAAGAGGAGCCTGCCCGGAAAGTCCTTTGTGGCAGGATGTATGGAAGGAGACAGTGCGGCAGACCTTGTCTGCGATGGAGGGATGGCGTAGACCAGGACGCCCAGAGCCTGGGAGTGCTAAACTGGATGACATCGGCTCGAAATCGGGACCGGTGGAGAGATTTGTTAAATAAGGCCAAGACCGGGTCCCGGTTGTAGTGCCGATGATGATGATGATGATAAATGAGGAGTGGAGCAACAGAATTCGAGCTGTTCAAGCAAACGGACCGAATATGTTCTCACAAATCAAGAAAATATGTCGAAGAAAAGATCTCGATGATATTCCCTGTCTCCGAATTCCACGGACTCCCGAGAATTGTCAGATAATGCTGAACGCAGGACTCACCCTAGAGCACATCAACTCCAATGATGAAGTAATAATAGTCGAAGATCCGCAAAAGAAAGCGAATTCAATTGGAGCCTGTTTCGAAGCAGTGTGCAGAGTTAACGAATCGGTTCATGCTAACACTGAAATTGAAAGCAGTGCCCGTCAAAGACATTGCTCGCTGCGCAATCAACTTCACAACTGGCGTTCCGAAAACCGTAGTTTCGTCACATTCGGCGAAAATAATAGAGCGGATTCTCCCGTCAGAATTTAAAATACGAATATGTTTGTGCGCAAGGACGAACTCAGAAACATACTTAGATCAATAAAAAATAAGAAATCATCTGGAATATATACCATTCCAAATGTGGTTCTAAGGCACTTGCCTCGTGATGCAGTGAACATATACACTACTTTGTTTAACAACGCTCTAAACAATGCACACTATCCAGCCCATTGGAAGACTGCAGTAGTCCACCCTATCTCCAAAAAAGGGAAAGGATAAGAGCAATCCAGTGAATCTCCGCTCGATCAGCCTGCTTCCCAACATCAGCAAGCTATTCGAAAAAATTATAAATAAAGCACTGATAGGTTGGTGTGGCGAAAACGACATCATCCCCAACAACCAGTTCGGTTTCGAGCGCGACATGATACAGTTCATGCAGCGACGAAACTTGTTTCCGATATACAGTGGAACAAGGCAAAGCGACAATGTACAGGCGCATGCTTGATTGACTTTGAAAAGGCTTTCGACACCGTATGGTTAGAAGGACTTGTCTATAAGTTAACAAACGTGGGTATGCCGCAACATCTGCTATACATCATTTATGATTTGATAATGGACAAACATTTTGTGGTGAAATGTGGGGACATACTCTCCAACAAGACCTTCCAAATTAAAAATGGCTTGCAGCAGGGAGCTGTGAATTCTCCCATTCTATTCAATATTTACACTAGTGATCTAGTGAGTTCTCTCGAAAACGCCATTGCGTACGCCGATGACATAGTGGTGTACAGAACAGGAGGAAAAATAGACGTCATCAATAGGCACCTTCAAGATGACTTCAACAAAATAAAACATTTTTGCTACGACTGGAAATTAAAGATTAATTTCCAGAAAACCGAGACTATCCTTTTCAGAACGCCCCTATCTAGGGCCTCGAGGGATACAAAATACAACTGGAAAAATTTTTCTATTGTAGGTAACAATAACCTTCTACTGCAAGTGAAAACTGTAGTTAGATACCTTGGTATCTGGCTAGACCAGTATTTATATTTTAACAAGCACAGAGCAGCGTCCCTCTCCGCAGCTAAAAGCGCATATTCTATGACAAGAAGTCTATTCCGGAGTAGTCTTCTTGACCCAGAGTCAAAATAATTTCGTACCCGGCATTCATCCGACCAGTTTTGATTTATGGCTGCCCAGTATGGTATAATACGAGGGTTGCCTTTTATATTTCGGGATTAGAGAACAAAAACAAATATTGATCATCGAAAATCACTTTATTGTTTATCAAAATATTCCCCATGAAGATCTATACACTTTTGCATGCGTTTGAACCAATTGTCGAAGCACTTTTGCCACTCTGATTGAGGTATCTCCACCACACATGCATTCTGAATGCAGCAACCGCTTCTTCAGGTGTCGAAAAACGTTGACCTCTCAGTTTGTTTTTTACGTACGGGAATAAAAAGAAGTCATACGGCGGATGACCCATCAAATCGATGTTTTGGGTGCTCAAAAATGCAGTTGTCGCAGCCGATGTGTGAGAGCTCGCATTGTCGTGGTGAAGAGTGATCCGTCTTCGGCGGTTGGTTTTCCTGATTTCTTGGAAGACAACTGGCAAACAAATGGTTGTGTACCACTCGGAATTGACTGTTCTGCGTTGTTCTAGTGGTACGGTTGCGACATGTCCAGTTTTTACGAAAAAACAGGCGACCATTTGCTTGGAAGTGCTTCGTGCGCGAACAACTTTTGTTGGATTTGGCTCATCTTGAAACACCCAGACAGTCGACTGCTGTTTACTTTCGGGCTCATACGCGTAAATCCACGATTCATCACCTGTCACGCACCGCGACCGTATTTTTTGAGCATTTCTTTCGACCAATTGACACGAGCCTTTTTTTGGGCGATTGACAAATTGTGTGGGATCCAACGCGAACAAATTTTTTTGACGGTCAAATGTTTATGCAATATTGAATGTATGCTGGTCCCACTAATGCCTAAGGTTGTCTCAATCTCACGATAGGTCACATGACGATCTTCCAATATCAGTTCGCGCACAACATCAATGGTTTTCGGAACAACAACTGATTTTGGACGACCTTCACGAAATTCATCTTGGAGTGAACTACGACCACGATTGAATTCACCATACCATCGATAAACACTGGTCCTTGATGGAGCTTCATCGCCAAAAATTGAATTAAGTTCATTCATGCACTGTTGCTGAGTTAATCCACGCCGAAAGTTGTAAAAAATAATCGCACGAAAATGTTGACGATTTAATTCCATTTTTGGGCCGAGATGAATCTTTTAAGTTACTGTAAACAACACAAATAGCGCTCGTATGTCAAAACGTTCTGAGTGCGTATAACCTCAAAAATGTCCAACTTTACGACAGAGCTGTCAATTGCCGGATTGCAACACTAGGGTTGCCAAATCCCAAAACATAAGAGGCAACCCTCGTATATCCCAACTTTATATGGAGAAGTTTCGTGTGTTCGAACGTTTGCGTTCCTGCCTCGGACTTTATAGAACACCAGAGTCGCAATACAAAAAATGCTATCCCAACAAAATCCTGTATAACAAATCAGGGTTAAATAGGATAGACAATTTCATAATTAAAATTATTCGTGGTCACACAGCAAGGGCAATGTGCAGTGACAATAATCTTATCTCGGGAGCATTCTATCCCAATGATATGTATCTAGAGAATACCCTCCAGAATGGGTTTATTCCCCCAGAAGCGTTCCCTTTCTTGGATCAAAAAGGCCTTATCCAAGACGTGCATGGAGTCCCGATTATTTACCACGCTCTCCGTGGTGCCAGGGACAAACGAATTCTCCATGATAGTGATATCTCCATTGCCCCACACCGCCTGCATTTTAGCACGCCGATCAGTGGAAGAGATAAATCAGCCAAAGATCGAACATCTCCCAAATGGTGGTGGCTTCTCAACTAGGAGAGGACTTCACTTCCTCGGATATAGTATACCTCTCAAGGCTCTCCTTCCTCTGCCCCCCCCCCCCCCCCCCCCCCCTGTCCACCTTCCCCCATTACGTTCATTACTTATTTTGTAGCTATTCTATTTTATTTTTTATTTACCTTCTGGTTTCGTTTTGAAGTTTTTGTTTGTTATAAAAAAAAAAAAAAAAAATAAATAAATAAATAAATAAATAAATAAATATAAATAAAAGAAATAAAAAAACAATTATAATAATAATGTATACACATATAGATGTAAACGAGGAGTCCCTCTAATATATTACTTATTTCATATATATATAAGAAAAAAAAAACATGTACGCCGAAAGGCATAAATAAAAATCAATTTGTAATGTGTAATTTAGAGAGCCGCAAGACTAATGACCTTGCCCGGAAAAAACAAATCATTATGGAAAATTTAACAAACCTCAGGACTTGCTAAATAAGGCCAAGACCGGTTCCCGGTTGTAGTGCCGATGATGATGATGATGATGATGAATTTAGAGAGCTCGCATAGGGCCAGTAAGTTAATTTAAGGACTGTGATTGTAAAAGAAGGTTTAACATTTACCCCTAATATTATACATGTAAAAAGAATTAGGAAAATAAATTTGGTTTAAAAACTAAAAAAAAACGGCAGTTTATTATTGGTACAGATCTCTGCAACACTCTCTTGCTGGCAAATAATTGACTTCAAGAGAGGAGAGTGAAAAATAATTTTTCAAAGACAAAATCCCGGAATTCTACAAGAGAAGAATAATTGTCCTAGCCGAAAGAATGGCACACGGAATAATAGGCAATATTTGTATAAATAAAACTGTTTCCGATAGAAAAAAAAATTTGAATTAAAAAATGACAAATACCTTTTCCTCGACTCAAAAGTACAAAATAAATGCCTTTCCTGAATCTTTGGAAATTCTATTGTAGACGCGAATTATTTTTCACGCCACTGGTGTCCATCCTCATACATCAAAGGCATGACTCAAATGATGGCTTGGATAACATTTTTCATCTCGATTATAGACGACGAAAACCCTTAAAAATATCACTTTAACAATTAACCTTAATAGAATTCGTGCCAAATGAAGTGGTTAGGTTGAGTCACGGCTTAAACACTTGCCGAATGTGTTACATCCACGAATTGAATTCAGATGAGAGGCACTTTAATGTGAGGCACTTCAAAAGTGATTTCTTTTTTAAATTCAAAACTAAGAGCAAATTGTAATTCAATTCAATCGAAAGCTCATTGTTATGCCGTGAAGATCCCTGCAGATGACAAGGACTGCTTTTGGGTGTTGTTTACTGAATGTGCGTATAATACACTTGAGCACCTTTCTAAGAAGGATGCAGCAGTGTATGCTTTTGTTGGGGGCGACTTAAAGTTTAGCTTATCAAACACATGAAACTACGTTATGTGATCAAAGTTCATTTATATAGGAAGCATAATTATTTTGATTGAAGCATGTGTCTGACAAAAAAAAAATATAAGTATTTGGTATAATAAATCTAAAAAATAATGTAATTAAATTGGGGCTGTATTTGATTAATTTTTTCACACCCAAAGATAAGCTTAACTTGTGACTCTTGATTGTGTGTGCTGCTGCTGGTAATAGAGCTTCGGCAACAAATTGATTTTTCTGCACACAGTAAATAGTAACGCATTCAATTCAATTAGAAGTAAAACTTTTGATTGAGAGTCTTTAAGTTGGTTTCTGGTGGTGCTGTTTGAATGCCACAATTTTATGGAGTTTTTACTTCGGTTTTTTTTTTGTTTTTCTCATGTTATAAAATTGTTGTAACATACATATATGTACGGCCGAAGTAGACTCAGGTCGAGAAGTGTATACTCGTTTTAAATCTGTAAATGCTTTAGATTTTTAACATTGTGTATATCAAAACAAGTACAACAGGTTACTGTCCGAGATATTGTTTTGCACAGATATGCATATACAATAACTGAACTAAATAGAATCGTTAATGGAAAATGAATTTTCTGTCTTTGTTGTTGGATAGATGTGGGTAAATGAGAGTTTAATACCTGGAGTGGTAGATGTCCTTGGTGTTTTTGGAGTTTTCGGTGTCATGAGGGTTGATTCACTATCACTTGGTCGGTTGATTCCATTCATCTTTAACATCAACTTAGGCCTATCCCGTTTTAAGACACCATTCGCACGTTTTTCATCAGATACCTCAACTTCAGGTTCAAGGTCTTCAGGGACAACACTTCCGTGGGAAGTCCTGCGCCCGCCCTCTGCGCCAGTTGCTCCTGATGAACTACTTATTGAGCAAACACTGTTATTTCGGCCACGAGAAACACTGTGCGCCTGGGGAAAATTTGTATCGTCTATGGCTTCGTTCAACTCACTGGCACTCATCTCGGACAATTGGCGACTCATGGTCATTGTTAACGTTTATATCACTTTTCACAAAATTGTTATTATTAAATATATACTTTATAATTGTTATTGTTATTATGATTATTGTCGTGTGTATCGAAGGTTTTGATTAGAAAGCTTTTGTTCACTTGTTTTGTGAGTAACTTCAAAAACTGATGAGTGCGATGGAAAGAACCGAACAATGTGAATCTGGCTTGGCCACTGATAATATTGTTTTAACTACCAGATGAAATATGCTGTTGAATGCTGAGCTTAGACAGAAGCTTTCAGGCAGAAAGTGAATGCTTTTTTCAGGGTGAAGTGGAAATGGTAGAACATGTTGTGGGCCATCAAGCTTAGAGTAGGATTCTTATATCTATTTCAAAACGTTCTCAATGAAATGATTTCACTGTGCTGTGGTTGTGCGTCGAGGCACACGTACAAAGTACTAGATTTGATGTGATTGTGTACAGTATGCTGCTTGCGATAGAGAGTGCTTTGGGTGACTTTGGTTTTCAGAGGCTTGCCTTGAATTTAACTTGTCTTTTACTGCTGTTCATCTGGTCCATTAGTATTGAAATCCATATCTGATACAATTTTAATTCTCCCACTTTGTTTGTTAAATGAAATATGAATTATTCTAAATATTAGCAATTTAGAGTGTTTTTTAATATTTCTGGAGTCCTCTTCGAAAATCAGATGAAAATGAGAGGGTATTCTAATCGCCTAATCTAGCGTTGATATATGATGACCTTATTATAACATTAGTAAATTATAAGTATGAAGAGCACATCTTTTATGGCCACAAAAGTCTGCTAATACAATAAGTTTGTATGTTAAAAAGTGATTGCGACTGATTAGGGGCGTTAACCCACTTCAACTCGCAATGGAAAAAAATTATAATGTGTGTATAAAAATATTAAAAAAAAAGACTTGTGGGGGTTCTCTATACTACATGGAGAACCAACCCACAATTTCCGCCTTATTTCAACTGCTTTCAGGGCGTCATACCAACCCCTAATGGGTTTTCCCTCCTTGTTTTCCCAAATGGACGCATAGCAGAATTCATTATTCTATGCAGATAATGCATAATTGAATTCATCTACCTTTTTTGCCATACGGTAACTCCATATCAATATCCCTATGAGATTTCTACCGGAAATCTCAACGTCATATTGGTTAGCAACAACTAAATCTAACTAAACGACGCTGTTGCATCATAGCAAAACCGCTGGGGTTATTTCAGCGTCTTAGAGTCTAGTTCTCACGCTGATTATTTCCCAAGCATCAGCGGCGTCCTATTGACTTTCCCCAGACACTCTATCCGCTGGGGATCAATGATCTCTTTTCGCAGGTGAATAGCACCAGCTAAATTTTCCTCTCCTCCATAATTCTGTCTCCCTACAGTTCAACGCACTCCGCGATCACCACAGACATCGCACTAGGCCAGTGGAACACCTCGAAGACTGCATTAATACACGCACACTAAGCCAGATCACCATCATCATCATCAACGGCACTACAACCGGGAGCCGGTCTTGGCCTTATTTAGCAAGTGCTGAGGCTTGTTAAATTTTCCATAATGATTTGTTTTTTTTCCGGGCAAGGTCATTAGTCTTGCGCCTGAGGCTCCCCGATGGGGAATCGAGCCCCGGTCTCCCGTGTGACAGGTGGGTATACTAACCACTATACTATCGACGAGCCCGGATCAACCCTGTATTATTGTGCTTTCCTTTTGGTTTCTTCATCCTTTCTACGCTCATCGACGTCGAACGAATACGCAAGTACTTATCCACCTCGATGAGCGTGGGGAATTGAAGGATGCATAAGAGAGCACGATTACCATTGGTTGATAGTTGTGTGACAGTTTCTCTGCCACATAAAATTGTGTATGTGAATACAAAAATTGAATGGGTTACCTGTTCCTCCTCTGTAACTCTCTTTGATGCTGGCAATCTTTTCGTTTATTCAAAATGTTATAACTTGTTCAACCAAAAAGAACACGCGGGGCAAACTTTTTCTGTCTTTTAGTTCTTTAACATTTACTTTTTCTTTAACTTCTTTTAGTTCTTTTACATTAACTTTTTTGTCGTTTTTACATTTTCCTTTTTAACTTCTTTTAGTTCTTTTACATTAACTTTTTTTTTCGGGACGTTGCCTTTCTTCCGCTTTCTTCCAACTGTTTCTTTTTTGCTTTTTTCCGTTGTCAAACGTCAACAACGGAATTCCGAACCGTATTTTTGAAAAAGGTTAACCCTCCATCTCTCTCGCTCTCCA
The DNA here is from genome assembly GCA_963931805.1 of Microdon myrmicae. NCBI lineage: Eukaryota > Metazoa > Arthropoda > Insecta > Diptera > Syrphidae > Microdon > Microdon myrmicae. The sequence goes on from OZ007497.1 coordinate 135,737,605, forward strand.
TTCACGTCCACTTCGAAAAACAAATTCGAACTCGAAGAACTGCACGATCCACACCCGAATCGGGGCGGATTCAAAAACTCACTTCTGGATCGTGCAATTCTTCCACCACCTTACCATCGTACTATTTTAAAACAAAATTATATTAAACACAAATTATCAAATGATAGTGGTGGCCGACGTACGTAACACACCTCCCCCCTCCACAAGACTGCGTGGCATTCTTAGGAGAGGAATGTCACGCCGGAGAGTGGACGGCGGAGAGCAAACAAACAAACAATCAGCAGACCAATCAACAAATAAATAAATAAATAAATAAATAAATTAGTCTACATGCTTAAGTGTTAATGTTAGTAATGATTATACTACTTATATATCATTGTTAGTAGGAAATAAATAAATCATGCTTAAGTGCTAATGTTAGTAGGGATTATACTACTTATATATGAGGGTTAGTACAAATAAATAAATAAATAAATAAATAACATTTAATAGGGGAACACTAACTACACAGATTCCCATCTATCGCGGCGGGCCCGACACTGAAACGACGGTCCGACCGAAAGCTCGACCGCCCACACGATCCGGTTAGGACCCCCCCGCTAAGGCGAGGCGATCCCCTCTCGTTCAACCTCCGAAATGTCACCCGGCCGGCGAAAGCGTCCCGCTCCTATATATTTACTTTAATCCTCCTCTTTTGGACTCGGTACTTGCCCCGGTCCATGGGTTGGTAGATCGGGGGTTTTGTCCCGTTTCGACGGCAAAACCTACCATCACCCGACATTATAGTGCGCTTTCGCACTTTCATATATGCGATCCAACCCCTAGCACTGGGGTTTGCCTCTGCAGTCTGCGCTGGGACTGCGCCTGCAGCATTAGGCCTGGCCTTAAATACTTTCGTCAGACTCTCAAGTTGGTATCCCTCGACGAAGGTCCTTTACAAGGACGAAGATTCCGGGGGGTAACCAGAGTCTGGCCAGCTAGGATCAGGGGCTCCAAGTTACCGGAAGGCTTAACCTTTCCGTAATTGTTCTTTTATAAAAAACGTTGTCTATAACTATATGTTATTAACGTCCACTGTTTGGGGTTCACCCGGATGACCACGTGGGTAGCACGTGGTTGAACAGCTTTTCGCAGCCCTCCCCTGTATGGGTAGGGTCTCCGGGCGAGTACCTGCCGCAGTATCGACCTTAACAGGTCCCTTTGGCACGTCTCCCCGTTTGGCTGCCACACGCTCAACCCTTCCCGTCCCATTGCTGATAAATTGAATGGAGAATGGCACGGGATTTACGGTCGTTCGGGGAAAAACCAAACAACCACCCGGCCCGTCTACCCTACAATTCCGAGACAGGAAGTCGTACCCCAACAATCCGTCTTCCTCCAAACCCGGCAAGGAGTCTACTATTTGGAAACTGCAGGGAATCTCATGGTGCAACTTGAAATTCCCAGTGCAGCATCCCCTCGACTTGCCTTTGACAAACAGCGCTTGGAGCGTTGTAGATTTATGCACATCCATGCCATATCTAGGATGGAGTGCCTTCAGCTTCAACAGGCTGATCTCAGCGCCGGTGTCCACGATTAGGCGCGTAGGGTTCCTACGGCCAATATCTAGAGGGAGAGCGACAATCGGGACTCGAGTCGGCGAAAACTGAGAACAGCTGGAACTGGGTTTCGTTTTTAGTGCGGTCGGGTAGGATCTTGCCGACCCGACCTTGGGGAGTTTCCCGAACTCTCCCATTTTGCTTTATGTCGACACTCTGCCGCCTTGTGAGTGTGTCGACCGCAAAACTCGCACAATGTTCCGCTCCCCCGTTCAGGAATATTCCGCTCGGGAGTCCCACTGGACACCGAACTAGCGGAACTGGAGCAATTCTTTCTGCCCACTTTGGGCCCAATGCGCCGGGGCTGCCATTCCCGGCTCCCCGCGCTGCCTGGTGCGGCATCATGTCTCGCATCCGTCTTTGAGGATTTTGAGTCCATGGAGTTTGGTCGCTTACCGCCACCGCTCGACACGGACGATCGTCGCCCATCATCTCCGCCTGCTTTCCGGGAATCCTTACTCTCCGCGCTACCATTACCGGTGCTTCGATTTCGCCAACGCTGCCTCCGACGCCCTCTGCGCCTATTTCTCGCGCTTGCCCCAGTCTCCACACGGGTGTCTTGCTCTCGGCTCGCAACAGGTGCTGTTCCGGCGTGCCGCTTATGGGGAGAACCCTGGGAATTCTGTTGTTTTTCCCACCTTTGCATGTATTCGCACCCGTGCAAGCTATGACCTTGTCGGCCACAAAACTCGCAACAGCACCGGACGCTGAATACTCTGGGGCCTGATGTCGCCGGTCCGTCGCCCGTAGACGGGGGCTGCGGCTCTGGTAGGGCTCCCCGCTGAAACTGTGGTCGCTGATGAGGCGGTTCTTGTCGTGCGAATCCGCCCTGCTGACCTCTACCCCTGTATGTAGCCCGGGGACCGCGCGTCCTCGTCGGACGATCCGGGCAGTCCACTATGTCGTGGCCATACCGCCAACACTCGCGACAGAAGGGAGTGTTTCGTCTTTGTAGACACTCGTCGTACACGTGACCCCTCAGATGGCAAAAATTGCATATTGTCTGGGATTCCAGGGGGTGCGCCGATCGACCAACCGGATCCCTGAACGGATTGTCCCGACCCGATCGATCCTGTGGCACATACGTCCCCTGAGCCAAGCTCTGCGACTCTCCACTCTGGCTCGGCATGGTATTTGACCACGCTCCCTCGCCAGAGGAGGCCGGAGCATAGGCACCAGCATCCCGTCGATAATTGAGAGGTCCGCACGACTGCTCCCGAACGAAACCATCCTCCCCCCGTCGACGACTATCAGGCTCTTCGGCCGGCAACACGAATGACACCGCCCGGGGATTTAAATTCGATAACACCGGCGCCGCGGTGTAATCCCTAGAAGCGGAGGATGAATTTTCCAAAAGGGTCGAGCAACTTCCCGGTCCTAACTCTAATGTTTCCGACGCTCGCTCGGCGATCCCGTGCCACGCATCTACAAACAGGTCGTCCTGCCTCAGCATTTCCCTACGAGCTCGCTCAAACCCGGTTAGGTGGTCCACCAGGCTACGAAAAGGGACATTACCCAACGTGAGAAGGAAGTGCTTTAGTCCTTCCTCCCTCAGACCCCTTACCAACACCGGTTTGGCCATGCCCTCAAGCTGGCTGGCGAAGACGGACCTACCCTGGCGACCATAAAAGCGCTCAGCTGCCTCCTCGCGCCGTACCACGGCTCGCTTCACTCGGGAAACGAAACCTGTGGCATCCTCGGAAGGAAGTTGTCGCATTTTGGAAAGTTGCGCACACAACTCCTCATACGACACCCGGGGTTCGTAGGCCTCTCTAAGACGCTGTTCCGCTTCAAGGAATGTCGTGGGTGGTCTCTCCTCGAACATCCGATAGGCCTCGCCGCTCAGCCTAGAGGGCAGCCACCGGAGGAAGGTATGTTCCTCCTCCACCGCCAGCCCATCCAAGGTCCTTCTACAGCCCTTGAGAAACGAAGAGAGTCTCTCGGCCGTATCCGGGCCTTCCTGTCCCGAAAACATGGGGACCGCCTTCGACACAAGGTCGAAAACCCTATCTGTGCCCAGCATGGTCCGTACAGGACATGCTTGTGGGCCCAGTTTGAAATACGAGGGCATCGGCGTGTCCTCCATGCTCCCGACAGGCTGTTTACCGACGGTGGGTGGGGGGCGTGTTGGCGATCGGTCGTCCACAAATTCGTCCCTCGAATCATGGAACGCCTCCGGATCCACCTCGTCAACCGGCGGCTCGGGAAATGTCTCGGGTCGTGCCCGGGCAGGGGTGCCCTCTCGGACATCTCTTTGACGCTGCCTTGTTTGCATCTGCCGGCCGTCTAACTAAACCTAAAACCTCACGATACTAAGAACCGAACTCGTAACCTCGACAAGCCCTGTGGCCAACAGTAAACCCGGGAAAAACAACGGTCCAACAAAAACACAACAACAAACACAACTCGTCCAACGAGAGAACCAACCCGAACGCGACAGAACCAACCCGCACACGAGCCGGCTGTATATCGGATACAAGCCCACAACGTCCGAGCAGATCAGTGCTTCACCCCGAAATCCCCGATCGTTAAAGGTCACACACGGAACGAGGGGGCGCGAAAAACAACAATGGACACAACCCCCACAACAGGCAAACAACCACTCCTAAAGGGGACAACCACTCCTCTCGCAGCTACAAAACTACAGACCGCGCAAAGAGCCTCACAACACAAACAGCAACCACACTCACCGAGAAGAGAGAGAGAGAGAAAGGGGGGAGGAAATAAAATTTAGGCACAAGAAGAGAAGAAAAAAAAAATCAAACGTGTCTCTTGTCGCGTATAAGAACAAAATCTAAACGCGCAGTCAAAAAAGAAGGAAGAAAAGCTTAATCACAATTTCAAAAAAAAAAAATATCCCAGATTAAGCCAGTGCTACAAATAAATGGTTATCACATATATAAATAAATAAATAAATAAATAAATAAATAATAGCACCAATCAATTTTCAAGAATAAAGAAAAGAGAGAAAAAATTTAACTACATATATATACATATAGGTTTCAGCTCTGCCTGCAACTCCGCAATTTCACTCCAATTGATACGTTGGCTGTCTCTTCCGTTTCGAAAATGAACAAAACCATAACCTTTGGAGACGCACTCTTCATCCACAGCGACCTCGCAGCTCAATATTTTTCTATATGCACCTGTATCGACTATTCTGTGCAGACACACAACTCCGATCGCCTCACTGAGCCGCTAAGCCAAAGCAGCAAACCTGCCGCGGTCCGCCCGGAGGTCTGTCCAGTCAGCTTGTGCCGTGTCCTGCGACTTGAGATGCACAGGTTTCTCCTGGATTTGGGCTTTTCAAGCACTTACGAGTTTGACTCAGGCTTCCTCAAATCCTGTCCGCAGCGCCAGTTTGTGACAGTTTCTCTGCCACATAAAATTGTGTATGTGAATACAAAAATTGAATGGGTTACCTGTTCCTCCTCTGAAACTCTCTTTGATGCTGGCAATCTTTTCGTTTATTCAAAATGTTATAACTTGTTCAACCAAAAAGAACACGCGGGGCAAACTTTTTCTGTCTTTTAGTTCTTTAACATTTACTTTTTCTTTAACTTCTTTTAGTTCTTTAACATTAACTTTTTCTGTCGTTTTTACATTTTCCTTTTTAACTTCTTTTAGTTCTTTTACATTAACTTTTTTTTCGGGACGTTGCCTTTCTTCCGCTTTCTTCCAACTGTTTCTTTTTTGCTTTTTTCCGTTGTCAAACGTCAACAACGGAATTCCGAACCGTATTTTTGAAAAAGGTTAACCCTCCATCTCTCTCGCTCTCCATTCACGTCCACTTCGAAAAACAAATTCGAACTCGAAGAACTGCACGATCCACACCCGAATCGGGGCGGGTTCAAAAACTCACTTCTGGATCGTGCAATTCTTCCACCACCTTACCATCGACTATATGATGGTGGTGGCCGACGTACGTAACAGTTGTGCGAAAGCAGAAATTAGCCACTTCATCCCTAATTCAAATCAGTCGTTATTCAACTACCGCAGCGTGTGTACGCTGTTGCACACGATCGAGCGCGAAGTAAAAGGGAAGTGTTGTCAGACGAACGTTGTGTCCCGTTAGTCAATCGAGAAAGAAAAACGCGTTGCCCTTTTAAGGGGACATTCCGGTTTGTCGGGTCAAATAATAGGTTATTTTCATGATTTTTTTTAAGAGAAAGTATTAAAGATATAACAACAATTTTTTTTTTAAACATGTTATTCATCTTTCGACTACGTTTGTAAATTTTGTCGAGTCACTCCGAAACCTAACATTGCCCTCCCATCTCCGTCGCGGCTGTCCTGTCGGTCTCTTTCCCGTTGTTGGTCTACCGTCAAGAATTCTATGCATTCAGTCCTATCGTTGCCCATTCGCGCCACGTGTCCGGCCCATCTTAATCTTCGCGACTTGATTACTCTCACTATTGTAGGTTTGCGGTATAGCTCTTCCAATTCGTGGTTGTGAAGTTTCCTCCATTGTCCTGCCTCCTCGTCATATTTGCCGCCAAAGATACCCCTTAGAACTTTATTTTCTATGTTATAGAACAATCGGCATGATTACGGTTTTATAGACACGGAGCTTTATATTACGTGATAACAGTTTGGATTTCAGGAGTTTACTGAGTGCGTGCCAGCTAGCGTTGCCGGAATGCAGTCTTTTGTTGATTTCCTTCGACATTTCATTACTGGCCCTCAGTATTACTCCTAGATATTTAAATTCTTTAACTTTTTCAAATATCTTGCCCCTGACGTTTATGATTGTTCTCTACGCTCCAGCTGTTTTCGCCGTAATCATATATAGAGTGGGCCATACATTTTTGCGCATTTGAAACATGAATAGAAATAAAACTACAAATGCTATTATCTCATTTAAACTTCCCGCGTAAGCTTATTGTCAAATTTCTTTTTGCCACCAGGTTGGCATCACTGTGAAACATGATGAGATCATATTTGAGCGTCATCTGTTAATTAGTTTGTTTTCAACTGCTAATGTTGTTGGTTCACCTCAAGGGGGTTTTTTGATTATTATAAGGGATAATTTGGTTGACCAAAGAGTTTGCATTATATTTTGTGTATCCAACCGAATTTCTTGTGCGGAATCGTTGACAATGTTGGTCAAGATCTATGGCGACTCAGTTCTATCGAAAACACAAGTGTATGAATGGTACAAAGCATTCAAAAATGGTCGTCAAGACGGTAATAATTTGCCTCACGCGAGCGCTCCAAGAACGGCTGAGACTGAGGAACACATCGCCAAATTTAAGGAGTTGGTGGTTGAAAATCGTCGCTATAGCTTAAAAGGGCTAGCGCAAGAGCGAAGCATTTCACAGGAATCAATTTGTAAGAGTTAGGTCGATATTTTGGAGACGAGACGCGTCCCAGCAAGGCTTGTTTTAAAAGAGCAGAATTGTTTTTGGAAAGCAGCATCGACCACCGGTTGCTGAAGACATGATTTCTCTAGTCGCCAGTGACCCTACATTCATGCAACACATCATAACCGGCGAAGAGACATGGTTCTACCAGTATGATATGCAAACAAGTTAACAATCATCCGAACTGCGCTACCGAAACCGAAAAAGCCATCACAAATTCAATCAAAAATTAAGGTTATTCTCACTACTTTCTTCGATTATCGAGGTGTGCTGAAGTATAAATTTCTTCCGCAGGGTCAAACGGTGAATAAAGAATATTGCTTAGGCGTTATGAACCGTTTGCGAGAGAGTGTTCCTCTGAAGGGCCGGATTTGCGGAAAGACAAATCTTGGATTTTTTTTACACAAACGTGCGCACACAAGCGGATTTTGGAGTACACTTAAATGTCATGCCACACTGCGAGTGGTTTAGCGAGTGAAGACTAACATCTTTCCGAGAGAATTGGGGGAATGCCGTCCGGACCAGCGGATTTGTTTGCGTTTAGCTCCTTGAGTGCCCGGGCAACAGTACGCGTTCGGAAGCGACTCTGCCTCATGGTGTGCTGCTTATGCTCAAGTTGAGGTGGAACTAAGGTGGTATCCGGCAGCGTTGAGTTGGGTGCAATATGTAGATTCGTTTTCTCTATTACACTGGTGACTGGTCTGTCATCGACTATTAGCGAAGGAATAGATGAAGAGACCGAGTTTTGGATGTTCTTTACAAATGGCCAGAAGTTTGTACTACATCTTCGAAAGTATAGTATTTTTTGTGGCACTCTCAGGTCATGCAAGAACTTGGCTCGTTGAATATACGTATAGCAGTCATTTCTAGTTCTCTTAAATCTTTTCCGGTTTTCCTCGGTATTGTTTGATTTATACAACGGAAGCTCCACTCTTTAGCCTTAATGGCTTCTCTGCGGCGGAATGATAACTTATGTCTGGTACGCGTGTTGGCTCATTCTAGTTGAGTTAAACAATTTGAATCAGCAAAGAGCTGGACATATTGCCCTTCAGGTGTTCTGTGTCCGGAGTGACGAAGCCACTTAGAGTTATACACATTGAAATTATCCGCAATAACGATTTCAATGTGCAGATATAGGATCAAGATCCTACCGATGGAATCAGATAGAGCATCAAATTCATTAAAGGATGCGTTTCTATCCAAGTTTGGGCTTCTATAAAGAAAGCAATAACGTATGATATCCCTACGAACGTGAAGTTTTAGCAACGAGAAATTAAATTCTGGATTGAGTACCTGGCTGACTTTCAAACAGACAACTTGTCTCACAGTTTTGCTCGTGCTATTTATCTTAATCAACCGTTATTTTCACAATAATTTTCACAATTTAATTATCATTATCTTGTTTTCTTTGCCTCGTTTTCCGCATACAAAAATTTGAACAAGTGTTATAACCGTTAAGTTATGGCCCCTGGGCCACGTGTGTTAAATAAAATTAAGCGCAAACGGTTGCGTTACGACCCCGTTATTGGAGGCCAAACTCCTCCCGATAAACTTTCAAAAGTGAACAATACAGTTCTAGAAAAATCTAAAATGTGTTCAAACACTAACTTTTTTCAACCACTTCAAAGTCTGATGGAAGACTCTCCTGAAATGGATCCGACCAATGACGAACAGTGCGCAGAACTTCCTAAAGAAACCGTTCCGCCAATTGTGGTATTAAAAACAACTAGTGCTAAAGTGCGTGATATTTTGAGCAACATTAAGATAGACAAATACTTAATCAAAAACATTTCGATGGGGAAAAAATATGTGCCCCAACAATGGACATATACAACAAAATCAGAACCGAACTCTTACCGTTAAAATGTCAGTTATTCACCCACTCGCGAAAGGAAAATCGTCCATTAAAGATAGTGTTATCCGGACTAGACTTAATTAGCAACGATGTAGTGAAAAATGAACTAATTGCACTCGGGATAAAGTGCCTAGATGTTAAAACCATCACATTAAATCCGTCAACAAAAGCCCTGTACAAACACTACTTGTACATCGTCTATATTCAACGCGGTACTGTTAAATTAAACGAACTAAAACGGAACTACTCAACCTTGTTCAAAACCATCGTTTGCTGGGACTTTAAAAAACATAATCCAGGTAAGGTCACACAATGTCACAATTGCCAGCTCTACGGTCACGGCTCGATGCATTGTCATATAAATAGCTTCTGTGCAATATGTTCGGGAAACCATAAAACATCCGACTGCAAAACGAATGATCAAGTGTGCAAATTGTAGTGGGCCACATAAATCCACCGATCCAGAATGCATAAGCCGAAAGCAGTACATAGACATTCGCCGCAAATTATCCCCACGCGGACGTGGTACAGGAAATACAACCTTCCTACAGCCTCCGAGTGACAAACAGCAGCCAGTGCCCGACCGATTATCCATTGATAATTTTCCTCCACTACCCCGATCTGTGCGTCAACCTTCACTTCCTTCCTCCACCTGGACTTCTGGCCTCCATCAAACCCAGCAACCTTCCAACAGTGATACGACACACACGAAGAAAAATCCGTCAGAAACATTAACTAATGATAACCTGTTCTCATTTAGCGAGATAAACTCTCTTCTTAATGAAGTTGTAACCAAGCTTAGTGCTTGTCAAACCAAAGCTGACCAATTTAACGTCATTACTTCATTAGCTATTAAGTACATATACTCGGAAAAAACATGTTAAGAAATTCTCTTAACATCATAACTTGGAATGCGAGAAGCATCAAAAACAAAAAGCATGAATTTTTTAGTTTCTTGATAAATTTTAATATTGACATTGCACTTGTTTCAGAAACCTGGCTCAAACAAGACATTTCTTTCTCACATCAAAATTACATTTGTTATCGCCTAGACAGGGTACATGCTAGTGGTGGAGGTATCGCCATTCTTGTGAAAAAATGTATAGAACATACCTTGCGTCCTTCATTGCACGTTAAATTAATTGAAGAAATTAGTATTGATGTAACATTAAGTGATAACCCCAAGGTATGTATTTTGTGGTCTATTTTCCTGGAGGAAATGGAAACATTGAGAATTCTACTTACTTTAAGCGGGATCTGCAAAAATTGTATAGAGTCAACACTCGAAACAAGGTAATTATTGGTGGTGATCTAAACTGCAGACATCAGTCGTGGAATTGTCTTAGGGCAAACTGCTGGGGTAACATTTTACTAGACGTTGCTGAATCCAGCCTAAGTTTTTCCATACTTTATCCACTTCTCCCCACCTATATCCCAGCGTGTGCTAACAAGAACCCCTCAACTCTTGATCTATATATCACTAATATTCCAAATTACTGCACAGTACCATTAACTCTAAATGCGTTAAGTTCAGACCACCTTCCGATCAGCCTCACAGTGAATCATACAGTAGTTGTAAATCGTACCAGTTTATACCACAACTATTCCGCCGCCAACTGGAATTGTTATAAATCATATATAAACACGGATTTGGTTCTAGGTGATACCAGCCTAAATTCTATAACCTGCAGCGAGCACATTGATATCCTATGTAACAATTTTGTTTCTGTTATCAATAGAGCGGCCGATCTTGCGATACCTAAATGTTCCACTGCTCCAGTTGATAAGGCACCGCTTCCTGAAAATATGTTACATCTGATTAGGCTACGAAACTCTGAAAGAAGAAAATGGCTTCGTTATAGAATCGATTGTTTTCTAGTTTATGTTAAAGTCTTAAATAATATCATTAAAAAAGAAATCTCAACATATAGGAACAATTTTTGGAATAAACACCTTTCCTCTCTTGACAAAGCAAGCAAACCGTTCTGGAAAATATCAAAAATTATGAAAAAGAGAGGGTCATGTATTCCTCCGTTTAAAGTTCACGACAAGTTGTTTATTTCTTCAGTGGAGAAATCGAACCTACTTGCTAACACGTTTAATAAGAACCACTCCATATCTACGCATCTAAGCGACGCGTATACTGAGGCTGAAGTTGCTAACGCTATCCATGTACTTTCTCAAACACCAACCGAAAGTACTTACGCAACTAATATCAGCAAAGTTAAAGAATTGATAAAAAAATCGAAATCTAAAAAGGCTGCGGGTCTCGATAATATTAACAACACATTAATCAAAGCACTTCCACCTGCTGCAAGTAACTATTTAACGTTCATTTTCAACGCTTGTCTTAAGAATTGTTATTTTCCGGACTGTTGGAAAACAACAAAAGTAATACCTATCCCGAACCCGGCAAACCGAAGAACAGCCCCAAAAGCTACAGACCTATTAGTCTACTTAGCTGTCTAAGTAAGCTCTTAGAAAAAATCATTAAGGAAAGGATTGATCGTTTTGTGGAAGACAATAACATCTTACCAAACTTTCAGTTCGGTTTCCGTAGTGGTCACAGCACAATCCACCAAGTCTTGCGCATTAAAAACCACATAGCTGGTAAATTCATCAACAAGGAGTCAACGGGACTGGTTCTTCTAGATATCGAAAAAGCCTTTGATACGGTATGGCACGATGCCTTGATTTATAAGCTACTGAAGCTTAAGCTGCCAATGCCGCTTATCAAAATTATCCAGAGCGTTCTTCGTTCGAGAAAAGATGTTGTGAGTATAGGAACCGATATATCCTCTACTCACCAAATCCATTATGGTGTATCCCAAGGCTCGGTCCTTGGTCCCATATTATTTACATTGTTTGTCGCAGATTTACCATGTCTAGGTGAAAACATTCAAGTAGCTATGTTTGCCGATGATATGGCCATTTTATCTTCGGGTGCCTTATTCACTAATGTCTACAACTCTGCAAGCAGCTCTTGACAAACTAGCAGTATATTACAGGAAATGGAAAATAATAATAAATGGTAATAAAACACAAGCTGTCTGGTTTTCGAGATGTAGGAAACACTGCTACCTACCAAATGGCACTAAACTCAGTATGTGTGCAGTTGATATTGATTGGTCCGAAGACTGTAGATATCTAGGTATTATTCTAGATAAAAAACTCATCTTTCAAAAACACATCACTACCACAATTGACAAAATAAACAAAGTCGTAGGAGTTATGTATCCATTAGTGTGTAGAAAATCAAAGCTTAGCATCGAAAATAAAATTATAATATTTAAAACTATTTTTCAAGCTATACTCCTGTACGGGGCCCGTGTATGGTGTAATTGTGCTCGCACACACAAAATAAAATTGCAAAGGTGTCAAAATAGAATATTGAAAATGTTGCTGAATTTGCCATGGCATTATTCGACACATGAACTACATGAAAACACTAACGTTAAACCGGTAGAGTTCCTTATTGACAAAATCAATCGAAACTTCTTCGTCAATTGTTCTTTTTCTGACAATATTCTCGTTTCCCGTCTTGCGTTATCCTAAATCACTACATATGTACTCTGTCTATGAAAATTATATCGAGGTCATTACTATATAAAATAACCGGAAGCTCGTGCAATATTAGTCTTAAGATTCAAATAAGGATTTTTTCTTGTAGTTTTCCCATAATTTACTATTTGTTATTCATTAAAATTGTGCTATTGTCGTTATATAGAATTAAGATTATTGTTGTAAAGGAATTGCTATCCTAAATCTCTTAAGTACTAGTTGTAAAATATACCATAAATTTAATTATCTACCAAATAAAAATTGAATTGATATTGAGGCAGAAGCTGCTAAGCAATATCTCTTCGTATGTATGTCGTTAGATTATGATGTGGAAAGTATAGAAATACTAAGTTATATCCAAATAGATTAAAATCAAAAAGATCTGTATTAGTTACTACGAGGGTTGCCTCTTATGTTTCGGGATTTGGCAACCCTAGTGTTGCAATCCGGCAATTGACAGCTCTGTCGTAAAGTTGGACATTTTTGAGGTTATACGCACTCAGAACGTTTTGACATACGAGCGTTATTTGTGTTGTTTACAGTAACTTAAAAGATTCATCTCGGCCCAAAAATGGAATTAAATCGTTAACATTTGCGTGCGATTATTTTTTACAACTTTCGGCGTGGATTAACTCAGCAACAGTGCATGGATGAACTTAATTCAATTTTTGGAGATGAAGCTCCATCAAGGACCAGTGTTTATCGATGGTATGGTGAATTCAATCGTGGTCGTAGTTCACTCCAAGATGAATTTCGTGAAGGTCGTCCAAAATCAGTTGTTGTTCCGAAAACCATTGATGCTGTGCGCGAACATATTGGGAGATCGTCACGTGACCTATCGTGAGATTGAGACAACCTTAGGCGTTAGTGGGACCAGCATACATTCAATATTGCATAAACATTTGACCGTCAAAAAAATTTGTTCGCGTTGGATCCCACACAATTTGTCAATCGCCCAAAAAAAGGCTCGTGTCAATTGATCGAAAGAAATGCTCAAAAAATACGGTCGCGGTGCTTCGAAACACGTCTATGACATCGTGACAGGTGATGAATCGTGGATTTACGCGTATGAGCCCGAAAGTAAACAGCAGTCGACTGTCTGGGTGTTTCAAGATGAGCCAAATCCAACAAAAGTTGTTCGCGCACGAAGCACTTCCAAGCAAATGGTCGCCTGGACATGTCGCAACCGTACCACTAGAACAACGCAGAACAGTCAATTCTGAGTGGTACACAACCATTTGTTTGCCAGTTGTCTTCCAAGAAATCAGGAAAACCAACCGCCGAAGACGGATCACTCTTCATCACGACAATGCGAGCTCTCATACATCGGCTGCGACAACTGCATTTTTGAGCAGCCAAAACATCGATTTGATGGGTCATCCGCCGTATAGTCCTGACTTGGCACCGAATGACTTCTTTTTATTCCCGTACGTAAAAAACAAACTGAGAGGTCAACGTTTTTCGACACCTGAAGAAGCGGTTGCTGCATTCAGAATGCATGTGTTGGAGATACCTCAATCAGAGTGGCAAAAGTGCTTCGACAATTGGTTCAAACGCATGCAAAAGTGTATAGATCTTCATGGGGAATATTTTGAAAAAACAATAAAGTGATTTTCGATGATCAATATTTGTTTTTGTTCTCTAATCCTAATATAAAAGGCTACCCTCGTACCCGGATTTCACTGAGTGTAAGGATTGCCGGTTTCTGGTTAGAAACATGGGCAGGCACAGAGGAGAAATTGCATCTTAGGCCGCAAATGGTGCAAAGATCGATGTGAAATTCCTGTTCCATTAAAATGGGGATGCAGAAAACCAATACCGCCGCAGAAAAAGATGCAAGTTGAACCCGGCGATAGATAAGCGAAAGCAACCACCACAGGCCGTATGCCCTTGTAGTAGGTGTCCCACTAGATTCGTACCGAAATCTGGGTCACATCCCTTTTATGACGAATATTACGCCACTCAAAACACAAAAAACTCTCCAAAGATTATAAATCAATCGAGAGTATCGATGCCTGAGGGACACAACAGATGTGTAAAAAAGAGGACAACAGACACAAGGAATGGAAAGGGTTAAAGGTTTTCCCGCACTTTAGACTTCCACACAATTTTCACACTACGGCGCAAATCTCATAGGTATCACTGCACAACACTCGGAGGCGTTTGTGGTGATCCGGTTGTTTACTTCAGATCCCACAGAAGACTTAAAGCGCGAACCGGTAGTGCAATTGGGTACACCTTGTGTTTACTTAAGATACCCTAAACGGATTACACATTGATCTGTGCATAACATGAATTACTAGAAAGGAATTATCAACATGCAACATACACCAGGGAAACCAATCGGCGCCCCTTATTAACATACTTACCCTGCCATACACGTGCGCAGCGTATTTCCATGACTTATTCAAAGTCACCCCAACTTTTGTCCAACCGACAAACCCTGTTCGAGCATCTCCCGTTCACCAGCCGAGAAACTAATTCTTCAGCATGGGAACATGCACATAAGAATTTTACATTGGCCGCCGGCGTCGATACGACGCACAATCATCGTTGTGCGAGTATCCGATTCGCCGATGACCCAAGTTGCCCTGTCGATGGACAAACAATCTGTGCAGCTGCAGCCACTCTGAATGATGCACTTCTTCCCATTCCCTTTTGTTCGGTTTTCGTTGCCACGGCCAGGCAACACGAAGCATCACGCACCGTCGTCGTGATCAACACAGAGAGATCCTTTCTGATTGGTCACTGCATCAGTAACTTCGCGTAGCTATCAAAAAGACGAAAACTCACCCTTAGAGGATGGCGGACTCTGTACGGGTCAGTTCTCCTCAGTCGTGTTTCAACCACCAAGGAGTAAGTCGTAACTCAACCACAGTGCGTGTATCAGTCCGCGTTATTACAAGTCAACATTTCAACACTCGCCGAGCGCGTGCCGAACCACGTTCGACCAACAGACGGAACGCCACACGGAGTCGTTTATTGAAGAACAATTAATTATTACATGTTAAAGAACCCCACTAACGAGTGATCTCAGTGTCTACCAATCCTTGGTTATTTTGTAACTTTTTATCGTTTATCAAAGAACAATTAATTATTTACATGTTAAAGAACACCACTAACGAGTGATCTCAGCGCCTACCAATCCTTGGTTATTCTAACAATTAATTATTACATATCAAAGTATTCAGTAAACAGTAAATTATAGAGTTCCCTCAGTGCAGATTAATTTAGTTATGTTACAACGTTCTACCACTTACATTTCAAAATACCATAAATTAATACATTTCGAAGAACAGTAAATCAAAGAGAGATCAGCGTGTAGATTAACCTTTATTATATTAAATCCTTCACTTCAAATAAATAAATAATCAATAGACCAGATCCAGGGGGTTTTATTTCTTTTTCTTGTGTGAGCGAAGTCCGAAGGAAAACAACGACATCGTTGGGGACAAAAGTGAACCCGTTCCCGTGCCGGCACACACACATGAAACCCCACATTGGTGACTTGACCAAAAAACACACAACCTTCCACCACACAAAAAACAAAACAAATTCAGTGACGGTGAAAAATTTTAAAAATTAAAAATGTATTAAAGACATTTTAAAGGGCAAATAAAGCCCCACGATAGCATAGTGGTTAGTATACCTGCCTGTCACGCGGGAGACCGTGGTTCGATTCCCCGTCGGGGAGCCTCTGGCGCAAGACTAATGACCTTGCCCGGAAAAAACAAATCATTATGGGAAAATTTAACACGCCTCAGGACTTGATAAATAAGGCCAAGACCGGTTCCCGGTTGTAATGCCGATGTAGATGATGAAAGCCCCACCACATCTTTACGCAACATAACCTACGGCTAGCGACATCATCACCTAGGAACGGCAGCCACTTAACCAGCAATAGCCTCAACAACGGCTTTTTTATTCATCATCATCATCGGCACTACAACCGGGAACCGGTCTTAGCCTTATTTAGCAAGTCCTGAGGCTTGTTAAATTTTCCATGATTTATTTTTTCTGGGCAAGGTCATTAGTCTTGCGCCAGGGGCTCCCCGACGGGGAATCGAACCCCGGTCTCCCGGGTGACAGGCGGGTATACTAACCACTGTACTATCGAGGAGCCCTGGCTTTTTTATTATTATTTTTTAATTGTCCGCTTAAGCCCGCAAACTGATATTATTCGCAATAAATCTAAACACCAATTATCACGTTTTATAAGTAGTTAGCATAATAAATACATAATTAACTAAAGTTATCCAATTTCGAAAATTGTAAACGAAATTTATAGTAGAAACGTAAAAAGAAATATACATATATTTTTATATTTCCCCTTTTTCCCCTCCTTAATTTCTGTCTTTCTGCTGTTTAAATTAAGATTGTAATATATTTTACATACAGTAAAATCTACTAAACAAAAAAGGTTGCTGCCAAATAGTTTAGATTATAAAAACACCAATACTGTCGCAGCATGCTTGATTCGTTATTATACTAAGCAATTTAATTTAATCTAAATGTTATAAGTTAATTTTATTCTATAGTTTTTTGTTATAATTTCCTAATTGTTAATAGTCTCTGTGAGTACCTGCATGTTTGCAGCACTTTTTTTGTTTTTGTCACAATCTTGTTTTCTGTTATTGCATTATGCAAATTAGAGTTTTTTCGTTGTCATTCAGAATCCTGTTTGAATATTTGTTCGTTCTAAAATAGTTTTGTAAGCAATCGTATTGCTATTTCAAATTTATCGTCGTTTGCATACGAGAAATAAAGTTTCGCTCGTTGCAATAAACATTTCTATTAGTTGCGATTATTTGTCGTCGCTCGTGCCCGGTAAATGCACCGGTCGTAAACAAATGCAACTAAATTTATTCTAACGTTTTCTAAGAAACATAAAACTATTGTAAGCCCCTTCTGGGTACAAATCAGGCACAACCACTTATCGGCATGTTCACGACTCCACACGACTCCATACGACTCTACGCGACTCCATTTGACTCCACGCGCTCCATACGACTCCACGCAGCTTCACTCGTCCTTATCAACTCCCTTAGTCTCAGCTCTTTCAAAGACATTGTCACACAATGCCCACTACTCGATCCGGCACCCACCAAGAGGCGCAAGCGCGAGCCGAGTTTCCGGAATTTGCAGACGCCTCCAGCGTTGACAGCCGGCCCCATCTCCTCAATATTAAACTGCCTCTTTGACGAAGAAAGACCCGAGTCATGGTTCGACACGGTTGAGCTAATCTTCGCAGCTCACGGGCCAATCTCGGAAGCCCTTAGGGCGGCCGAGTTAGTAAACGTTTTAGGCCCCACACAGCTACTGCACGTAGCGAATATTATCAGGACCCCCGGTTCTGCCCCTTACACAGACATCAAGTCTTCACTTCTTAGCGCCCTCAACGTCCTCCACGCATCCCGGCAACAGCAGTTGGCGAGGGAAAACAACATTACCGGCCTCCGACCAACCCACTACTTAACGCATCTATGTACAGTGGTGGGCCCAGAAATGCAAGAGGACCAAATTAAGCAGCATTTCTTAAGGTCTCTACCCAGCTCTACCCAGGCAATCCTAACGGTTTTAACGGACCAGAGCGTGGACCACCTAGCACAAATTGCCGACGCCATCCAGGCAATCCACCCGACACAGGTCGAAGTCCCTGCCTCTCACATAGACGCCGTCAATGTTCATCGTCAACCTCTACACCTGCCCTTATACCCCTCCTCACAACCACACCTACCCCCAACAAGATGGACAGAAGCCCACGATCCCCAGTGTCAAATGGGCGCTCACAATGCCAGACCTGGCGAATCCAGCGTGGGTTGCCCACCAGCACACGTCACACCATCCGACCTCCAAGCGCTCCAATCCTCACTCCGCCGGGACCTAAATCAGATTCGCGCGGAAATCCGAAGCGCTCAACGCGGCGCGCAAAACCGGCCCGCGAAGCGGAATCTTGTCCTACAGAGCACCTCGCATCGGCCTGCCAACCACCGAGCCAGTTCACGGCCTCCCACAAGCGGCAACACCAACAGGCAAAACGCGCCTAACAATGCCGTTACACGCGCATAGTGTATCAATCTCCAACGATTTGGAGCGCGCACCCTAAACTGTAGAGCGCCCTGCGGCCGGACCCAGCCGACCATCCAACAGGAGCCTTCCCCTAACTAAGTTGCCTACCGCCACCCAAGATCAACCCGCCGCCACACTCCCCCTAGTTACCTACCACCACCCAAGCGCAACGTGTGCCCTGTCCCACGCATAAATCAGCAAAACCCTAGCGGCTCAGACCCATTAGGATACCTCAACCTGTGGTCTTCTCGACTCACAAGAGGACGGTGGGCCCAACCGCACGCCCGCCCCCCTGTCGGAATCACCAGTGGTAACAACAGGATCCACTTCCTTGACTGACCTAATTCAGGCCGTCCACAGCCAGCGTTGAGCAGTTCAAACGCTGTTTCCTGGAGATTTCAACTCCAGACACTCAACTAATACCCGACGCCATCAGAGACCGACACCCAAGGCAACCTCCGCTTACTCGAAGTCGAGCGCGTCGATTGCAGCAAACAGGCCAACCCAGATCCCTGGGCACCTAACTTTCCTTCCAACACACAAACTCCTCCGCATCCATACTTATTACGTGACTACGCCGCGGGGGGGCATGCGGGTTCTCTATATTACGCTGAGAACCAACCCACAGTAGCAATTACAATTTCGCCAGCAGCTCGCACATAACACCAGCCACAGCCACTTTCGTTGGCTTAATACCACCCGCAGTGGATATCTTTCAAAAGAGCATACACCGGGCATACACCAGCATCACCTGAATTCATTATTCTATACAAACAACGAATCATAGAAATCAGTTCACCATGCCATAGGCATCATTCAAATTCCTTAAAATCTAAAAACCCTGTACAAGCATTTACTGCACCACTATAGGGCAGCAGCCAAAATTCCCTAAATGAAAAATCATTCGCTTGTGTGTTGCATAACATGCAATTTTTTTGGCAATCGACCGGCCTACACGTAATGCTTGCGTACTGCAAATAACCAATCGATCTGCCAACACGTAACTTCCACCAACAATTGTCTCCTTTGGTTGGGGATGGCGTCAGAACCAGTGATCTGCTCCTGGCGTACCACGATGTAAGTGGTTGTGCTGAAACAAGTCGCAATTTACCTCTGTGAAAGAGGAAAGAATACCTATGTTCGATTGAGCAATCCTCGCTGATACTCCTTGTCCAGACTTCCACAATAAAACTGGTTGGGTGATTGTTCTTAAATATAATGTTTATTTAACGATTAGGTGAATTTAATTGGATTATAAATTCCTGTACAGGAATTATCAACATGCAACATACACCAAGGAAACCAATCGGCGCCCCTCATGGACATACTTACCCTACCATACACGTGCGCAGCGTATTTCCATGACTTATTCAAAGTCACCCCAACTTTTGTCCAACCGACAAAACTTGTTCGAGCATCTCGCGCCCACCAGCCGAGAAACTAATTCTTCAGCATGGGAACATACACATAAGAATTCTACATTGGCCGCCGGCGTCGATACGACGCACAATCATCGTTGTGTGAGTATCCGATTCGCCGATGATCCAAGTCGCCCTGTCGATAGACAAACAATCTGTGCAGCTGCAGCCACTCTGAATGATGCACTTCTTCCCATTTCCTTTTGTTCGGTTTTCGTTGCCACGGCCAGGCAACACGAAGCATCGCGCACCCTCGTCGTGATCAACACAGAGAGATCCTTTCTGATTGGTCACTGCATGAGTAACTTCGCGTAGCTATCAAAAAGACGAAAACTCACCCTTAGGGGATGGCGGACTCTGTACGAGTCAGTTCTCGTCAGTCGTGTTTCAACCACCAAGGAGTAAGTCGTAACGCAACCACAGTGCGTATTACATGTTAAAGAACCGCACTAACGAGTGATCTCAGTGTCTACCAATCCTTGGTTATTTTGTAACTTTTTATCGTTTATCAAAGAACAATTAATTATTTACATGTTAAAGAACACCACTAACGAGTGATCTCAGCGCCTACCAATCCTTGGTTATTCTAACAATTAATTATTACATATCAAAGTATTCAGTAAACAGTAAATTATAGAGTTCCCTCAGTGCAGATTAATTTAGTTATGTTACAACGTTCTATCACTTACATTTCAAAATACCATAAATTAATACATTTAAAAAGAACAGTGAATCAAAGAGAGATCACCGTGTAGATTAACCTTTATTATATTAAATCCTTCACTTCAAATAAATAAATAATCAATAGACCAGATCCAGAGAGTTTTATTTCTTTTTCTTGTGTGAGCGAAGTCCGAAGGAAAACAACGACATCGTTGGGGACAGAAGTGAACCCGCGCCCGTGCCAGCAAACACACACATGAAATCCCACAGATTCAGCCTGTCTTTCCAATATAGATGTTCAATCCAAGTTGACATGCAGTCTCCACGTGACACCCTTGGATAGCTACTTTGGCACCCACCAATGCATGCAGCGGCATCCTGAGAAAGGTTGGCGCAAGGTTAATAACTTTGCCCGGAAAACCAAATTATTATGGACAATTCAACCCTTATGTCAATGACCGGGTACCCGGGTACCCATTTCGATTTTTTAAACTGTCAATTTGAAAGTAAAAAAAAAATTTTTTTTCATTGAAATTTCGTAATTATCATTCAGAAACGTTTGAATGGAGATGATCTAAGACATGGGACCGAAATTCGTCTACTAGGCCGAGCAATCGTGAAATTGCGACGAAATGATTACTGTCGGTAAAGTTGGTCATTGACATAAGGGTTAACAAGTCTCGGATAAGGACCGGATACCGGTGGAGAAACTTGCTAAATAAGGCCAAGACCGAATCCCGGTTGTAGTGCCGATGAGGATGATGATGAAATGTCAGTTACAAGATTCAAAACGTCTCCTGCAATGTGGGCTGCTATGGAGGTCTGTGGGGGTAAAAAGTATGATTGCCAACGAATGGCACGGTTTCACTTTTCCCCAACGATGATCCTGAGAAGTTTGTTCTCAAAAATATCCAGGAGAAAATCTCAATTAACATAAAGTAGTTCCTTGTTTGACTTCGTTTTATTTTTTTTGTTGATAATATATTTGTGATTCTTTATATACACTTAAATTTAATAATAATTTACTTTGACTATCATAACTTGTCGGCCTCCAGCCACAAATGATGCCGCAGTTCATTTGCAAGAACACACGTTTCCAATTAATGAAAGTTTTGAACTAAATTCCAAAAAACAAAAATCACGAGACCACTCTTTGCACGGGTAGTTGGTATTGAAAACTCTACGCAGCGGCGTGACTAACCTCGATGATGTATTAATAACCGCTGCCTTAAATAAACGTGAAATAAGATTTAGCCTCGGACGGCGTGACCTGGTGCAGTTGTGGTTGGGATGTAACTGATCCCAATTAGGGATGAAATTGGATTTTCCGATTTTGCACATAGGCCAGCCAATGGTAATTGTGCTCTCTTGTGCATCCTTCAATCCTCCACGCTCATCGAGGTGGATAAGTACTTGTGTATTCGTTCCACGTTGATGGGCGTAGAAAGGATGAAGAAATCAAAACGGAAAGCACAATAACACTGGGTGGATCTGGCTTAGTGTGCGTGTATTAATGCAGCCTCCGAGGTGTTCCACTGACCTAGTGCGATGTCTGTGGTGATCTCGGAGTGCATTGAACTGTGGGGAGACAGAATTGTGGAGGAGAGGAAAATGTAGCTGGTGCTATTCACCTGTGAAAAGAGATCATTGATCCCCAGCGAATGGAGTGTCTGGAGAGAATGAATAGGCCGCCGAATTGGCTAGGGAAATCTGATCATGGGAACTAATTTAAATGGTTTGATAATTTCCCCAGCGTCGTTTGATCAGACTATGCCGTTGCTAACCGACATGGTGCGATTTCCGGTGGAAATCTCATGGGTTAGCGAAATGGGGTTGCCGTATGGCGAAAAGATAGCTAAACTCAATTATGCATTATCTGCATAGGATAATGAGTTTAGCTATGCGTCCGTTTAACATAATTTACAGGTGAAATAGCTTGTAAGGGGAATAAGGGTTGAAATGACGCGTCGAAATAGAGTATGATATGGTGGGTTGGTTCTCCATGTGGTATAGGGAACCCTCATAGTACCCCCCCCCCCCAGTGACGTAGTCACGAAATAATGGTAAGGCGGAAAGAGTAGTTTAATGTGTGACGAAAGGAGAGTTAGGTGTTTAGTGGATTGGAAGGATTAGGTCCCCAAGGAGGCATGCTCAACTACGAGTAAGTGGAGGTTGAGGCGGTTGGCGGTTGCTGGTGGAGTCGGGTGCTGACTGAGGATCTGGAGCTGACGCCTAGAAGAAACAAGGTTTGAGTCTCCCAACACTGACCGTGGATCGTTTGCCTCGGATATCGATCTCGAAGACGCGATCGCTGATGCGGTTGGAGACTCTGAAAGAATCGTTGTATGGAGAATCCAAAGGTCTTTTAACCTTATCCACCCTGACAAAGACGTGCGTGCAGCTGTGTAGTTCGGGGTGGACGAAACGTTTTTTAGAACCGTGCCTGGTCTCGGGCGATGCTGTAACCTTACGAAGAAGGTCGCGGGGGAGGCTCACATCCTGTAGCTGGTGCCTGGCGTTTCATCATCATCATCATCGGCACTACAACCGGGAACTGGTTTTGGCTTTATTTAGCAAGTCCTGAGGCTTCTTAAATTTTCCATGATAATTTGTTTTTCCGGGCAAGGTCATTAGGCTTGCGCCAGAGGCTCCTCGACGATGCGTGGCGTTTCACCGTCCACGAAAAGTTCGCCTGGCAGTAGGAGGTTGGTGCCGTAGGTGAGTTCCGCAGCGGAAGCACCTAGGTCCTCCTTAAAACTAGTCCTCAGGCCGAGGAGGACAGTAGGGAGGGCGTCAAGCAATTTTGTGCCATTGTGACACATGAGGGAGGTCTTAAGGGATCGATGCCAGCGTTCGATCATTCCGTTGGACTCCGGGTGATAGGCCATCATGCGGCTTCGGTGGAAGCCGAGGAGATCCGTCAGCTGCCTGAAGATCGTTGCTTCAAATTGCGGCCCTCAGTCTGAAGTGATGGTGGCAGGTACGCCGAAACGTGTGACCCAGGTCGAATAGAAGGCTTTGGCGACTGATTCAGCTGTTACTGCTCTGAGGGGAGTCGCCTCTAGCCATCACGTGTAGCGATCTATCATAGTGAGGATGTAGGAAAGGATGGAGTAAGCGGTCTCACTATGTCGATATGGACATGGGCGAAGCGTGCCATGGGAAGCTTAAATTGTGCAGGTTCTAATACATTATGCCGCGCCACTTTGCAGCGCTGGCATTGGAGGCAAGCGCGGGCCCAGCTGGTGAGGTCTTTGCTCATTCGGGGCCAAATGAATTTTTTACGGACGGCAGCAGCGGTCGCACGGTCGTGGTAGACCTGGAAATGTGGATCACTTTATCATTGTGAATCTGTTGATATATTTTTGTACACATGTATACGTGAAGTTAAATGTAAAAGTACTCACAGTATTTGCATTCGTGCAGTTATACGTTGTTGATTACTACTGCTTTTCTGCTTGTTAGGGGCGTAGAGTTCGTGAACCCCCAGTTGAGATCCTTTTCTACCTTCTTCTGGGCTCGTTAATTGTATCACACAAAATTGTCACTTGCACAATTAAATATTTATTAATAGAGACAGCCACTTATAAACCATCCTCACTCGATGATCCGCGGCGAACCAAAAACTTTACACAACTGAAGAACTTTTGTAAAAAATTTCTCTCATTTGCTTTAGTTTTCTATTTTTTTCATTGTAATCTGTTCGCTCTTTTTATCAAATCAAGAGTTATCAGACAAATATCGTTTGATGGAATGTGGAATGTAAAGCTTCCTAACATTCGTTAACATCGGAGTCTCCAAAGCACACATCCGACCATGGAAAAGATGCGAAGAAATCCCACTTATCGTCCCAGTTAGCAACCCTGTATCTCCATACTTAGCGCGGCTGTTTAGGTTGGTTATTCGTTTGAGATGTAGGGATTGCGCAACCGATATCAAACAGTGATTTGAGCTTCCCAATGAGACATTTGTTTCGACGGTATAGATGCTTGGGTCGGATGACAAAAAAAGATCCAGAGTGCTTACAGAGTCATTTCGCTCATTAGTAGTCAACTCCACGACTTGAGTCAAATTGTGGCTAACAGCGAACGTTTCGGATAGCCTCCCAGAACCATCAGTACTGTTGCAATATACCAACCAGTTGGAGTTGTGTACGCTAAAGCCGTCAAGAACAACAATCTTGGAAGCTGGGTGGTTAATTTGTATCAACTCGACGGTACGTGAAAGATGATCGGAAAGTGTCGTTGGACGATCATAATTCGGGGAGCGGTAGAACCAAAGAAATTTCATAGAACTCTTCAGCACGATTTTCATCCAAACGATGCCAAAGTTATTGAAGACGAAGACTCCATCATTAAAACGAAATTTCGATTAATTGCCGAATTCCCTGCACAAAGTTCAATACATATAAACACTTATACCCAAGTATCTGTACAACAGGAAATTCCCGTATAAAAAGCGGGCAGGAAGATTCACATGTGCTAATGTCAAGACAATTCATTTCTATTGTTGTTACGCTCCGTCACGATAAGGAATAGAAGAATTCAAGGGCTTCCTAGACCGGGTAACCGAAGATGCCACACCCAAGAGTGGCCTTATAATTGCTGGAGGCTTCAACCCCCAGGGCGGTAGAATGGGGCAGCTCTAGGACCAACAGTCGAGGCCTGGTATTTCTCGAAGATCTCGCAGTCGTCGACGTAGTACTACTAAATGATGGTGTTGAGGACAACTTCATAACCAACGGAGGCCGGTCCCAAATCCACATCATCTTTACCAGCTCCATGATGGCAAGTAAATATGGAATGATAAATCTACCTACACCCACACAGTGACCACCAAGCAGTTATATACCAAATACTACCTCGCAGAGGGTTTGTAGGTAATGGTATCTTGTTTTAATTTATGTTAACAATGATTTGTAAGGAGCAATCTCTGGTGGTATTCATGACATTGTTTATTCATTATTTTTGTTACACAACTTTGTTTTAAACGAAACATATGCGCTTAGAGTTTATTAATAGTTCTATTCGGCTCACGTTTAACAGAAAATTAATGTGGCATAAACCAGTAAGGAATTGACAAACAAGGAGAACTCGCGCGGCGATTTAATTTGTGATGAAAAACTCTCGTACGCACTCGACTACACTCGGGGGTGTGTGCACTCGAGTGCACACGCTACAAGGGATGAAAGATGACTGACTCAAACGAGGGATGAAAATTGTCTTCTGACTCTAGCCACACGGTCAACTAATCACACTCTCATCTGCATTCTCTCATTTCCCCGCCCATCGAGGTGAATAAACTCTTGTGAATTTACCCAGCAGTCAATGGACTTAGAGAAAAAGGAGAACAGAAACGGAGGGCGTGATGATCTCGGAGTTGAATTTGCTTTGGCGTGCTACGAAAGCAAAACCATGGTGACCGCATGACCTAGTTTCATATCTGATAGAACTCAGAGTGCAATGCACTCCGATAAGGGGAAGTGGGGTAGGTTGAAAAGTATATTTCTTATACTCTTCACCTGACTCTGAGGTTATTGATCCCCAGCGAATAGTGGTGTCTGGGGGAAGTCGAAGGATGCCGCGATGGCTTAGGAAAATATAGACGTGAGAACAAAACTAAAAGAATTTGATATTAACCAAGCGGTTTCGCTATATAGCAACAGCGTCGCTTGCCCAGACTTTGGTGTTGCTAACCAAATATGAGATTTCTGATTTCCGCTAGAAATCTCATGTGATCTATGAATATTGATGCCATATGGCTGAATTCAGTTATGCATTATCTGCATAGAAGAATGAATTCAGTTATGCGTCCTTCGGGTAGATACCTTTTGCAGGTGAAATAGCCGACGGAAGAGATTGGGGTTGAGGTGATGCGCGGTTGGCGGGCGAAATTGGGTTGTAATTGTGGGTTGGTTCTCCTTGTAATATAGAAAACCCCCACAGGTTCATCACAGCAGATTGGCAAAGAAAAGCCAGAAAAATTGATGAGAACAAAAGGGCCCCAATGCGGAACTGCTCGATAATATGCTGAAAGACCCAATCGAACAACTCGACTGAAAGCCTGATGCGAACAAGCAAGTTGGAAAAGACTGGTTAAATAGTGCACGCGACATTTCTATGCCATGACCAATTAATGGCATAGTATCTAAAATTACCCAGGAGCCTGCGGAGTGCAAGAGGTTACGACGCTTGCAACAAAGAGCAAGAAAGTGTAACCCCTACCCAAGGCTACATGCGGAATTCGTCAAACAAACGGAAAGAGGTGAGGAATATAATCCATAAAAGTAAATATGACGCGTTCTGCGCCCTATAGGACGAATTAAAGAATAACCCGCGGGGCACCGCCTACACGATAATCATGAAAAAACTACGCAACCAATGTAGTCAAATGCTAAAGAGCAAAAGTGGCAAGGCCAAAACTGTTACTAATCTCTTCTCGCTGAGTGAAGACACGAGAGCACAGAGAAATGGAACACCAGTAAAAAGGCAATACCTCCAGTGATCATCGAAGAGGTGCTAATTGCTGCAAGGATCATTAAACAGGCTTAGTGGGCTACCGCCCCATTTATTAGCTTAATACAAGCTCATACAAAGTAAATTATAAGCTTATCTTAAAGTAAAAAAGGCAAGAGGAGGGGAGGGTGGTGGGGGCGGGATAGCGAGGAAGGTAGAGGAAGCGGCGTTTGTGGTAGGGGGTGTAATTAAAAGGAACAATTTTGAAGGCAGTGTTTAAGACTGATCTAGTGAAGTTAAAATCACACAAGATGGACTGGACGGAATTCCCAACACTGTAGTGAATACTGCGTTAACTAAAAAGCCGGAAGACTTCAGCAGCTTCTTTACCACCTGCCTCCAAACAGGACATTTTCCTCAACGATGGAATAAGAAGGAGCTTGTGCTTATACCAAATGGGGTCAAAAACCCAAAGGCGCCGTTGTCCTATCGCTCGTTGTGCATGCTGGACACAACGGGGAAACTGCATAAGCGAGTAATTGTCACTCGCCTGGAACAATTCACTGAGGGTACATTGGAACTTTCCGAATGGCAACATGGATTCCGGAAAGGTAGATCAACCGGTAAAGCCCTCTATATTGTATGCGACATCGCCCGCAACGCGATAGCCGGAGTACAGTGACGAGAAGGAAACAAAAAATGCTGTGCCGTGGTGATACTATGCATTTAACTCGACGAGCTGGAATCAGATACTCAAATCGTGGAGCGATCTACAAGTCTTACCCTACCTGGTACTTATAATAGCAAAGTATCTTACCGATGGAATTCTGCTCTCTGCTACCAATGAAGGACCACAAGAATATAAAATAACAACGGGTGTACTTCAGGGATCTGTATTAGGTCCGCTGTTATGGAATATCATATATTTTGGTGTGCTTAGGGTCAATGTATCAGAAGGAGTAAGAATCATGGGTACGCAGATTATTTGGCAATAGTGGCCGTAGCTAAATATCTAGATGACCTGGAGAGTATTCGTTCCCATACAATCTAGAGCATTAAATGCTGGCTAGATATGGCCAGACTTAAACTAGCCGCACATAAGACAGAGGCAGTTTTAATAAGCAGCCGCAAGAAAGTTGAGCACTCTGATTTGGAAATAGAAGGACCAACCATCAGATTCAGTCCATACATTAAATATCTTGGTGTTACCATCGACAACAGGTTGACCTTCAAGGAACAAACGAGTGAAAAAACGGCAAGAGTGTGCAATGTTTTGGCGAGACTGCTACGCAATGTTGGTAGACCCCAGCCCCACATAAGGGAACTGATAACCAGCGTCAACACCTCCACTATAATGTATGCAGCTCACATATGGGCAGGCGCCGCTAAGTATAAGTCGTACATGAGGGGAGTGAAGTCACTATATAGGCTGTCGCCATTAAGAGTATGCTGGGCATTCCGAGAGGTATCCGAAAATGCCATACATGTCTTGCAGACCGCTGCATTATATGAGGTCTCACAAGAGAATCGCCGGCAAATGCTGTCACAATTAGAGCTCCCAAGCCTAAGAGAATGGCAACGAAGGTGGGATTCTTCCGCCAAAGGAAGATGGACTCACACCATGATACCTGATGTAGAAACCTAAATGAAGAGAAAACATGGCGAGATGAACTACCACTTAACTCCGCTGATATCAGGACATGGATGCTTTTGGCAATACTTGCACAAATATAAGCATGTCAATCACCCATACTGCTTGTACTGCGAAGGCAAAATAGACAATGCGGAACACGTACTCACAGACTGCGTCAGATTCGAGGCCGCTCGAACGATTTTGGAGAGACATATGAGACAGGCCGTTACTCCGACAGGATTAACAGAATACATGTTAAGTTTCAAACAAGCATGGTACGTAGCAAATGATATTCTATGTGATACGATGCAGCAGTTGCGACGGGATGAGCGAAGTAAAAGGTAAACTCCGCACCGCACCGCGGTGGAATATCTAAAAGAAAGTTCCACGAGGATCAACGGGAATATGTGCCTTTCGGGAGGTGGTTTTAGTCCAGCATGCCTCTGGATTGGTCCAGAGGTATCTTTTAAAGGTTTCTACCTTCCTAACGAAACAAAAAAAATCATAGGGGCATAACCGAACCATGTTACACAAACTTAGGTTAGCCGCGAAACTTAGAAAGTCCATTGTTATAGTCGGTGAGTTTAATGCATGGGTGACCGAGTGAGGCAGCAAATGTACTAACACGAGGGCATGCCGACTACTTGAAACATTTGCACCCTCGCAAGAACTGGCAAGAAGAACACATATCCCAAATCTGGAAGAGGGTCAATAATAAACACCACCATCATCTGCTACCGACTCATAAGGACAGCCAAATAACTGTTGAGTTAAAAATATACCCACAGTGATAAGCAATCTAATAGTGGAACATGGCGTAACAAGTAACGAGAGCTACCTCACGCAAAAACAGGTTCTAAATGGAACAATTGCGCGTTCGACAAAGGTTCATTTAGAGTTATTGTGAGGTCCTGTAACCCACAATCGAGTTTGGCACAAATGGTGTTAATACCAATTAATAGAGATGGTAAACACAGCGTGTGACGCAAGAATGACTAGACGGATTTTTGCGGCTCTGCCAAACCCCACTGACTACTTACGTAAAGAACACCCATCCCTATGACCCAATCTTATAAGTTCGCTAATGCAATCGCATTAGCACCTTAAATGCGTCACGCATCAAATTGATCAAGTTTATTTAGCTAAAAGCCCCTAGAAAAGAATCCTTACCTTCATGCATCTCTTCGCATACAAATTCCCTATAAGAATTCTTTCCTAACTTATCATAAATTCCCTGAAAGACAATTCATCGGTTCACATATAATACAACCGCATAATCAGGGAATCCTACCCTTGAGTTGATTTATCCCAGCCTCAATATGTGTACAATAAAAACTACCTACATACACATTAGCTGGCGACCTATACCCAAGGGACAAAAACAAACATACGCATCGTACGTCTTAAGGTATCAATTAAACCCTACAGCGTAGACAAATGCAAATAGGAATTGAATACCTACCCGTACCAGCGATGCCATAAACCCCATTTCCCGGTAAACAAGCTAAAACCAATTAGCACAATGTTCATGATGCATTGCGGCTACCAATACAGCTGCTATGCATATTGTAGACAACGATCATCAACGGTCCGTTTGTCTTACATATTCCTGGATCCGTTTACCATTGACCTTCTCACATAAGCAAACACAAACCCAATTAGCATCCAATGAGATTCGGCTTGTTTGCTTAGCCGAACTCACATCTCATGGATGTACATTTTCCCTTTCTTTGTTTTAGAGTCGTCTCCATGGCCTCGATCCATAAAAGAACCAATGTACACACATATATGTGTACCGTGACGGTCTTCTCTATGAGATCTGTTTGGTTACCCCAAAGAGAAACTTTACGTCTCTCTTGGAATAGGAAAATGCACCCCCTAATTAAGAGAGCCAGTTTCACTGGTCGAATTTCTTTTGATAGCAAATGAATATCGGTGAGTCCAATTACATCCGCCGACCACCACGGACTTGCCGCTCCCGCTCCACGGTGCGCGCGGGGACGCGAATAACCTTAAGTCGAGTCAAGAATTTAATTAAAAGGAAAGTTTAATGTCTTATACTTTGTTTCTGTGCGTCCGTTTTATTCTTAATGTAATTATTTTGTGTCTATAATCTAATTAAGTGCAGTAAGATTTATGGATCAATAAAAATAATAAAATTGAAGAACTAATTCCGAAACAACATTTTCGTGCCGTTGGTGAATGACTTTCCTAGTGATTTTAGATGAGAAACTCAAATATTTCTGTTCGCGATACATCATTTTAGTAAAGTGTTAGTGGGACGAGGTAGAACTCGCACCCATGCCGGTGCCACGACCTCGTACACCACAGGATACCTAATGATGGAAGAAAATCATGCAACTGGTGGACGAATGAAATTAAAGCATTAGAAGCACAATGCTTACAATCTCATCGTAGAATGCAGAGATCAATAGGAAAGGCTGAATTGAAAGAACACTTTGATAACTATAAACATCAAGGCGGGGCCTAAAGATAGCTATAAGAAATAGGCGAAAAAGAAAAAGGCGAGTTGATTCAGAACCATTTGCACAGAGGAGGGCACGAACCCCTAGGGCACTGCCTGCAGAATGGTTATGGCAAGATTAAAGGGACACAAATCCACACACATAACCTGTGCTAACATACTGCGCTCAATAGTAGAGCATAGCTTTTCTCGGAAATCCAGCATGGAGTGGAACGTCGCAATAAATACAGAGGACATGCAAAAGAATGCGCAACAGAAAAGCTCCTCGACCTGATAATATCCCAAAAAGTGCTGTCAAAGCGGCGCATAAACCGAGACTAGAAGCATTCCAAGGCACGAAGAAGGAACATTTCCTATGCGTGGAAAATTCAATAACTAGTACTCTTGCCAAAAGGCAAAAATAAACCACCAGGTAGCCCCTCACCCTATCGCCCCATATCTCTCTTAGATATAAAGGAGAAAATCCTGGGAAGATTATATATGGTAGATTGTTTGCCATAGCGGAAAAGAACAGCGCTATCGGATCATCAATATGATTTCAGGAAGTCGCGATCGACCATCCGCGCCATCAAAACAGTGGGTCAAGATGGCAGCCAAAGCAATAAAAGGTAAAAGATGGAAAGTGGGATCAAAGAAATACTGTGCCGTGGTAACATTGGACATAAAAAACGGGTTTAATTCATCCCACAGGTTGTCCAACCAGAAGAGCCCTTATTCGAATGGCCACTCCGCTCTATCTTCTAAAAATCGTCATAAGCTGCTTCACCAATAAAAAACTGAAGTATGATACGGACCGGAGCAGAAAAATCTATAATCTCTTGGCAGGAGTACGTCAAGGGGCAGTACTTGGTCCGCTCCTATTGAATATTATATACGATGAAATTATACACCTGTAACCACCACAAAGGGTGGCAATTATTGGCTTCGCAGACGACATTGCAATTGTAACAAACGCTAAACCTTTAAACCGTCACTAATGAGGCAATTCGAATAAATAAATACTGTCTACAATCTGCCGACAAGAACTAGCCAACCACAAAACGGAGGTAGTCCTAATAACTAGTCGAAGGTCGAACGCGTGTGGAATATCCTAACTTCCAGATCGGAAATAAGAACATACGATCAAAGAAAGTAGTTAAGTACTTAGTCTTTAGTGGGGTTTGGCAGATTTTGTTGCCTTTTAGTTGAATGTTGGAGTGTTCCGCGGAACACTGTTAACCACAGAGAAAATACACAAACCAGAACACAGAGACACTGCCACAAATAAGACACTGCAATATGTTTTTTGTTTTAATTTTTCTTTTATTTTTAATTTTGTTTACAACTCCAGGGTTTACTACACTTGCATCGTCTTAATTTTTGATATTTAGTTTGTTTCTTTAGTATCACTTAATTGACGAAGACAGCTCTACTATATAGCACTATATTTGTATTGGTCAATATTCCAATTATGCTCGTTAGCACTGAATTCGTGTCGATTATGTTCGCTAGCGCTATTGGTATCATACAGTATTTATATCACTTGTGAAACTAGACTTGCGACTATACTCGCGAAAATCAGAACAATCGTAATGCGCAGCGCGGACCGACCTCTTCGTAGGGTTCTCTGTGGCGACTCTCGATTTCGACTGATTTACTTTTCTCTGGGGATGATTCTATTCACTCCATAGTTTTCTTTTTCCTTTCGCTGGTGGTGACTTTATCTTTTCGCTTTCCCTGGGTGGTGACTTTCTCTCAATCGAGAATCTCGCCACCAAGGAAGATCGCGCTCACACATACAGGCGCGGAGGTTATTGTCTGCTTGCTGTAGATCATTCTGTGATCGTCAGAATTTTTACACTTCTGTTGCATCGGTTATGCACTCAATCGAATGTGTGGTTTACATTAGGCGATCATGGGATAATGGTAATTATCATTATTTACTTAGCCCTATGGGAATAGAATTTTCGTTTATTGCTGTTGCTTCGCAATGGCCTTTGTTTAGGCGAATTGCATTGCGGAAGGGACAAAGGTTTTGTCAACGGATTGGTTTTCCGGCAATTCGCTTATCGCTGGAGATGTGATGTTTGTCGACATCTGGCGCAGCTGTGCCAACCGTTTGTGTATATCCAGTTGATGGATCGATACACAATTTCTGTGCTGGGTCATGCCCTTCGATCGCTGTGCAGGCGTAGAAAAATTGTTCGGGACTTGTGGCCCACGTATCTGTGGATACGTGTGGTTGTTGACTCCAGGATGAATGTCACCTTTCGCCGGGGCCGGGTGGACAGGTGGACTTTGAAGACACGTGTCTGTGGGCCCGTGACGTTTGATCATAGGTGAGTATGTTCCTTGATGGAACAAAAACATCTCGACCTATAGTGGTTTGTGCGGTTCGTAGAACCACCACAGGGCTACCACCCCATTTATTGGCTTAATTCAACCAACATAATTACCTACAACTAATGTATATATAAGTTATAAACTAGAGAACTTCGGGACTATCTTAATTAGGCTTAACTTAAGGTAACCAGGACCAGGGTCCGCGAAAGGGGTTCGTTGAGACCATAAGAGATCCGGTGAGGAGGAATTTAGAAAAATTACGCTTATTTCGAGGGTTTGTGTTCAGAGGAATTAAGTTAAGGAGGTAGGCGTAGTCGATCGAGACGGAGAGGATCCGATGAATGAACAACCCTGCGATCCTTCAAGGGTTCTGAGGTTGATTGATTTGAGACGGTTAATGTACGGGGGGAGGATTAAGGGGTTTTTTCATCCTAGCCGTCGGAAAACGAACCGAAGGAAGCGACGTTGAACACTTTCGATTCTACAGATATGTATCTTGTGATAAGGAGACCATACCTGACTAGCATATTCTAGTAGGGGACGGACGAGGGTAAGGTAAAGGGGTCGGGACACATATCGAACATCGCCAGGTCCGCTTCCAGAAAATTGAGTTATCTCTTTAGAGGCAAAAAAACATTCCACTCCGCCCCAACTTTTTCTTTTCTACAAATCTCAAATTAGACCCGCCCTCGAATAATTTTCCCATATTTGGTGCTCTCCTCCATACATGGCTACCATATTCAAGCAATGGACGGACGAGGGTAAAGTAAAGGGATCGAGTAACGTAAGGGCCGGATAATCGTTTCACGAAACCGAGGGCAGAATTGGCTTTCCGGGTCGTCTCATCAATGTGAGAGCTGTCGCAAAGGAACCCAAGATCTCGAATGCATTAGACAATGGTCAGGCGTTGATTATGAAGGGTTCAGGAACGTGAGAATGAGTGAATACGCTTACGGGTTATAGGTATAAGTAAGGTATAAGGTTATAAATTGGTATTTGGCGATGTTAAGTACAAAGCAATTTTGCTGACACCAAATCGAAAAGCTGTCAAGATCAGATTGCAGCAGTGATAACTCGGTGATCTTGTATTACTTGGTATCATCAGCGTTTAGGGACAAGCTCGAATTCTTAATGACCTTATCGATGTCATTAGTGGCCAGTATAAATAGGAGAGGATCCAGGTGGCTACCTTGCGCGACTCCAGAGGCGGCAAGAAAGGGATTGGATATCATGGACTTAAACCAAACGGAATAAAGTCGATCCTTTAGATAGGAAAAAATTCATTTCAGCAATCCAAGTTCGAAGCCGACCGTGGATAATTTGAAGAGGATTAGATTGTGGGAGATTTTGTCGAATGCTTTAGTGAGGTCGGTCGGGACCATATCGACCTCATAGCCGTCCTCTAGTGCTGAGAGTGTAAAGGAAGTGAACTCATCGAGGTTGGTTGTAGTTTAGTAGCCATTGAGAAAACCATGTTGCCTTGGTGAACTAAAAGATTAGCAATGAAAACTAAGAGATTCGTATAGAATGCTTTCGAGAATCTTGAGTAAGTGGGACAGTTTTGCGACGGGGCGGTAGTTCGCGACATCGTTTTGGGTGCCCATCTTGTGGATGAGGGTGCCGAACGAGGTTTTCCAAATGTGGGGGAATACGCCTTGAGAGAGTGAGAGATTTCAGATCAGAGAGAATGGATGAGCATTTCTTGAGGAGAATTGAAGGGCTGCCATCAGGGGCCGGTGGGGGGGGGGTGAAACACATGTATTGATAGGGTCTGTTGTAAAGATGAGGTCTAGCTGCCCACCCAACAGGTTTCGAACGTTGCTGGTCTGACAGGGGCAGAATCATCTAGTCGATCAATGAAGAGACATTCCTTGCCCGAGGTGGGGTGGAGTGAAGTGTGATTGATCGTCAGATAAAACCCAATTGAGTTGTAGAACATTAAAATCCCCAAAGACCATGATGCCGTCTTTGCAATTACTCAGCTCGATTATGTGGTCAATAGTTTTAGGAGCGAGCTCGTTAATTTCAACAGGCTGCGCTGGCAAGATAAAGAAGCGCATGGCAAAGATTGATTTCCGAGGAACAGTGACTTTGACAGTCACAGAGTCCAGCTTGAATGAGGTAGGGAAAGCGAAAGGTGACGAATCGAGGCTGTTATGGACAGCGATGAGCACTCCTCGGCTGGGAGAAAAGTCAGCAGTATGGTTGTGCATGTCATCGCGGAAGATGGTGAGCATGGGGGGAAATGGTTCCAGGTTATGAATGGGGATTAAGGGGATTAAGTTTGTTTCACTTAAAGCGAAAATGTTGACAGGTAAGGCATGGGACTTTTTCGGAATGGATTGGGTCTTCGAACGAAGACCTTTTACGTCCTGATAATAGAGGGTAAGGGGTGTTATACTGTTGGTTTGGTGGGGGGCAGGGGGGTGGGGGTTTAGGGACGAAAAAACTAGTTGAGCGCGTCCTTATTACGTTGAAAATGTGATAACATTCTGGAGTGAACGAAGTGACCGAAAGCTTCTAGATCATTCGACACTTTATGAGAAGATAAATTGATAAATTACGTGGAATTTTACAAATAATTTGTGGAGACTGAGACCGCCAGTGGGCAAACCTTCCGGTTGAATAGAGAATTTGACACTGGTTTTGGTATTGCCCTTATAGCAGATAGAATCAGATTTGTCGTGTAGATACGCTAGAAAGAGACGAATATTTTCATATGTCTTTCGGTCTCTAAGTTTGGACAGTGCGTAGCTACAATCAGATGTTTGGGAGGTAAGTTGTGTGATATTTACTGCGGGAGTGAAGACGGGGTCAAAAATGGGTTGAGAACGAAGGCTGGGGGTGACAGAGGGGTCGGTTTCCAAAAAAGGGGAACGCGATGAGTGGCTAGAATTATATGGGGCGGTAGACAGTTGGGTAGAACAGGGAGAGTAAAAGGACTTGGAAAATGACTGGTGTGATGGGTTAATAGAATGGGGTTTGATGAAATTGGGATATTTAGTGTTATTGCGGCGAGAGGTGGCATGTGATGAGCAGGGGGTGTGGCTTAGGGGTTTTGAGGCGTTGGAAAGGGTGGGGTTTGGGTTAAAAGAGGCTCTATTAGAGGGAAGTTGAAGGAAAACTTCTTTTTGCGAGAGAGGTTGTGGTTCTCGGTTTTCCGTTTTTCGGGGGAATCAAAGTTGTTATGATTAGGTCGGGGGGGGGGGGGGGGGGGGGGCTCTAGTGTGGGTTAGGGGCGGGCAATACAAAGAATGGCATCGAGATTGGCGGCATGTATTGGGCGATTGATCGATTTAGGGGTGGGAGTGGGGGGGACGTGATAGCGGGTTTGGAGGATCGGCTGTGACGTGGTAAAAATCTATGTTGGTGAGAAGTATTGGGTGCGGTTCTTGTTGAATTACCGTGTGGGGAGTGGGGAGTCATGGTCAACAATGGAATAAGATTTAATTCTCATGTGGAGTATGCGGGTATGAAATTCGCAGGCGTACAGACAGCCTCACCGTCATATTGCCAAACATCGATAAAACAACAAGTAGTAAAAGAATTATCCTGTCAAGGGTAGTCAGGACCGTACTAGGCTATTCCGCGCCAATGTGGCCAGAAGCTCTAAAAACAAAACAGCTGAAAAGAATAATGAGAGCAACACACATAGGCTTCACTTCCGCCGAAGCAGAATTTGTCATAGCCTGACTACTCCCCAGAGATATCCTAGGTAAGGAGATGCACCAGATCTACAAAAGGAGACCCACAAGGGATGAACCGTCTGGCGGAATGGTAACGATAAAAATAGAAGAAAGAGAACCTTCGATTACTTTATAGAAAAACAGGGGAAAATGTCTGAATAATCATTGCACTGGTAGCAGAAATGTTATCCCACATCTACTCCTTCGAGAACAACAGTTTATCGGTGGTTTAGTGAATATAAAATTAGCACCGAAGACGCACCCCGCACTGGAAGGCCAAAAGAGGCCTTCAGACATCGTAAACCAAGTGCATCGAATCGTTTTGAGCGATCGTAAAGTGAAGTTGCGCGAGTTATCTGAGGCCGTGGGCATCTCAAAAGAACGGGTGGGATACTTTTTGCACGATCTTATTGAGATGAAAAAGCTATTTGCGCGATGGGTGCCGCGTTTGGTGACCATCGACCAAAAATAGTAGAACGTTGGTGATCCAACGGACGATTTGGCATTGTTGCAGCGTAATCGAGCAGACTTTTTGGACATTTTGTGACGATGGGTGAAGCGTGGGTTCATTACCATATGCCTGAGTCCAATAGGCAATCTGCAGAAAGGCTGGAAAGCCCCGAAGGACGACCAAAGAGGCCAACAGACCAACGCTCGAACCGGAAGTTTATGGCCTCGGTTTTTTGGAATACACATGACATAATCTTCACCGATTCCGGAGGGGAAGAACAGTCACAAGAGAGTGTTATGCAGCGTTATTGAAAAAACTGAACGACGAAATAAAAAAAAAACCCATACGGCGAAGAAAAAAAGTTCTGTACCATCACAATACCGCACCGTCACACACGTCCTTAAAATCGATGGCCAAATTGAACCAATTACGATTTAAATTGATTGCTAACCCATCGTATTCTCTAGACTCCCCCCCCCCCCGCAGGGATTGCTATCTGTTCTCAAACCTCAAGCGGTGGCTCCAGGGAAAGAGGTTGAGATCGAGTGAGGAAGTCATGGCGAAAACCGAGGCGTATTTCGACGACTTGGACATTTCGTACTACAAAAAGGTCATCGAAATGTTTGAAAATCGCTATACTAAGTCTACCGCCCTCGGCGGCAACTATGTTAAGGAAAAAATTTAACTTTGTCCAAAAACGCTTGTTTTCAATAAAAAGCGCGGAACTTTTCAGTGTATGTAGTAATAACGTCGACATTATATCACTTAAAATTTTCACATCTTTTAGGTTTGGAGAAATGTTACATTTACGATGAAGCCTATGTTATGATTGTATGTTTCTGTTTGTGTAGGGACAATATATAGGGTTTCCTAATAAAAGCGATATGTTTTTAAGGTAATATCGATTTATTAATATAATTAATATTTTATACGAGTAAAATTGCCAATTGAATTTAGCTCCCCATGCGGCCTCACTGGATGAACGTGTTTCTTAAACGTGTTCGCATTTATTTCACTTTCAATTCAACCCACTTTGTCGTTAATGCCAATAAATCAAGATGCTAATATTGTAGATATCTATGTACTTTGGACTCAGTACTTGACAGACAACTTATGTCAAACACCAATATATGTAGATGGGGTATAGCAATGGGAGCATTCAAACGTTTAATACTTCCAAACGCACTGCTCTCACTGTTTCATTAAAGGTCTTTATCAGGTTTTTTCAGAACACATTAAATTACCAGTTTTCAAGAACACGGAGACTTGACGGCTCATTCAATGTTTGCTCCGGAATGAAACGGATATCGCCTCAACGCCAGTTGAAGGAACACATTGTATTAACCCAGTTCGATAGAGGTGTTTCCCTGCACCTGGGAAAGCCGACGTTTTAACGACTTTCAAACGACATATTTAATATGTATTTCGCCATGAATACCAATGATCTCGTTTCTGACTAATTGAATGAACTCACTGAAATATATTCACGTCTTTAGCGTGTACATTACCCGTGTTTATTGGCTTTTCAAGCGCTAAGACGTGCAATAATAATTAAGTTCTTGTCCCCAGTTAACGAGTCCCTTCCTACTGACAATTTGGTTACAGTACAAATTAGATTGATCGTTAGGCGATTCGAAATCAACTGGCCGTTTTGCCGGCATTGTGAGTAATTAATTAGAAAGTGGTTACGTAGCAATCCACTCCCTGCCACGGAAACCCCAAAGCTCCCCTCGCAATGACGCTCTAGTTCTCAATTCGCTTCAAGAAGCTGGGTGGAGTCAGAAGTCGTGAATCAAAGCCAATTCTTTCGAAAAGATGCGATGGAAATAACAGTGACTACTCTCCTCGGGGTACTTTTTGTCAGGGAAATTCATTGAGGTTGTACGCACGTAGGCGAAGGGAATTCTCTTGATTTGCTACGTGCGAAATAAGCTGGAATCATTTAAAAAGCTTGAGATATAATGCGACAGTGTGCTCGGAACCGGGGAGTGGGTGTAAGCGAAAGGTAATGCCATGACGTATATTGCACTGTGATGCTTGGATATCGTACAGGCTGCGATGAGTGGACTTTTATACTTGTGACGTTCAGTAATTTCATTTAAAAAAATGTTGGTAGGATTCTGACGTATCGCCACTGCGACGTGACATACAATTTATTACATACTTCGAAGTGTTTCAAAGATACCGCCATTAGTTTTATGGAAAATAAGATCTGGATTTTCATTTTTATAATACATGTGCATAAAAGGTGGGTTGTGGTGACCTTCGAAGTCTAAGCACTGTAGGAGTGAAAAAAGGGAGAAAATATGTGAGAAGAGGTGTCGATGAAAATTGGCTTTCGATTTCCAAGGATTGCAACAACGAGGAAAATGTGATTAGACAAAACTCGTTTGTTTCGGTTAAAGAACATCGGATATGCTTAAAATAACTTTTCAGTAAGTAGCGGTGTGTTTTCCCTAATTGACCCGTAGTATGGAAAGTTGTTAGGCGGAATGAATTATATGTATATATATATAGCCCGGATATTCATGGGTGGGCTGAAAAGTTTCCCACCTAACAAAGATACAAAACAATGTATTTGTATTTTTCTACATAACCTCTTTGCAACTCTACACACTTCTCCCAGCGATGGTCCCATCTCTTTAACCCGTCCAAATAGTACTCGACCTTTTTCTCTGGAAAATAACTTCACGAAGGTGATTGTCTCCTCATTTGACTCTGTCCTTC
Organism: Microdon myrmicae; assembly: GCA_963931805.1. NCBI lineage: Eukaryota > Metazoa > Arthropoda > Insecta > Diptera > Syrphidae > Microdon > Microdon myrmicae. The sequence goes on from OZ007497.1 coordinate 135,777,891, forward strand.
GAGCGCAATTTTTAAATTAGGAAACAAGATGTCGCTTGGAGCTAGATCTGGCGAGTAAGGCAGATGGTCAAGCAATTCAAATCGTAATTCGTGGATTTTCGCAATGGCAACCGCTAAGATGTGAGACGGCGTTTTTGGTCTAGTTTTTAGTTTTAGTTTAGTTTAGTGAGGGCAGAACCCTCATATATTCAGCTTAGTACAAGCGATAAAACTTAACAACTATCTTAAAACTATTCTTATATATATAAACTATGATTAAAAAGAAAAAGAAAAAGGGTGTGGGGGGGGGGGGTATGTTTGGCGAGTTGGTTACTGGGTTTATCCATCAATTATCACTCATTCATTCACCTCGCTTAGTACAGGATGTAAGAGTGTAGACGGGGAGTGGTCGTGGTCGGGAGGGGAAAGAGAGGAGATGAAGTTTGAGAGCAGTAGAGGTAATGTTGAAATCGAAAGAGGTGTGGTAGGAGTTTGCCCGCCCCAGCATTTACAAAATGGGTTCATTAGAGCCGTAAGAAGTGTGGTGGGTGGGCTGATAGAAGAGATGAGGGTTTCGAAGGTTACGGGGGCTAGTGTGAAGTGGAATGATGGAGAGCAAACTTGGGCAGTTGATTGTGCCTGAAAGGAGACGGTGGACGAAAAGGATATCGGCATGAGTTCTGCGCTCCTCAAGTGTGTTGAAGTTGATCAGGTGGTGCCGGCTTGTGTATGGGGGAGAATCCGAGGATTCGCCCAGTTCAGTCCGCGGAGGGCAAAACGCAGAAAACGACGATGCACGCTTGCGATTCTGCGAATATGGGACGAATAGTGTGGAGACCAGACCTGGCTGGCGTATTCAAGAAGGAGGCGGACGAAGGCTATGTAGAGAGAACGGGAAACGTAAGGATTAGAGAATTCTTTACACCAGCGTTTCACAAACCCTAGGACAGAGTTGGCCTGAAGAATAATATCATCAATATGCGGGAGGAAGCTAAGCTCCCTGTCAAATAAGATCCCGAGGTCACGTATCGAGGGTACAGATGATATCTGCTGGTTTAGCAGGAAGTAGGAGCGTGTGGGGGCAGGGGGACGTTTGCGGGAGAAGGTGATGGAGTGACATTCGACAACGTTGAGTTCAAGGCAGTTATTACGGCACCAAGTTGAAAAGCTGTCGAGGTCCGTTTGGAGAAGTGAGGAGTCGAGAGGAGAGATGGTCGTTTTGTAGAGTTTGGCGTCGTCCGCATAGAGGGAGATGGATGAGTATTTAATAATGGAGTCAACCTCATTGATGGTAAGGATAAATAGGAGGGGACCTAGATCGCTGCCTTGCGGAACCCCTGACGTGGGAAGAAAAGGATTGGACAGCAAGGATCTGAATTTGACACGGTAGGATCGATCTTTCAGATAAGAAGATAACCACTTGATCAATAGAGGTTCGAAACCTAGGGAGGACAGCTTAAAAAGGATGAGATTATGGGAGATTTTGTCAAAGGCCTTGCTGAAATCGGTGGTGATTACATCGACTGCGTTGCCATTCTCTAAGGCACGGAGAGTATGGGATGAGAACTCGATCAGATTAGTTGTGGTCGATCTGCCCGAAAGGAAACCATGCTCGTTGGATGAGATGATGGATTTAAAACGGAAAGATAACGCGTTGTAAAGAATTCCTTCGAACAGTTTGGAGATATGAGAAAGTTTGGCGATGGGACGGTAGTTGCTTATATCGTTTTTAGGTCCCTTTTTATGTATGAGGGTGACATAGGAAGATTTCCAAATACTGGGAAAGATCTCTTGTAAAAGGGATAGATTGAATATCTTTGATATCGGGAGGGGAAAGGAAGTGGAACATTTCTTTAAAAATACAGCTGGGAGTCCATCAGGCCCAGGGCTGAACTCGTCTTTGAGTAAGTTTAATTTCTCCTCAACTACGTGACGCTGAAAAATTTGAGAGGAGAAGGGGCCGAGGGAGAATTCGGGCAAGTCTTTAAAGTTAGACGGATTGGGTTCGAAGGAGATGTTTGTGGAGGATTTATTGAAAAACGAGGCGAATAGATTGGCAGTAGTTAGAGGGTCGGCTGAAGTAGTCGCGCAATAAGAAAGGGAGTTAGGATAAGAGTGGGATTTATGTTTGTAGTTTATGAAGTGGAAAAACGATTTGGGCTCATTGATCAAATTAGATTGTGTTTTTGTAAGGTAGTTGGTGTAGAGGGAGTTGTAGAGCTCGGAAAATTTATAAAAGGAACCGAGATAGTTGGACTAGTTTTGGAAGGAACGTGTTTTGAGGAAAATGTTCCACAAGTTATTTCTCCTGTTCCTAAGAGCGCGGAGTGTGCGGTTGTACCATGGCGGCGATGAAACCGATGACTTGTGACGAGAATAAGGGACATATAAGGCGACGGCATAGTAGATCTCCTTATAGAGTGTGGCAGTAGCTTCTCCTACCCCCAAATGATCAAAGCGAAACACTGTTTTGCTAAGATGCTCATTTAAAAGGCGGATGTTAGCTTTGCGGAAGTTGTAGGAAAAGCTGTCAAGAGGTAGAGAAGGCTGGGTTTCATGATCAGGATATATGGATAAGAGCAGCGGGGGGTGGTAATTATCAATGGTGGAGAGGGCGTGTGGACTAGGGGCAACTGAGGACTTGTGTGGATCCGTTGTGAACTCGAGGTCCAGTTGTCTACCCATATGATTTGGGCTCTAACGTGAGCAAACGCGGCACTCAACGAGCGGACAGCTTTCTCATGCCTAAATCTTTATTTAATATGTGCCAAACATGTTCTTTTGACATTTTCATAGGCTCTGCTATCTCTGTCACTTTAATTCGGCGATCGTCTAGCACCATTTGATGAATTTTAGCGATGTTAGCGTCAGTTGTTGCAGTTTTTGGACGTCCCGAACGTTTATCGTCTCCCAAGCTCTCGCGGCCACGTTTAAATGCAGCTGCCCAAAATTTCACTGTGGTAAATGATGCTGCAGAGTCCCCATACAGAGTCTCTAACTAATCTTTGATTTGCGTATGCGTATTGTCTTTCAAAAACAAAAATTTAATGACAGCTCGATACTCAATTTTGTCCATTTTCACAAAAACACTCACATCGTCTCACTCAAACGACTGTCAAATAAAAACGACGTGAACAAAATTTTGGTGAGTAACTGTCAAAAGATGCACAACTATATTCACTAGCTTTATTGACGAGTTCTTCTATCTTCACCTTGAGGTCGGAAAATTTTCAGCCCACCCTAGTAGATATAGATATAGGCCGGAATTTCCCATTCCAACTGCGCGGGTATATTTCAATTTTTTTTAACGTGCTAGTATTGTAACAGAGCATTGTGTTTGAGTTTGTTAATATCTTTATTTATGAAATATATTCTATCAAAACATAACCGGGACTGAATTAATATTGTGCGCATATGACCATTAGTACTAGAATATTCTAGAAAGTACTGGAAAACTGGAGACTATGAGCACTACGAGGCTACGGAGCGGACGGAAACGAAACGCCAAATCAGAATGTGGAAACGGTATAAATACGTCGCACGCAGATCAAGCAGTGAAGCAAACAGTAATGAGTCAAAGACGCGATAAATAAGGAAGCTATAAGTAAAGAAGCGAAGTATCAAGAAACGGTTTTTATTAACAGACTAATAAAGTGTTTACAAAGAGAATCGATTAAACGCTCTTATTTATTAAAATAATTTATCCAGCGAACCCCAAGCTCGCTACAATCATCATCATCATTATTAGCACTACAACCGGGAACCGGTCTTGGCCTTATTTAGCAAGTCCTGAGGCTTGTTAAATTTTCCATAATGATTTGTTTTTTTTTCGGGCAAGGTCATTAGTCTTGCGCCAGCTCGCTACAATATAAATAAGAAAAATCAGTAAATCATCAAGATATATTTAGCCTCCTTCAGCCTAGGCTATATGAAGAGGTACATTTTTTTGGCAGTCATGTTAATATTTTTAAAGACCTATTTCCAGAACACACTCTTCTTCTCAGCGAACTTTCTTTCATGTTTTCAATGGACTTTAAATGGATATCAAGTGGAAATTTGAAATTCGAAAACAGGCAAAAACCAAAAAATGCTATATCTGGAGAATACGGTGCTTTATCTATCACATTGGTGTGGTCTTGGTCAAATAGTGCTTCACAAACTAAATTGAAGAAAATTCAGCTCTTTGGGATCAAATCGTGCTGCGATATCAACTTTTTTTTATACACTTCTCCCGGGATTGGCGAACCTATAGCGCCCCGAAATGCCGCCAAATAACTGTTGCAGTTCTTTTTGAACAGTTGCAGGTTGTGACGCTCTGGAAACTCTCGCGCGGGGAGGGAATTCCACAGCTTTCCCTCTCTGTAACGGAACGAGTTCTGATGCAGGCATGTTCGCGCCGTCGGAATATGAAGCTCAAAGTGGTACGATCCGTCGGATTGTCTTGTGGAGCGCATATAAGCCGAATTGTGTGGAACAATACCAAGAATCTCCGAAGAACAGCACCCGTGATAATATCTGTAAAACAAACAGAGATCGGCTACGCGCCTTCGATGTGATAGCGACTGTGGTCGCGACGTCAGCGCCGTGTCCCCGATCAGGCGAATCGCTCATATCTGTATGCTTTCAAGTAGGTAGAGGGTAGGCTTAGGAGGGGAGCTCCAAACACGAGAGCAATATTCGAGCGCCGGTCTAAGTTGGGATTTATGCAGTAGAAGAAGTTGGGCCGGAGTAAAATATTTCTTGACTTTAAAAAGATAACTCAGTTTTCCTGAGGCTGACCTGACTATGTTCAACACGAGTTTATGCCTGCGATACGTTCCCACAGACCGTGACGCTTAGTGATATCATGTTTTTCCCAGATTCGAGGGCCTCACCATTCATCATCAGTTCTGGAACCGACGATTCACTTCTCTTTGTGAGTGTTGTATATTGTGTCTTCATAGCATTGAAGTCGACGCGGTTGGCCTTTCCATTCGAAAAATAAAATCCTGTTTCACCAAGACAACGCGCCGTCTCACACCTCTGCGATTACCATGGCGAAAATCCACGAATTATGGTTTGAACTGCTTGACCATCCGCCTTACTCACCAGATCTAGCCCCAAGCGACTTCTTTTTCTTCCCTAATCTAAAAATTGCGCTCGGAGGACAGACATTTTCGTCAAACGAGGAGGCAATCACCTTCGTGAACAGTTATTTTGCAGAGAAAAACGCCGAGTACTATTTGGACGGGTTAGAGAGATGGGAGCACCGCTGGGAGAACTGTGTAGGGGTACACGGAGACTATGTAGAAAAATAAAAATAAATTTTAAGAAAAAATGTCTTGTATCTTTGTTAGGACGGAAACTTTTCAGTCCACCCATGTGTTTCATCACCTTTAAAAAAGTCATAAAAACTGACTCATGTTCGGGAGCCCAAAGAATTTGCTCCCCTTAAACATCAGCGCAAAATGCAAGAGGATAAGGAGAAAGAGAGAGGGCGAGAGAAAGAGAGTGGGAGAGTGGGAGAGAGGGAGAGAGGGGGAGAGGGAGAGAGAGGGAGATAGAGAGTAGGGAAGGGTCATATATATTTTAAAAGCTCAATCAACTGTGGAAATATTATGGTGAAAATCCGCGAGGATCGCTTGATGTCAAACGTAGTTTGGTTAATCATTAAAACTTAAGTTAAAAGTTACCAATTTTTGAAATATAAGAAATCGCTCTAAGCACACCAAATTATTTATGTAGAGAAGAATAATAATGAAATGACAACTTTAGAGCTCCGTGTAAGAACCGAAATGATACACGCGCTATTGAAATAATAGGAGGGTGCCGCTCTAGGAAAATGGTTGAAGGTTTTTCCAAAACCGAAAAATAGCATTTTACACTATCAACATCCGAACAAGAGAGATGAAAAAGGTAATCTTCCAATAAAATATACAGTCGATGTTAAGGATTCAGAACAACCACATTTCGAATCGCTATTAGGCAAAATAAGCCAAAAACTGCCGTTCACATTACCTAAACAAAATCATGGCAACATAGTCCAAACTTTCAACGATTTAACCCACCAAAGTCGATGATTTAATATCCGCACTTAGTAAGGAATCCAGAAAACAGTTCTACTACTCGTATGTTAACATGTTTTAAAAATAAAAAAGGATTTCTGCTGCACGGAACTTCCGAATCAATTGCCTGATTTGCACGGAGAAAGATTTTTGTGCAAAGTGCAGACCATCAGTCCCCATACTTCAAAAGATTCACATGCAGAATCTGAATGCTTGAAATCAACGATCTGTTGAACCATTGGCAGTGCGGTTCAAAAATTCCAGTCTTCATCAAATAATCAAACTACCTCAGATCCTAGTAAAACCGTTACGGTTATGATTCATAAAATCCATGGAAACCACACTTCATTCCGTATTGACGTAACATTCTCAAAATCCCACCTATTATACATAAAACGTCCTACCGACTTAATGAGTGTATACCAATCATCAGTCGCATATCGACGGTTGAATATTCCAAGATCCCCTCACTACTCCGAAGGACACTTAATGTAAATATAATTCTTTGGATTTCCGGTGAGCAATCTTCCTGAGAGTGTGAACTTTAAAGTGGACTTACGGAGTGCGAGATTAAAGAGGTCGTCGGTCGATACATGTTCAAAAGAAACTGTCACCGTAAAATTAAACTGGGTAACCAGTTTGAAAACACTGACAACTGGTTTTTTGGTGCGTCAATAAATGAAACAATTTATGAGCACATGTGTTGCTCATCTGGAAAAGGTCTTCGACATTTTGTGGCGTTCTCTTTTATAAGCTTCATATTTTTTTAGTTATTTTAAGGTTTTCGCTGTTTAAAAAATATTGAGGTGTCAAAATAGAATCGCGGCATTTAAGACAAAAACAAGTTATAAGTAATGTTATAACATTAAATGATGTCTCAACAAATTATTATAAGACAACTTTCCTGAAATTTGGACAGAAACCGGAACAGGTGGATGCTAAAGGCACAAGATCCCAACATATGGTAATAAATTGTTATATTCCAAGATCCCAACATATGGTAATAAATTGTTATATTACGCATACGTTAAGGGTTTTATGATATCAGGTAATACCTCACGAGTATTGGGGACAATAAAAGTCATGGAATAAATGCAAAGAAAAGAGTGCTAATATTATTGATGACTTCTTAACTGGTGCGACTTTTTATAAATGTACAAAAGTACGAGATTATCTTTTCGGTTGAGAAAGCTTTTGATTGGGACAATTGTAAAACCATCAGATAAATTCATTAGTCATCGCGACAAATACTGCATAACCTTCTACTAGTTTGAAATATACCGAATAGTGAAGTGCGGTCTTCAGCCGGGCACAACAATGTGAATAATTATGACCAGAACTTTGATTATAACATTTAACATACTTATGGCACTGTAATTACGGCGTTCGAATATACTCAAACCTAGGCTGGCTTGTCATAAGAGGCGACTAAAGGCCGAATGGTAGATTGGTTCCCAACGCGCTGCCGCCCGGTGGAATACCACCCCCATCAAGTTATAGGCTCCGTGAAATGGTCGGGAGTGAACCCTGCCCATCTTCGGAGCTTGGCTGATGGACCGGTTCGAGAAATGGTTGGTTTAGGTGGTAGTCGGTCCCAAGGTGAGATACCACCCCGTCACGCTGTACATTCCGCGATATCGTCGAGAGAAATCTTCGACTATGTTTCGGATGTATGGCTGATGGCCCGGACTGACATGGCGGTGGGTCATGGTGGTACCTTCTGAGATAAAGAATTCCGGAGGTAAACTAGATTCCCCTTCGGATCTCCGGGGGGACAATGTCAGGGGGAACATCATATTTTGATAAATAACCGAACTTTAAGAAATTCGTCATCTCATAATCAGGTTTGTTCTCCAGGCTCGGTCGATGTTCGACTGATAACGACATTTTGTAACATCAGGAGCATTGGTTTCACCAATACGAATGTGAATGTCGTACACCAAAATTTCCAAACAATGAAACCTGATGCCTTTGGCTTAACCGAGAACTAGGTCGATTCGTCAACTGATTTGACATATCTTCGTTGCTCAGGATACGACTTGCATTCGAAATTCCGTTTTAGGGGCGGAGTCTCCGTTTTCGCGCGGCCCGATCTGACTCGCCATAGGATGGAGGCGTTGGAACCCAATAACATAGATATCAAGTGGTTGAGGGTCGTGCTAAGGAATTCTGTTAAATTTCTTTGTTGTCTTCACCGCTCCCCGAATAACGATCGACCTGCGATATTTTTTAAACATCTTTCACGTACCATCGCCTGAATACAGATCAACAACCCGGCTTCTGAAATTGTCGTCCGTAGCGATTTTAATATACATAATTCCGGCTGGTTGGTGCATTTTAACAGTACCAACGAGGTTGGGAGGCTAGTGGAAATGTTCGCTGTTAGCCGCAATTTGACTGAACTTGTGAAAGAACCTACGCGAGTGCCGGACGCCCCGGGTGCTTATGCAAACAACCTGGATCGATTTTTCACAACCGAGCCGAGCGATTACACCGTGAAGGTTGCTGCGCCACTGTAAAACTCAAATCATGGCTTGGTATCGGTCGCCCAACCAATTGAATTTCAAGCGAACAACCGATCTAAGCAGCTTCGCCATCTATGGAGGTATGTGGCTGCCAACTGGGACGTTTTGCGAGATTTCTTCGCATCCTTTCCGTGGTCGGAAGTGTGCTTTGTAGACTCCAATGTTAACGCATGCGCGGAGTCGGTCACAGAGATTATTCTTCTCGGGATGGAGATTTACATTCCGTATTCCATCAAATGAATTTCACCTGATAAACCTTGGTTCCATAAAAAGTGCGAACTCATTACAGTGGCAAAAAATAGAGCTTTTGAAACAATAGCGCTCCAATCCCACCGAGGTTAACAGAAAGAATTTTGTTAGAATCAGAAACGGGTGCAACCAGGCGATTGATACCACGAAGAAGGCTTACAACGACAGAGTGTCCAATAAACTCCTTGAGTGCCCAACTGGCTCGCGTCCCTTCTGGTCAATGCCAAGGGCTATCAGCAGTAACTTTGTGGGGGTTGTCTATATCACACGGAGAACCAACCCACAATTCTAACCAACCTAGACGCTAACAGCACGTCACCTTACCCTAACCTGTAAACATGCAAAAACAAATCCCAATCTGCAAGCGCACCCACGCCGGACTTGCAAGAATCCATCTCCCAATCTGCAATGAAAGGCATTTCCCAAAACCCCCAACAGAATACATTCTAAATCATCTCCCTCAATTACATCACCCCACATATAATTTTTCCCAAAATTGCTTCGGTCAATTCTCTACTTAATTCATATTCCCTCCTTGTGACCAAGCAATCTTAATTTCCCCGGAAATCCATATGCTGTAATAAAACACATATTCAAACCTAGAACGGAATATTAACCATCACCACCATCTATACCGACCCGCATACATTTCCCCGAAATTACTTCGGTTAATATCCTATCTAAATGATATTTCTTGCTTGCACCCAAGCAATTCCAATTTCCCCCGAAAACTCATGCCCATACTTGCTCGTGTTCCCAAAACCAATTTCTCGGTACACATAGCAACCGAGGAATCTAGCCCAGCCAGTACGGCAGAAATTCCCGGAAACAAACTCCCTACGCAAGCATAGCAACTCTTCTCGAAATTCCTAGCAAGTGGCATTGATTTTATTTCTGCTATGACTCAACCGCCACGACGCGACGAATGGATTCTTTCCATTCATTAGTCAGTCGAGTTTTAACAATCAATCGAGAGGGGCCCGAATTCTACGCTCGAGGAGCGCAGTCGGGTGTCTTAAGCATTTCACGTTAGTCCCTTGCGTTTAAACACCATAGCCTAACAGAACAGAAATAGAAACCGGGTGTTTTAAGCATTTCACGTTTGTCCGTTGCGTTTAAACGCCATGGCCTAACAGAACAGAAATAGAAACCGAGTGTCTTGAGCATTTCACGTTTGTCCGTTGCGTTTAAACGCCATGGCCTAACAGAACAGAAATAGAAACCGAGTGTCTTGAGCATTTTACGTTTGCCCGTTGCGTTTGAACACACCACTAACAAAATAAAAACAGAAACAGTGACATTTCAGAGCTCGACCCCCATCTCTCCGTTACGCGCGTTTGTCCGTTGCGTATAAACACTAGTTTAACAAAAATAAAAACTGAAACAGTGACATTTTATAGCCCGACCACCATTTCCCCGGTACGTATGTCTGTTCGTTGTGTTTGGACGGTAGTTTACCAAATAAAAAGGGAGGGAAATATTGTCATAACCAAGGTGTATTACAACTAATAAATGGAACCCAATTGCAATCAATTAAAGAACCCTTTTACTACAAACCATTCAGTGCGTTTTATTTGACATTTTGGCGAGCAGTGTTCGGAGTAATATCGGTGGGAATTTACTGAACCCACGCACGTGCAGGTGTAAGAGTTGAAACCCCAGCAGAACCACCTGTGATCGCGCCAGTACGGTCTTGGATGCAGGATGTGGGGTTCCGCCCGCGTACTATTCAACGCTTTCTAGGTGAAATGGACTGTAGAAAGACAAACGGCTCGGACGGAATACCAGCAAAAGTCGTTTAGAACTTTGCTCCAGAACTATCGGCGGTTCTTGTCAGCCTCTTTCGATAATCTTATCAATGAAGAACCCTTCCTCCCTGCTGGAGAATCGCTCGAGCTCAACCAATTCCAAAGAAGGGGAAAATGTGTCACCCACAAAATTACTGTCCGATAGCATTACTGTCTGTGTTATCTAAGGTGATGGGAAAAGTCATCAATGCTGAGTAAATTAAGTATTTGGAGTGGAACGGACTTCTGAATGATCGTCAATATGGATGCCGATATATGGACATCTGCGATTGAGCGGCATGGTGAGTCAAGGGCGATCGCATTGGATATCCGCAAGGCTTTTGACCTCCTCTGGCACGGAGCACTGCTGAGCAAACTTGATTCATATGGACTTTCCCAGCAGCTTTGCGGCTGAGCGAAGAGCTTCCTCGAAAATCGATCGATCCGGGTCGTTGTGGACGGCGAGTGTTCGGATCTGTATCATGTTAATTCAGGGGTGCCTCAAGGTTCTATTTTGGCTCCAACTTTGTTTTTGCTTCACATAAATGGTTTGTTGGAGACAACGGATAACAGGGTGTTCAGTTTCGCGGATGATAGTAGACTTGTTTCTCCTTTTCGAGTGATCCGCCGATTAGTGCATCAACGTCGCACCAGCTGAGATGTAGACAGGTTGGCTCTCTGAATCAGGATCTGGATAAGGTCCTGCAGTGGGGAAGAGCCAACCTCGTTGACTTCAATGTAGCGAAGACACAATAAGCAACATTCTCAAAGAAAAGGGGATCATCGGTTCCAGAGCTGATGATGAATGGTCAGGCCCTCGAATCTGGGGAAAACTTTAAATTGCCCAGCTTCTTCTCCTGTATACAACCCAAATTAGGGCCGCGCTCGAATATTGCTCTCATGTTTAGATCTCTGCTCCTAAACATATCCTCGGCCTGCTTGAGAGCATAGAGAGACGAGCGATCTGCCTGATCGGGGACTCGGCGCTGACATCGGGACTACAGTCGCTATCACATCGAAGGCACACAGACGACCTCTGTCTGTTTTACAGATATTATCACGGAGATTCGTGGTATTGTTCCGCGCAATTCATATACGAGAAGAACCTAATTTCTGATTTCTAATTCGGATTTAGAAGAGCGCACAGCACGACTATGGCTCTCAACATATTTCAAAACCACGTCTACATGCGCTTCTTTAATAAAGAACCCACCATTGCGGTGAGCTTGGATATTGAAAAGGATTTTGACACAACATGGATCAAAGGTCTCGTTTTTAAATTATTGAATACTGACCTCAGTAGAACGGTATGTAGTATCATCTATCAATTCATTATAAACAAAACCTTTCAAGTTCGAGTGAATGGAACGCTATCCCGAACTTTCAACGCCACTGCAGACGTACCACTGTGCTCCATTCTATTTAATATCTCTACCGAGGATATTCCTCGCCCTGTGGACGGGAAAGTAAACCAGATATGCTATGTGGATAACGCCCTAGTGTTCACGTTATCCAAAAGCCCTAAACTCGCAACAAACCGACTCAACCGCCACCTGGACGACAGTATTACGGTCGATGGAAAATTCGACTTAACCCATTCAAAGCAGTAGCCATGATTCTGAGTAGTAAACACTCCCAACCCACTTCTCGATATTCACAGAGTATTCGAATACGAATGGGGGGTACTACGATTAGACCACAGGACAGGATGAATATCTTGGGGTCATTTATACTGCAAAAATGAATTTAATCAAATATGTGACCCACATTCTTCAATGGGCCTCGGTCGGTCTAAGCAACTGCACAACATTTTGAAGTGGAGCAACAAAAATTGAAACCAAAGGTAAGCTTCTCTGCTATAAGCACCTAATCTGTCTGGAATATCGTACCCCTTTCCCATATGGTCCTTTTTACTGCTCTGGAGACGGCACCTTCTCCGGCGACGTCTCAGCTTCCCTCTCTTCATGTGGACTGTATTCCAGCGCTGGCCGGTCAAACGATTTATTTGGTTAGCGTACCGTACTTCCAGGGCCGGACACTGCTCTGAGCGAAGGACGTTATTGTCTTGCCCAGTACGATCCTTGTATTCTCCAAATAAAACACCGCTGCTACAATTGCTCAATCTTTATTACTCTGTCAAATCACTTTGCAACCCGGAGCCCCCGTGGCAACTCCTGCTGCTCTGCCGATGTGCTCGCCTTATATAGGCCTGCAGCCGTCTTCTCGTTCGCTCGTTTATTGGCTGCTGTTCTCCTTAGTGGCTTCCTGGAATCGGTGCGCCACTGATCGTTGTTTCCCAGGAACGTGTGCGCTGGTGCTTGCCTTGCCCTTCGTGGGATTTCGTGTCGATGTGATGCATCGCCAACAGTCTCCCCAGCAGTGCGAAGCCTCACGTCCAAGACTCTAATCCTCCCGTCGGGTCCCGGTACTTCTCCGCGGGGCCAGTTATTACGGAGCGGTGAATAATCCATCACCATCATCTCGTTTGGAGATCCTTCTTGGCATCAGGGTTGGCCGGTATTCTTCAATCCATCTTCTCCAGAGATGATCCGTCAGCCGGTGCGCTGTTCTCCATCTCGCTCTACCAACCAAGTCGTGATCGTCGAATTCATCGCACCGCAAGGACACCCCAGCAGGAAATGGTTCGGCGTGAAACTTCCTTCGTCGTTCGGATCCAAATCGAACCATTGTGGTGGGTCTGTAGTAGCCTTTCTTTTACTGCTGTCCCGCCGCCTGTCTTGTGTTGTCAATAAAGCCATAACTCCATTTTCAAAACCACACGTAAATCAATTCACGGATGTCTGATTCTTTTGTATCCATTGATTCTTGCTAACATCCTAACGATAAGATTCAGTTTCAAATTGATCAGCGTTTCCAGAACATTAGGAATCCATTGATTTGTTTTCATGCACCAGCAATAGTGTTCGTTTTCGTAGAGACTCATCAGTGGATTGGCAATCGTCGGATTGACCACCATGTTCTTGCCGAGGCAGCCACTTTTCTTCGACATCACAACACTTGTATTTGTACTGAATTGTTGGATCGGTGTAAATAGCTACTCCCTCACTGATGTAGGATACGTTTTCAGCTTTGTTTTGCCAATTTAATGTTTCGATGGAATGAACTCTTTTTTCTTCCCCTTCCCATTCTGTTGGTGGTTTAAGTTTAATTTCACTTCTTATTGCTTCGATTTCGAAGTGACGTCTAATGAGCAATTCCGGCTCGTCTTTCTTTGTCCTGCAGTTGTTGGCAAATCTCACTGGTGCACTCACTATTCCTGGCGTGGCACCCGTGCAAGACCCATCCCAAGCCGGTAAGTAAAGCAACTGGTTCAGTGCTTCTTCCTTTGCTCAGCCTCCTTGTAACTATCAGGCCCCAGTTGTTCGGTAATTTATGCTCTTGCTGGGTGTTGGTCAACTGGTCTCCGAGGTCTCGTAGGTGCTTGCATCCTTCAATCGTCTCTTTCCTCGTCCCCTATTTCAAAAGTTTAAAATTGGGGATGGTTCTTATCTCGATCAAACTTCCAGTTCGGCTATGGGCTCCCTTGATTCACACTTGGACTCTGCGAGTTCCTCCCTATTGCCTAGTCCACCGACTGTCTCTAGAACGAACGCTTCCTGTTTACTTTTCGCACCGATCTTTTCGGAGATTGACGAGTCCAGCAACAAAATGGTGGAGCCCTCATCAAGCAAAGCCAATACCGGGGTCGATCACTTAGGTCCGTAGAGATCTACTAGAACCAACTTTAGGTATGATTTAGTGCTACTTACGGTGCGCATTGCAGTAACCATCTCTCTGGTTTGCTCGGGGTCGTTGTTCGTTGAAGAGGTGTCATCGCGTGACCTTCCTTCTCTTCTTGATGGCATCCTCGCTGAAAATTCACCCGGGTCGAGTGTGACGTGGTGCCCTCTTGCGCACTTATCACACGGCGGTACCTTGCAGTCTGATCTTCGATATTTAGGGCGAAGGCATTTAAAGCAAAGCCTTGCCTTCTTCGTCAGATCCCATTTCTCGCCAGTACTGGCCCCTTCAAACATGGGGCATCTGGAGACGTCGTGTTTTAAGAGGTAAACTGGATATTCTAATTTGCTTCCGTTACTAGATGTGCCACTTTATCGAACGGCATGGATTGCTCTCCCTCCCGAGTCGCGCCTGTTGTATTCCAGAATACTACCCTTATTAAATTTAACACTGAATCTCCTAACACATCCTTAAAAACTTCACTTAACATATATTACATTCTCACTTAATACATACCATTCATAAACATTCACAATATTGCCAGTTACAGCACACTTAATAACCTGCACCTTTTTATTTATCCAAAACATAGTAACTTGGATTTTCGTCCAAATTAATTGAATGTGAAAAGTCACAGAAAAAAAAAAGGAGAATAGAGAAAAAATTCAGTTCAACTAAAACCGAACGAACTTTATGAACTGAATTTTTTCTCTATTCTCCTTTTTTTTTTCTGTGACTTTTCACATTCAATTAATTTGGACGAAAATCCAAGTTACTATGTTTTGGATAAATAAAAAGGTGCAGGTTATTAAGTGTGCTGTAACTGGCAATATTGTGAATGTTTATGAATGGTATGTATTAAGTGGGAATGTAATATATGTTAAGTGAAGTTTTTAAGGATGTGTTAGGAGATTCAGTGTTAAATTTAATAAGGGTAGTATTCTGGAATACAACATCCCACCCTTCTTCGAGAAAGAAAATTATCCTTGAAGAGAATAATTTTCTAGTAACTATAGGTTAGATTAAGATTAATTAAAGGCTTGGATTTTCGTTCAATTACATTACAATGGTTTTCAAAATTAATCTTTCATCAAAGGTTACAATAATCAAAAAGTTCTTAATACTAGAAAATTAATCTAT
This sequence comes from Microdon myrmicae, assembly GCA_963931805.1. Classification (NCBI taxonomy): domain Eukaryota; kingdom Metazoa; phylum Arthropoda; class Insecta; order Diptera; family Syrphidae; genus Microdon; species Microdon myrmicae. The sequence continues at coordinate 135,793,356 of OZ007497.1, forward strand.
TTACATTATGTATTAACTAAATTTTTCCAATAATCAAAAAGTTCTTAACACTAGAAAAATAGTCCAAAATAGTCTATTTACATTATATATTAACTAAATTTAAATATTTCTCCTTGGAACCTTTTCTTTTCTTATCCAAAAATCATTATTACTTATTATATTAATTATATAATATTAATATTATTGTTTCAAAATTCTCATTTCCGTATATATATTAATTCCAAAATTTCTAATATATATATATTACCAATAAAATTTTCTTTCTTTCCTTTTCCGTTCGAATATATATTAATTCCAAAATTTCCAATACATATTACCTCTAAAATTTTTGTTTTTTTTTTCGTCCCCCTCATTAACTTTTTTTTTTTTTTTTTTTTCGTCATTTCCTACAATTGTTAGATTATTTCATATATATTGAATAATAAAACAAAGGCCATTTGTTTATGTGTTTATCTTTTCCTTAAATTTATGGAAAAGTTTCCAAAACCTTTCTGGGCCTATTACTATGATGATTGAATAAAGATGATTATTACCAAAAATCTTCTTGAAAAATGATCTTAAATAATTTAAATGACGGTGTAACCTTTTATTTTTTTGTATTTTGCATTGGAATAAATTTTTATTGTTGTAAAAAAAGACTTGTAATGTATTTATATAGTTACTCTTTACAATACCTATTTTAGTTAAATTATTATTTTCATTTTTTCTTTTTTTTTTTTTTTTTGTTTTTCTTCTTATGGTTTGGTTATTTCTCTTGTGTTTTTTCTTCTCTCTTCTTTGTTTTTTCTTGAAAAAATTTTTTTTTCTTACAAAAAAAAATTTTTTTTTGTGTTGTTTTAAATTTTGTTTTCTGTTTCGGGATCCCGTTATCTGGGCATCCCACCGCTGCCACCAGTGTTGTAGGTCCGGCGCCGTGCTTCCTCGGAATGAGGGAAGAGCGGGGACCTTTTATTTTTATTCCTTTTCTCTCTGTTTCGTTTTCTATTCTGTTTAGAGCTATTACTTTTTCCTTTTGATTCGAACTGAAGGCCTGAACAGGTGGCTCGTGATTCATTTGTAGAGCCGTATGGCTTTCTTCGATGCTCACTATCATTACCCTTTGACATTGGAATCTTCAGGAGGTGTTCCTTGAAATCGATTACACATCTATATTTAAATAAAAAATCGTTTCCTATGATTCCGTCATAAGGCAGATTTATTTGTTCGGTGAGTAGGTGGAAAGGATGATCCATGAACATGGTATGGTCCTGGGTTTTTACTTCTAGGGTACCACTTACCGTCCCCAGGGTTTTCAGAGAATCACCTGCTAGTGTGGATATTGTGTAGATCTTGTCATCTTTTTTCTGATTCTTTAAGCACGATGATTTTAGAAGGCTTAGGTCGGCGCCGGTATCAATTAAAAGAGTCGTGTACATATTGTCTGCGGGACTAACTCTAAGACGTATCGCTGGTTCTTTTAATTCGGGACAAAAGGGTACGTGAAATCTTAGATTTGGTGTATATTGATCATTACAGTCGTTCGAAAGGAATGGCTGTGTGTCTCCTTCCGATTTGCCTTGTTTCCTCTCTATCTGAGTCGACCGAATACTATAGATTGAAGAGTGCCGTTCAGCATGATTCTGTTGGCGTCTGGCCTCGTTTTCCGACTCTTGCACCCGAGAAAAGTGAACATTTTGCCGATCGTTTTGTATATTGGTGGTCCTAGAATTTTCACCAAAACGATTTTCAGAGTTTGTAGGAATATTTCGGAATGGATTACGCGTTGTTGTACCTTGTTGGTAATTTGTTGAAGATGATCCATTCCTAGATATCTTGTATCTACACTCATTCTCTGTGTGATTATTCCGTCCACAGAAATTGCATACACTGTTATATTCCCTTTTTATGGGTTGTCTATTCGGAAAAGTGGACTGCATGTTTCGATAACATGTGTCTTGAGAATGCCCTGGCTTACCACAGGTTTGGCAGACTATACGATTGAATGTAGGTTTTTCATTGTATTGATATGACCTGGGAGAGTTGTCCATTCGAGCCGCATGTGACACTGCATGTGCAAAAGACTGTTTTAAATTGTTTCCCCCATGGACTTTAGCTAGTATCTTTAGCTGTTCGTTGTTTAGTCCATCCTCAAATGTTTGTACGGCCAATTTTTTGTTTTCTTCCATTAAGAATTCCCTAACCACCGCGTCTGCTGTTATTTCACACGTGGCAGAGTTTAGAGTCCTTAGAGCATTCGCGACTCTATCGCCGTATTCCCGGACGGTTTCTCTGTAGCGTTGTTTCAGAGAAATCAACTCATTGTGTGCCGTCGACCGAGATTGCTCCTCTTTATATTCCGATTCGAGTTTATCTTTTAAATCCTCCCACTTAGCGATTATGCTATACCTGATCAGATCGTAAGCATGACCCTCTAGTCTATTTTTGACTAGATCTAAAAATGTCTCGTATATATCCGGGTCTGCCTTCTTTATGGCTCTAAATAAAACGTCTCCCCCGGAAATAAATTTACCTAAGTCGCAGGGTTTCCCGTCAAAGGTAGGGACGATTCTGAAAACATCAGAAATTCCGACAGAGAGCCATTTCAGGGGGTTTAATGTGTATCTGTTGATAGTGGATTTGTTCTTCCCCCTGCCTAGCCGCCTGTCTCGTGTAATATGGAATCGTAATAGTGAAAGTTTAAAATACTGTATGGCGAAAATTTGTTATCAATTCTTAATAATATGGTTAACTTAAAAATATGGTTATAAAAAATTTGGCCTTTCCTTTTGTTATTCAATATAAATATATGAAAAGAACGATAATTGGGATCCAAAGCTAAAAAGAAAATTTTCGACGAAAAAGGAAAAAAAAAACGGAAAGGTCGTCGAAATACTGAAATGAGAATTTTCAAAATATAGATAGAAATTTCTATCCAAAAACTACCAAAAACTACTTCTACGCTTCCGGCCTTCCAAAGCAAGTTTCCAGTCCCTTCATTAACTCTTGTGGGTCCTCGGCAATAAATAGGAGACTTCTAATGGCTTCTCTCGCCTGCTGTATTTAATTTACAACACTTAATATTTTGTTATTGTCAATATTTGGAGTTACTTACAGTGGGTCTTCTGGTTAGGTGGCTGATTTCGTAGTGTTGAGATTTGGAGTTGAAACTAGACTTTTACTTTTAGATTAAAACTTTATTTGATTTTAGTTTTTTAAAAGGCGGGAATATCCATCGCGTAACACATTTGGTTAACTATTTTATTCTTTTATTTAAAAACAGGAAGACCCGCTGTTCTTATGCAGGGCCGCAGTCTTCTTGTTTGGTTATTACACTGCTCAGAAACTCATTTGCAACCACTCTTTATATAGTTATTGCTGAGGAATTGCAGACGATGCATTTTCCTCAACCAGAATGTGTGACCTACTTTGCCTAGCCCGAGTCATTCGTATTTCCCAATAATCGTTCTCATTTGGTTGCCCCAGTTAAATCACATGCAATTACTTAATTGGGGTTTGCATGTGACTCCCTGAAGAGCTCTCCGAAGACGCGCCAAGTTCTGCGTGTGTGTGATTCTGACGGCCGTATCTTCGAACGATCTTCTGAAAGCCAGTTACTCCTCGTAGGCACCGTTGAAATGGGGCATCTCCACCATTTGCCTCGAGGTAATTGCTCCGGGGGTGCTCGCGAGAGCCTGGCTATGGCTTGGGCCAGATCATGAATTTCGCCCCTTTCCTCTTCGTGATGTGGCGACCTATCCTCGTCAGTTAGCCCCCCTCGCCTTTCTTCGGGCAGCCTCGTGGCATTCCCCATGGATCGCAAGGGCTCTGCTGGTACTCATCTTCGGTAGCCTCGCCTGGGCTAGTCTCGTCCTCGGAACTTGCTCCCACCAATTCGAGTCTCGTTCGTGCCACTTTCGCCTTCGCCTCGACGATTTATAGCTCTCGCTTGGCGACTTTCAACCTTGCCTCAATCTCGGCCCTCCTCGATGACCTTACCGATTTGTCTCTTGAGACTATGCCTCGTGCTTCGTGCCGCGCTTCGCTCTTGGCACGGGTGTTCCGAGCTCTGTCATCCCCGGCGACGTTGGCCCTCTCGTGTCCCTGTTGGTGCGTTGGGTCGATTCCCCGCCAGGGGCGTGGGATTCAGAGTGGCTCTCCTTCGCTTCGATCACGTGTGCTGATTCCCCTCTTCAGGCAAACGTCCCAACAGGTCCGTAGTAATCTTCTCCAAGTCGTACGGGAGATTCTTCTCCTGTGGTGCTTACGTCTGGTCCGGTGCTGCCAGGTTGAATAGGCAGTCCTCCCATAGGGGATGGCAGCATCCTCCTGACTTTAGCAGATCTCGTTATCGGCATCCTCGTTTATCGCCGAGATCCGGCGCGAAGGACCAAAAACGGTTACTGCTCTGGGGACGGCGCCTTCTCTGGCGACGTCTCAGCTTCCCTCTCTTCTTGTGGATTGTATTCCGGCGTTGGCCGGCAAAGTGATTTATTTGGTTAGCGTACCGTACTTCCATAGTCGGACTCTGCTCTGGACGAAGGGCGTTATTGTCTTGCCCAATACGATTCTTGTATTCTCCAAATAAACCACCGCTGCTATAATAGCTTAATCTTTATTACTCTGTCAAGTCTCTTTGCAACTCGGAGCTGCTGTGGTAACTCCTCGAAGTTCCCTTGGCAAGTTCTGCTGCTGTAAAAAAAAATGTGGTGGCGAGAGGCCGACTTTACCGAGACAAAGACAGATGTGTGATATCCAGAATCGCCCACATCTGTGAGGATGTTGGGCTCAGTCAGTCAAGTATCTTAGTTTCCTCATTGACGGACAAAGTATTCGATCATTACTAGACAAGGTTGAAGCTTTGAGGCAGCTCCCTCATCACAGGCTGCAATGTTATCAAAAAAGTGTACAAACGGAACGAGGTTTTGCCTATCGAGTTATTGCAAAAATGAGCCAAAATGTTTCAAGAATGTGCAAATATTTGGTTCCATACGTAATTACTAAACGAATACAAAAGACAACTATTGAAATCGGATAAAAACTCACTGCTTTATTCAATATTTTCTTCGGCCTTAAGTATTGAGAATAGATTTGTATTTTCATGGGATCCATCGGATTGCCTTCAGAGCCCCAAATAAACCAAATTCCTTGGAATAATATCGCGGATCTCGAAGGATCTCCCATTCATAATATCAATAAATGAGGCGAGGGTCCGCCACGTGCAGACTAGTATATAACGTTCATGTTAGTGCTGCGTTTTCAATTACGCAGATTGCTCGTCTCTAAATGGGATCAGTAGATCGTGGGTATACATAGGAGCAGAACTCAAAAGATGTGAACAGTATTCGAGGGCAGATTTAATCTGGAATTTATAGAGGAGAAGAAGTTGGGCCGGAGCCAAAAATCGTTTAACCCTAAAAAACTAGCTCGGATTCGAGAGCGGGCTTGACAATATTCAACACGTGTTTATATCACGTTACATTCCCTCTGGCAGTGACACCGGTCAAATTCACAGTTTGTTTAGATTTAATAACCTCACCGTTCTTTGGAATTAGCATTCTGTTTTTCTTTTAACCATTACATACTGCGTCTTCGAATGTATTGAAGCTAACAAGGTTCTCCTTTCCCTATTATATTGTAAAATTTTGTCTAGATCTCGAATTAGTGCCAATGTCGAACCTTGGGATACTCCAGAATAATGGAAAAGTGATCTGAAATCACGCCTGCTACAATAACGCGAATGGATGGATTTTCAATTCAGCCACATTTAACGTCAGTACGAAGGTCGTTCATTATTTCCTAGCAGTTGACATTTGAGCGCCTTTCTCTTTAAGCTTATACAGACAGCTGATAATTGTACGTACTTATTTAAATTCTGATTTACACTACCAGAGCGTATATTATTGATCTCGTTTCTATATCACGCAATCTCTGTCGTAGGTTGAGAATTTTACTTTCCATAGATAGCATTGGCACATGTTCAGGGTATGGCCTTTTTTTTTTAATTTCAGATTGCTGAACATTATTTTGCATAAATAAATATGATCGTACTTCCGACTTGTGAACCACCACCCAGACCTACCTTCTCTTAATTGTCAATGATATAATATTTACGCCATACTTGTAGAAGTAATGCTACGAATCTTGACGTTAGGTGGCAATTATTCTCCAATAGTTATATTTATATAATACTTTATTACATTTAATAAGCAATTTCCCATCGCTACAGATTTGGTTTTCAGTTTAATTGGCACTATAGCGAATGTGACTGCTGACTGTACGGAATACGACAGAGGGTGCAGTATTCCAATTTATGATAATTGCATGAATCGATTTAATAAAAATCTAAGTCTTATTCAGGTGGTTATCTTTCTATAAGTGATTGTTAGGTTATATAAACATAACGTATCTAGGTGTTTAAAACCCAAATGACAACAGTAAGTTTGCTTGTTAAAATTTTGTTATGGTCTAAAATGCCCACAAGGTAAAACAGAGTAAGAGTAAAATTTAAACTTTTCTTTTGATACCAATGTTTGTGTTAGCCCTATAAAGAAATATGGCGCAAGACTAATGACCTTGTCCGGAAAAAACAGATCATTATGGAAAATTTAACAAGCCCCAGGACTTGCTAAATAAGGCCAAGACCGGTTCCCGGTTGTAGTCCCGATGATGATGATGATAAAGAAATATAGATTTATTGCAATTTTTCGTCTCACATAGGCATTCAAAACAGTCTTGATTCGTCACTCATTGCTATTTTTTCGGCCCTAATCCCACTCTCTATGGTGTCTCCCAATACTTGTCCCCTAACCATATACTATCAGAATGTCAGAGGATTTCGGTCCAAAACCCAGTCGATCTTACACAATACCCACTCCTTTCCCTATGATATATACGCCCTGACCGAAACCAACCTCACCCCCAGTATCAACAGCCTAGAACTGCCCCCCCCCCCCCCTCACAGTTTTTCGTGACGACGATGTCCATCATTCCTTGCCAGACACCCCTTGCCGAGGCGTGCTGCTTGCCATCCAAAACGGACTAACATCATCTCTTATCACCTTCTCTTCTTCGCCCAACGTCGACTATGTCGCTATATAAATTGAACACCGCTTAAAGTCCTTGTACATCATTTGCTTCTACATTCCACCTTCGCAAGCTACCGAGGCATACGAACTCGCTATTGCTGCAATCGACCGCTTAACGGAACTGAGTTCTTCCCAAGACGACATAGTAGTCCTGGGCGATTTCAACCTCCTCCATCTCCAATGGACGCTGTCTGGCGATGAATCCCACTATATCTCTAGCCCCTCTACTACCAAGGAGTGTCTCTTAATAGTCCCCCCCCCACCCTACCAATATCCTTTCAATTTCCGAAAAGCCAATTTATTTCCGGTTCACAAATGAGTACCCCAGCAATACCACACCCCACTTAAATGATATTAGTGTAGAGGTTTCTACAGCCTCGCTTTACACAGTAATCTACAACGCCATATCCCTATTTGCCCCATATTCCCGAAACAGGTTATCATTCTCAACGCCCCCTTGGTATAACAGCAGACTCCGCACACTTCGTAACAAGAGGAATAAGTTGTGGAACACCTTCTTAAATACGCGTTCTCCTCTGGACTATTCCAACTATCTCGGTTACTTTTACCAATTCACTTAGCTTTATAGCTCGCTCTACCACAATTACCTTGCCAAAGCCCAACTCAATCTGATCAATGACCCCAAATTTTTCTACCACTTCATCAACTATAAACGGAAATCAGATGCCTATCCCAACTCTCTTTTCTACGACTCAACTACTTCATCTGACTCCCATACCATAGCCAATCTTTTCGCGTCCTTCTTCAAACTATCCTTCACGAACGACTCGTTTGAGCCGAACTCCTCCTACTTTACTGGCATGTCTGAATTCTCCCTCGGCCCACTCATCCCTCTACACATTCAACAACACCAAGTTAAAGAAAAACTTGAACAACTGAAAGACGATTTCAGTCCCGGACAAGACGGACTCCCTGCTATCTTCTTAAAAAAATGCTCTTCTTCTCTCTCTCTCTCTCCCGCTCGCTTCAATCTTCAATCTATCCCTTGCACTAGGTCTATTCCCCGACATTTGGAAATCCTCCTACATAACCCCCGTACATAAAAAGGGGCCAAAAAACGATATATCCAATTATCATCCCATTGCTAAGCTTTCGCACATTCCCAAACTGTTCGAAGCCCTTCTCGTATATGAAGCGTTATGTTTTCGCTGCACACCCATCATCTCTCCTAACCAGCACGGCTTCCTCTCCGGCAGGTGCACTACTACCAACCTTGTCGAATTCACATCCCGCACACTCCTTGCCCTAGAAAACGGCGATGAGGCCGATGTAGTCACTACCGACTTTAGCAAGGCTTCCAACAAAATCTCCCATAACCTCATTCTCTTTAAATTATCTTCCCTTGGTTTTGAACCCCTGTTGTTTCCGTGGATCTCATCCTATCTCCACTCTCGAACCTGCCGTGTGCGATTTAGATCAACCCTCTCCGATCCTTTTTTTCCAACCTCAGGTGACCCCCAGGGCAGTCATGTCGGCCCTCTACTATTTATCCTAACCATAAACGACATAGGCTCGTGCATCAATCACTCCCTCATCTCACTTTACGCGCATGATACCAACATTTTCAAGACAATCCTTTCTCCCCTTGACTCCTCACTTCTCCAATCGGATCTTGACAGCTTTTCGATCTGGTGCAAAAATAACTGCCTAGAACTGAATATCGCCAAATGACACACAATCACATTCTCTCGGAAACGCTCCCCCACCCGGCCACGTTCCTATCTCTTGCTAGACCAACCGATAACGTCGGTTGAATCGATTCGCGACCTGGGCGTCCTATGCGACAAGGAACTTAAATTTACCGTACATATCGATGACATAATCCTTAAGGCCAACGCCACCCTTGGCTTTGTAAAACGTTGGTCGAAGGAATTCTTAAACCCCTACGTCACCCGATCACTCTACACAACTTTTGTCCGGCCACTACTCGAATATGCTAGTCAGGTCTGGTCCCCGTATCAACTGTCTAACATTCGTAGGATCGAGGGCGTTCAACGTCGTTTCTTGCGCTTTGCCCTCCGTGGACTAAACTGGGAAAACCCATCACACTTCTTACGGCGCCTACTCTTTCCCCACCTCTTTCGATTTCAACATCTCCACTCCTGCCCCCAAACGACGTCTCAGAAGAAACCCGTCCTAACCCCGCCCCACCCCAATTTCAACCTCTCCCCCCAGCTCTTCAACCCCGGCCCCATACCAGTACGTAGGCGTGCCCCTCACTGTCACTATCTCACAAATGCCGTATTTGCCCCCATACACTTGCTCTTCCCTAATCCATGGCATTTAAGATCAATGTACATCTATACCCCCTTTCCTTCTCTACTTCCTCTCCTTCCGTTCGCACTGTGCTCTGACACTTAAGGGTACTCCAAAATCCCTTTTTGTGCGCGCGTTTGTGTAAAAAATATATAAAACGACGAGATTGAAAGATTGGAGGCTCTTTAGCAAACAGCAAACTAAAAGTTTAATTGAGTGTGAACCAGACGCATCGGGCAAACCCGAGGACGCCGAGAACGGCACAGACATCATCACCGAAGCGTGTCGCGGACAACAGTAGCCGAACCCCACGTCGGACTCAAGAGTCATCGCGAAACCCAGGTAGGACCTGTGGTGGCTCCGCCAAACGCCACTGTCTACTTACCCGAAGAACCCCCTATAACTACAAACCAGGTTTCATAAGTTTTCTGCTAATGCAATAGCATTAGCACCTGTAAATGCTTCACGCATTAAGTTATCAAGACCTGCCCAAAAGGGCTGAATATCAAGACGAACTAAAGAATAGATTTAGCATCTAAGAGAATGGCAGTAGTGAGGAAGAGGAAACCCATAATGTGGGCACTAAATGGGCATCGACACAATCAAACAAACAGCCCAGAAGTCAAAACCTTGGTTTGACGATGAGTGGAGGGCGAAGATCGAACAACGTAAACGCCTCAGAGTGATCCACTCAGAAAGATATGATGAAGTCAACGCAGAAAGATACGCGACAATTCGGAAAGAGACAATGAGACTGTTCAAACGCGAATGGGAGAAGACTTGGTTGAAAAAATCATAGAAAATTCCAGAGCAAACAACATCAGAGATATGTATGCCGGCATAAATTCAATTAGAAATGGCTACCGACGGAGAGCCAAAATAATTCGAGACGCGAACGACTGTCTGGTCACAGAAACAAACAATATCGTGACAAGATGGAAGCAGTACTTTGAAAACTTGATTAATGTGCGCACCCATCAACCACAAATAAACGCACCAGACGTACATACAGCCGAGCCTCAGATCCCAGAGACCTCTTTCAACGAAGTTGTAGACGCAATAAATCGATTGAAAAACAACAAAGCTCCCGGAGTCTACTGCATACTGGCAGAGCTAGTGAAGCATGGAGAAGAGGCAACGCTGGAAAGATCCACCAACTCATCAAAACAATGTGGGATAAGGAAGTCATTCCGGAAGAATGAAAAACCTCAATAGTCGTCCACATAGTCAAAAAGGTGACAGATCTGACCGCGAAAACTACAGAGGAATATCATTGCTCCCAACCGCATACAAAAAACTAACAAATACCATACTGACGAGAATCACACCGTACGCAGCAGAACTACTGGGAGACTACCAATGCGGATTCCGTAGGAACCGGTCAACAAGCTACCGAATGTTCACAATAAGACAACTGTTCGTTGACTTCAAAAAGCCTACGACTCAGTCGCAAGGCAAAGACTCTACCATATTGTAGTTGAGCTCCGAATCCCGAAAAAATATGACGCTCTCATTCAAATCTGCATGAACGAAAACAAAGGGCGAGTTAGAATAGAAAACCACCTCTCAGAACAATTTGAAATCCGGGACGGACTAAAGCGGGGAGATGGTTTATCACCGTGTCTTTTTAATCTTGTGCTCGAGTATGTCATCAGGAAGGTACAAGACGACAACATGGCCGGATTATCCCTGAACGGGGTTACACATATGTGGATGGCATCCTCGTTTTGGGCGATAATCTAGAAACTGTAAGTAAAAACAGTGAAATCATCATGCAAGCTGCAGAAGAGGTGGTCCTAGAAATAAATGAAGACAAAACAAAATATATGTTAACGGCGAGAGCAAGTGGGGCTCAGGGAACACACATAAACGTCAGAGGCAAACTAATTGAAAAAGTTAAGGGATTTAAATATCTGGGAACGATACTGACGGCCAGTAACGAAATGTCGAAGGAAATTAACAAAAGACTTCATTCCGGGAACGCTAGTTGGTACGCAGTCAGTAAACTGCTGAAATCGAAAAGTAACATAAAGCTCCGTGTTTATAGAACCACGATCATGCCGGTTATTCTATACGGATGCGAAACACGGGCTCTCACAAAACGGGAACAAATTCCGCGTATTCGAGAATAAAGTTTTAAGGGGTATCTTTGAAGGTAAATATGACGAGGAGACAGGACAATGGAGGAAACTCGACAACCACGAATTGGAAGAGCTATACCGCAAACCTATAATAGTGAGAGTAATCAAGTCGTGAAGATTAAGATGGGCCGCACATGTAGCGCGAATGGTCAACGATAGGACCGTGCGTAGAATTCTGGACGGTAGACCAACGGGAAAGAGACCGACAGGACGGTCGCGACAGGGATGGGAGGACAATGTTAGGTTTGACCTTGAGGAGATCGGATCGGCTTGTCAAGCGTGGAAGGAGACTGCACAGGACAGGGAACGATGGCGAAGTCATGAGCTTCCGGGCTCCTACATGCCAATAAATAGATAGAATAGTAATAAAGTTAATCTTAACAAGGGTATCCCTAAAACTGTCATTTTATTCCACATCGAACTGATTACAATCTCAATGAGGTAATCTGTCGATTGTTGCGTAAGTGCAATGGTTGAATGGATATAACTAACTTAGGTCACTCAAAAACCTCCTTCCTCCTTCCTATGACTCATCACCACTTTTCAGCCTCATCCCTTAGCCAAAAATCACTGTAAACTAGATGTAAAACTAGCAATAAAATGATTGTAATAGATTAACACTTGTATTATGCTAAATAATAAATAAATTATCCTTATACCTACAGTTCAACTCCCGTCTCCTACCTCCGGCCGTATATCGCATCATCTACCAGGAAACCAAGCCCGAAATGATGGTATAAATGTATTTGACTCCAAATCAATCGACTTCTATTTAAACCCCCATTTCCCAATCAACCGGAACTGTTTACAACATAATAGGTATTACCGAATATATTCCATGAGGCCATTGACACCAATTTGTTGACTTTTTATTTGTTGATAAATTAAATTTAACTGACACAACTATTTAACAGTCATTTCTGGTTTAGTGAATTCGCAAATTGCATTTAAATAAAAACTTAACAAAGATAGATGAAGGAGAACGGAATAAAAAAAGGGTAAGTTCTATTAGATATTCATTACTCATGCTCTGAATAAAAAGTAAAAGATTAGTTCTCGGTGGTGAACGAATAAGAACTCATAAATGTAAAAATACCTGTTTGGATCAAAGTTTCGGCATTCCCAAAGCCGCAAATAGTAACCTTAGTCGAATGCGTGTCGTTCTTTAGCACTGGAACTAGTAGATTTTTGAAGTAACTCGTAACTTGTTTTCATTGATCTGGAGTGCTTAACAAGGTGAAACCACAAAGCAAATTATGTAGACAAGTAAGGCCAACGCCGAAGGTCAATGCATTTAATACTGTAACTGATTCACAGAAGTAAGGAGAAATAAGTAATTCCCTTCTATGTACTGAAGCAGCAAGTATAAATTAAGTTCGAATGGAAAGAAGCTTTCAAAAAATATATAATTTCATTTAAATGTAAATTGAATTATTGTTGTATATGAAAAATAATTATAATGATATGTAAAACTCAACGGATGATAATCGATCTAATAGAATAAAATATATCACTTTGATATAATTATGTTAAGGTCGAAGAGAGTTTGGTGGATTTCGATGTCGGGTCATGCCAAGACGAAATAAAAGTCACTAAGATTAATTTACCTTTAAATACTTTTTGGCCTGGGGGTATTTAATAAGGCACATAATTACAGTATACATTTGTTTTATAGAATTACGATTTTTTCTGTGCCATTTTGCTCCTCGGCTTGACTCTTACGATATTACTTCGCAACTGCGTCATGACCATTTAAAATGTTTACCGCCGATAAAAAAAAAAAAGGGAGCGGAGAGAGGCCGACTAAAGCGAGACAAGGACAATGTGGCCTTCACCCTGCATCAACCACTCTAGAAGGCTTGACGGTCGCCATTACCCCAACTCTCTCCTATACGAAGGTGCCTCCCTTACCCCTATCGACGAGTACTTGCTACATTTTGCAATAACCAAATTCACCCGCATCCGTGAGGATGTTGGGCCCGGTCTCAAGATATCTGAAAAAGAAAGCGGGGAGATATCTAAGGATAGTGTGGACAGGGTTAGTTCAAATGTTCTCTAACTACTTGGATGGAGGGATGTTTACCGGCGATTCACAGACGACAATTTCTTATGAATTATGTTCATTGTTATTTTATGGTAACCAGGAATCTTATAAATCCACTACCACAGATTTATACGTAGTGAGCTTGCTACTTATATTCCTGGCGTTGGCAACACTAATTGCTGTCAGGTGAAATCTGACATTTTCTTTGGAAAGTTTGATGCTTGAGAACGTTCTTAGCACGTTTTGAATTCCAACCACCATTTCTTTTCTGTACATTGAGGTGATAAATGCACCACAGGCAGAAAATGGAATTAATTGTGAACATTTTCGTATGATTATTTTTCATAACTTTCGACGTGGATTTTTTTAACTCACTTATTTGCAAAAGAAAAAGAAGTACAGATAAGGTTTTTTACAATATTAGACTAAATGCTAAGCCTATTTTAACACCCTATCATCATCATCATCATTTTTGGCACTACAACCGAGATCCGGTCTTGACCTTATTTAACAAATCTCTCCACCGGTCCCGATTTCGAGCCAATGTCATCCAGTTCCCCTCCCAGGCTCTGGGCGTCCTGGTCTACGACATCCCTCCATCGCAGACAAGGTCTGCCGCGCTGTCTCCTTCCATACATCCTGGTCCAAAGGACTTGACGGGCAGGCTCCTCTTCGCTCATTCGAGCTAGGTGTCCCGCCCACCGGAGTCTACCGAGTGTGATTTTTCTTACAACATTAGCTTCAAGGTACATCGCGTACAACTCATGATTGTACCGTCTCCGGAATCGTCCTCCCCCACATACGGGGCCAACAATTCTCCTTAAGATCTTCCTCTCGAACGCGGCTAAGAGTTGCTTTTATTCAGCACCCATGTCTCGGATCCATACACGAGTACTGGTAAGACCATGGTCTTCTACAATAGTAGCTTGGATGTTCTAGATAAATTTCGGGATTTAAAGAGCCTTGATAGACCATAGTAGGGTTTGTTGGATTTAATCAGCCGTTCGCGTATTTTTTCTTCCATATTGTTATCGGCTGATACTATTGACCTAAGGTAGTTAAAAGATTGCACTATTTCAAATTCGTGCTCCACTACACTGATAGTTTGACCAACGTTAGGTCTTCTCTTCGCAGAAGCTGCCGCCATGTACTTAGATTTTCCTTCATTAAAGTGCAGTCCCATTTTTTGTGCCGCCTGGTCGATGTGGGAGAAGGAGTCCTCTACAGCCGAATCGAATCTACCGATGATGTCGATGTCATCTGTGTAGGCAAGTATCTGGCTAGATTTGGTGCCAATACTCCCTCTAGTTGTAATGCTAGAGTCACGGATTGCTTTCTACAACCCCAGGTTGAAGAGGAGGCAGGCCAGACAGTCTGCTTGTCGGAGTCCATTAAAGATGTTAATTGATTTGGACACCAATCTCGCTATCTTTACTCGACTAGTTACGTTGGTCATGGTCAACCTACAAAGTCGTATCAATTTGTTTGAAATGCCAAACTCGCTCATGACATGGTTATGTTGTTGTAGGCGGCCTTAAAGTCTATGAACAGCTGATATAATAGGATGTTAACTTCCAGACATTTTTCCATCGTCTTCCTAAGGGTGAATATCTGATCAATCGCTGATTTGCATAGAATGAAGCCACACTGTTATTGACCAGTGATGACTTTAGCGTATGGGGCAATCCGATATTGTAGGATATAGGAGAGTATCTTATAGGCGGTACTCAGCAATGTTATACCCCTACACCGTGATATCTCCCTTCTTATGTATGGGGCAATTATTCCACACCGCCAATCTTCCGGAATTTCTTCTTGCTAACATACGTGCACCACGATCTCATGAATTGCGTGATGTGACGCTGTCCCTCCTTGTTTGATCAGCTCAACTGGTATACCATCAGCTCCGGGGGCTTTATTTGATTTGAGCTGTCTAATGGCTTTTAATGTCTCCTTAATGCTTGGTGATGGCATCATCTGGTCTTAATTTTGCATTGATGGAAGTGCACTTCCCATCGCTCCAGAATGCCTTCAGGATCGGTGATCAGATTACCCTCTTTATCCTTGCAGTAAGTGCAGCGCGGTGTGTACCACCTCATACGCGGCTGGTGCAGACCTCGCTCTCTACTTTTCTCTATTTCACAGACAAGGTTTTCTTCCCAGGCACTTTTCTTTTGTCTGTGGTCTTTGTTCAGATCTTCTGAGCTCTTTGTATTTCCCCTCGCGTACCCGCCTCCTATGAGACCGCTGCATTGCCCGATATGGGGCATTCTTACGTTCAGTTGCTAGTTTGCACTCATCATCAAACCAGCCGCTCCGATCTCTACGACTACTGCCTAACATGGAGTTGGCAGAACTAATGTACCTCTCGAAGTAAAACATTTTTATTTTTTATTGCTTCTACTTTAAACAAAATTTACAAATTCAATACACCAATATGCGTATTTGAAATGTTGAAGAACAATTTTGTTCAGTGTAAACCCGACTCTGGTGCGGCTGACGTCTACTTGTGTTCTCGAGCACTGAATGAACGTTAACTTCACTGTGCATCGAGTATGCAGTATAAAAAGAGCGTATGGCGGACACTCGGTCTCTCTCTGGAATGCTATCTCGAACTTTCAAGGCCGCTGCAGGCGTACCACACTTATCAGAATCGAGAGAAGAGCCCCTCTCTTTAAACGGTTGCAAGACGAAAGTCCTGACGTGATTCTCGCTAGCGAAACTAAGCTGAATCAGAGGCATAAACTATGTCACACAAACTACGATATTATACGAAGAGACCGACTCAACTCCACACAAGGAGGAGGGGTGGCAATCTTTGTTAAAAAAGAACTTCAACATAAGGTAATATATAGTGGTGAGATGCGCAGATTTCAGGTGTTTGAAGCGTGCATTATCCGCATACCCCTCCGATAAGGTGTGACAGGGACCATTGTGCATTATCAATCGTGATAAAAACACCAAGCGAAGTGGCGGAACTCGGTGAATGTATGATACCGCAACCCTATAACTATGGGGGTATGCGATGGACGCGTTTCACGAGAACCTTAACAAGAGAAATTCGCTTAAAAGATATTAACCCTCCTACCAACAGAAACATACCCAACGATGACATCGACAAATACATACAAAAAATGGACAAAACCATAAAACAAACTATGGACAAAACAATACAAAAAACCACACTATGGACAACATGAACATGTACCGAAATGCCACAATCAACGCACTCCACAGAAAAAAAAGTAGACTTCTGTCGCAACTAAAACTACGGTACAGACGTTTTATTGATAGGCACGACCAGGAGATAATATCACTGAAGTCCAGATTAAAAAATCTCCAACAGCTGATAAAAGCCAACTATAGGCTCTCAGCAAATTTGTATTGGAACAACAAAGTTCGGGCGGTAAGGTCCAACAACCCTAGTATGTTCCCGCAAATTAATAAAATATTTAGACGGAGTAATGAAAACGAGATTCAGTGTCTCCAAATACCACGAACTGACGAAAACCAACGAATGCTGACAAATATAGGCATAGACACAAACAACGCCATCCTAAATGACGAAGTTTTTGTGTTTGAAGATCCTTTGGAAAAAGTGAATGTTGTAGGGGCCGTCTTTCAAGAACTGTACAAAGCAAATGAAGTAATTCGCCGTAACCATGACTTGGAGGATAAAGTTCTACTAAATTATTGTCATCTTCGAAATGACATTTCACAGTGGCGAGCAGAAAACCAAGATTTTATCGAATTCAATAATGAAAATACGGCAAACGCCGAGATGACTGTCGAAAGCGGCAACAGCCTTTTAATCACTAGTGAAGACATCCATGGCGTCTTTGCATCATTAAGAAACAAAAAATCAGTTGGAATCGATGGAGTACCCAATATAGTACTCAAACATCTTCCTCCAATCGCAATTGGCATATATGTAGTCTTGTTTAACAACGCTCTGAACAACGCACACTATCCAGTACGTTGGAAAACGGCCATCATCCAACCGTTACCAAAAAAGGAGAAAGACAGAACAAACCCAAAAAATCTGCGATTGATCAGTTTGTAACCGAGTATCAGTAAAGTATTCGAAAAGGTGCTAAACAAGGCTCTACTTAAATGGGTTGAGGACAATAATATTGTAGCGAGCTTAGGGTTCGCTGGATTAATTATTTTAAAATAAATAAGAGCCGTTAAATCGAATTTGAATTAATGTGACACTTTATTAGTCCGTTAATAACAACCGTTACTTTTTACCGTACACATAACGATTTCTTCGCTTATCGCTTCCGTAATTATCGCGTATTTTACTTCTTCACTGCTTACGCATTACTTATTACTTCCGCACTTATGACTTGCTTCACTTTCTACTTCTTACTCATCTCCATCGTCTGTGTGCGACGTATTTATACCGTTCCCTCATTCTGATTCGGCGTTTCGTTTCCGTCCATTCCATAATCTCGACTTTTCTATTCCAGTTTTCCAGTACTTCCTAAAATAATCTAGTACTTTGTTTCGGACTTTCTCGAAGATTCCAGTACTGATTGTCATATGCGTCACACTACCCTCCGCCTAGATTAGTTCGTCCCGAACTAAGTTCACTCGTCTCCCCGGCCAACAAAAGCCGCCAGCCGGTCGCGATGCACCACTTTCATCTTGGCGTTCGGCGGTGGAAGTTCTTGACCTTCTTCCAAATTTTCTACTGCTCTCCTTTTTGCCTCAGCTCTGGCCTGCCGCCATTTTTCCTTTTCCTGACGACGGAATTCCTCTTGCATTTTAGGGATCTCATGCGAATAGTATAAGAGATAATGCATGTGCACACCCTTAAGCTCTTCTGGAGTTTGCATATCACGTAACCGGTCTAGATCTTCATCTTTACTTACACGCGTATCATCTGGTATTGGAGCATCTGTCGATTTCATAACCGTATCCAACTGGTAGTTCCGCATCTTTTCAAATAACTGGAGCGGTTTGTTCTTTGGAGCTGACAGTAAACACCAACGTGCGTCGTAGTAATAGACTTTCCATAGATCGTCGCACGTTAATCTTGGTTTCACGTGTTCTTCTCTATAGAGCACAATGAACGGCACCTCTAGCTGTTGATTACGTCTACAAGCTAGGGCTTGCTTGATCTTTCCCCCCGTATGTGGTGGCTTACAATAGCGGTCTCGACCTCCAACATCCGTTGATCTCTCTTGTTCGGAAACAGTTGATTTACAAAACGCCTGTTTGTAAATCCATTCAGCTTCATCTTGTAGCTCGTTGGGTCCCTCTGGAACAGGCGTAACAGTTTCCCTGTGACTACGTTCAGAGCGGCGTTCAACATCGTCTTCGTCGTCGAATAGCTGTTCGGCTATAGCCTCACGTGCTGAACCTTCATCGACGTGCTGTTCCTCTCCATCACTTTCTTCATCCTGTGTACGACGCAGACGCTTGGAACGCTTTCTGCCTTCGACTTTCAAACCAAGATTCTCTTCAATAAGGTCACAGTCGTCGTCTTCCAGTCGGTCGTCCAACTCGTCATCATCATTGTAAATCCGTTTCAGGGAACGGCCTGAAGCATCAGTGTCTTCATCATCACTGCCGTGCTCTTCAATCGGGTTATCATCGATGAAATCCTTCAGTTCTTCACGTAACACATCATCGTCAGTTTCCTCCTCTTCCTCACTGCTGTCGGCCATAGCTTTGCTCTTCCTGAGTTTCTTCATTTCATGTGGCTCCAATTCCTTCTCATCCTCAGCTTCTTCCGGTTCCGAGTCCCAGAATTCTTTCATACACTGCCTTTGGGCACCCAATTTTGCATTAAACTCTGCAGCCCACGCATCCAATTTTGCAGCTCGCACGTCCAATTTTGAATTAATATCGATAGCTTGCGCGTCCAATTTTGCCATCATAATCCTGAACATCTCCGAAATGTCCAACGGTTGCGAACTCTTCTCCGAATGTCGATCTGCCATCGTCACAATATACTTCCACAGACTTATTTATTTCACCAATAATTAATCCCACTTCTGACACCAATTGTAGCGAGTTTAGGGTTCGCTGGATTAATTATTTTAAAATAAATAAGAGCCGTTAAATCGATTTTGAATTAATGTGACACTTTATTAGTCCGTTAATAACAACCGTTACTTTTTACCGTACACATAACGATTTCTTCGCTTATCGCTTCCGTAATTATCGCGTATTTTACTTCTTCACTGCTTACTCATTACTTATTACTTCCGCACTTATGGCTTGCTTCACTTTCTACTTCTTACTCATCTCCATCGTCTGTGTGCGACGTATTTATACCGTTCCCTCATTCTGATTCGGCGTTTCGTTTCCATCCATTCCATAATCTCGACTTTTCTATTCCAGTTTTCCAGTACTTCCTAAAATAATCTAGTACTTTGTTTCGGACTTTCTCGAAGATTCCAGTACTGATTGTCATATGCGTCACAATATTATTCCAAATAACCAGTTTGGTTTTAAAGCTGGTCATGAAACCGCACATGCCGCAGCTAAACTGGTTTCAGACATTCAGTGGCTAAAATCTGAAACAATGCACAGGTGCCTGTTTGATTGACTTGGAGAGGGCCTTCGACACCGTTTGGCTAGAAAGGTTATACTTCAAGCTAATGAGACTGGGCATTCATAAACCACTACTGTATATACTATACGACATGTTGAATGAAAGGAAATTCGTCGTCAAAAGTGGCAATGTGACATGACATGACCAACATTACTTACCAAATAAAAAACGGTCTGCAACAGGGAGCGGTGTTATCTCCGATCCTTTTTAATATTTACACTAGCGACCTGATAAGGTCTCTTCATCAGGCTATTGCGTATGCAGACGATCTGATAATATATAGAATAGCTCCAAAAATTGATTGTTTGTTTGCAGACGCATTTATTCTTTTTTATGTTTTACAATTTTAGTCTAAATGCTAAACCGTCTTAATAATTTTACTACATAATGCAATTTACTGGCCTTCACAAGCACTCTAAATTATACAATATTATATGCTTAATTTATGCCTTTCAGCTTACATTTTCTTTTATTTATTCTTAATATAATACACATACATTATAAAAAAAAAACTATTATCTTAGAGGTCTACCCCTTCTTCTTTTCGAGGCATTATGACAAAAAAAAATAAAGATTTTTTTTTTTTGAGGATGTAAAAATTTTAAAAACAAAATAATAACTGCGCTCCAAAAATTGAAATCATTAACGGATTATTACAAGGGGATTTCAATGATTTTCAGCGATACTGCGACAACTAGAAACTCAAAATCAATATACAAAAGTGTGAAACCATCCTCTTTAGAACACCACTGGCTGAAGCTAGCAGGGACACCAGGAAAAACTGGCGAAAGCTAGCTATTATGGGACCACACCAACAAACACTGGAAACCAAAAATGTAGTAAAATACTTAGGCATCTGGCTGGATCAGTATCTATATTTTAACAAACATGTGGAAGCTGCGCTGGCCAGGGCAAAGAAAGCTTATGCTATCACAAAAAGATGTTTCATAGTAGTCAACTTGACAGACGTTGATTTATCACGTGCGTCGGTCGGGTATAGACAAACGAATATGTTATAATCGAGAGGTTGCGCACACAGATGAAGAACGCCTGCAGTTCAGTAGGGCAGTAGCACAGAATGACCCAAAAGACACGAATAAGCAACACCAGTGATTTTGGAGGCTGAGTGGCAATTAAAAACCTGTTTCCATATAAAACTGTCAAAAAAATGGAAGTAATAATAATAATAATAAAAAAAAACCCAACAAACAACGGAAAGCTTACATAGATTTAGCATTTCGAAGTCTTGATATTAGATTTAGGATAGAGTTAAGGTAAAAAAAAACAAAAAAAATTAGTTTAGTATTTAAGTTAGATATAAGGAAAAAAAATAACAACAACAGAGTTTTTTCTGTTCTTCATTTTCTTTGTATCTATTTAAGTGCCATAACAAAATAATCATAATGTCGAAAGACAAATTTTCATGATTTAAGGGTACATTCTCATCAGTTGGGTCTGTTGTATTCCAGAATACTACCCTTATTAAATTTAACACTGAATCTCCTAACACATCCTTAAAAACTTCACTTAACATATATTACATTCTCACTTAATACATACCATTCATAAACATTCACAATATTACCAGTTACAACACACTTAATAACCTGCACCTTTTTATTTATTGAAAACATAGCAACTTGGATTTTCGTCCGAATTGAATGTGAAAAGTCACAGAAAAAAAAAAGGAGAATAGAGAAAAAATTCAGTTCATAAAGTTCGTTCGGATTAAGTTGAACGTTTTAAACAAACCTTAGAAATGTATAAGAAATCAATATACATATATATAAAGTATACTTCGTCTTGACCTGTGAAAATAAATGGGTTTTCCAGTTAGTAAATTTCTGGTTGCAACCATCGAAGAAACATACGTATGAAGAAGATACAGAGAAAAATTGAATCGAGACGGAGTTTGATTTCAATAACAAATGAAAAAAAGGTGAACGTCAAAGTGAAAAGTGAAAATAAAATGAAACCAGATGAAAATAATGAAAAGAGTTAAATTTTAAACATTTTAATTAAAACTTTCATATGTAGACAAATTTAAATAAAACCAGAAAAAAAGTTAATATGCAGTGAAAATTGGATCTAGTTATCACTAATTCAGTGCGTTGCAACCGGTTTTGTCGGAGTGGTATACAAGAAAGGAGAAAAAATTGGTTAATTAAATTTCGCCAATCTATAAAAGGACTAGAGGATAGAAAAAACTTAATAAATCTTCGCCAGTGAAAACGGACGTCAACACTGGTGGCAGCGGTGGGATACAACCAAAGGATCCCAAATAAAAAAGAAGAAAATAAGAAGAAAAAAAAAACAAGAAAAAAAAAATTTTTTAAACAAAACAAAATTTAAAAGAACAAAAAAAAATGTTTATAAGAAGAAGAAAAAAGTAAACATAAAACAACGAAAAACAAAGTAAACAAAAAATTTAAAACAAAAAAAAAAGTGAACACAAGAGAAATAACCAAATAAGAAGAAGAAAAAAAATTTTTCAAGAAAAAAAAAAAAAAAACCAGACAAAACTACGAAAAAAAAAAAACATAAAACAACGAAGAAAAAAAACATAAAACAACGAAAAAAAAATCCAGCAAAAGACCAGGATATTCAACTTCTAGGGCGTGAAGTCTGCCTGGCAAGAATAACAAAATAATATAAAATAAAGAAAGGAACACAAAGAGGAACTCTACGACACAACAAAGAAGAAAAAAAGGGACAACAATAAGAAATTCAACAAGACTTCTATCAACATCTAGAGTAGTAAGAAATTTTTTCAATATTTTGTTTTTTCTCTCTTCCTTTTTTTTTGTAGGAATATTTTACTTGGATTTTTTTCCTTTTTAAAAAAAAAAAAAAAGTGTTTTCTCGATAGAAATTTTGAAAATTCTCTTTTCAGTTTTTTTTCGACGACATTTCCGTTTCTTTTCCTTCTCGTCGAAAATTTTCTTTCTTTTCAGTTTTGGGTCCAAACCATATCGTTTCCATATATATATATTGAATAATAACATAAAGGCAATTTTTCCATAACCATATTTTTAAGTTAACCATATTTTAAGAATTGAATTTTCGCCATACATTATTTTAAACTTTCACTATTACGAGTCCATATTACACGAGACAGGCGGCTAGGCAGGGGGAAGAACAAATCCACTATCAACCGATACACATTAAACCCCCTGAAATGGCTCTCTCTGTCGGAATTTCTGATGTTTTCAGAATCGTCCCTACCTTTGACGGGAAACCCTGCGACTTAGGTAAATTTATTTCCGGGGGAGACGTTTTATTTAGATCCATAAAGAAGGCAGACCCGGATATATACGAGACGTTTTTAGATCTAGTCAAAAATAGACTAGAGGGTCATGCTTACGATCTGATCAGGTATAGCAAAATCGCTAAGTGGGAGGATTTAAAAGATAAACTCGAATCGGAATATAAAGAGGAGCAATCTCGGTCGACGGCACACAATGAGTTGATTTCTCTGAAACAACGCTACAGAGAAACCGTCCGGGAATACGGCGATAGAGTCGCGAATGCTCTAAGGACTCTAAACTCTGCCACGTGTGAAATAACAGCAGACGCGGTGGTTAGGGAATTCTTAATGGAAGAAAACAAAAAATTGGCCGTACAAACATTTGAAGATGGACTAATGAACGAACAGCTAAAGATACTAGCTAAAGTCCATGGGGGAAATAATTTAAAACAGTCGATTGCACATGTAGTATCACATGGTGCTCGAATGGACAACTCTCCCAGGTCATATCAATATAACGAAAAACCTACATTCAATAGTATAGTCTGCCAAACCTGTGGTAAGCCAGGGCATACACAGGACACATGTTATCGGAACATGCAATCCAACTTTTTTCCGAATAGACAACCCATAAAAAGGGAATATAACATTGTATGTAATTTCTGTGGACGGAATAATCACACAGAGAATGAGTGTAGATACAAGATATCTAGGAATGGATCGGCTTCAACAAATTACCAACAAGGTACAACAACGCGTAACCCATTCCGAAATAATCCTACAAACTCTGAAAATCGTTTTGGTGAAAATTCTAGGACCACCAATATACAAAACGATAGACAAAATGTTCACTTTTCTCGGGTGCAAGAGTCGGAAAACGAGGCCTGACGCCAACCAAAATTGATGGAAGACAGACCAAATTTTTCTGTTTACAGCATTAGATCTTTGGAAATAAATAACGACCATTTTAATGAAGCTCCTAGCCAAATTTACCCTGAGCCCACATACTCCTATAAACCAAGCCATATAAACGAAGATAACCCTGTCCCTAATATAAAGACTCCGATTCATACTCCCATTCTGGAAAACAATTCAGCAACACAGACTGAAAATCCGAAATTTTCAGCAGTATTAAAGACTGAAATCGCTAATATCTCAGATATCCCTATTGACAACGCAGACACTTCAGCAACCAAGACTGAAAACTCAGCAGTATTAAAGACTGAAAATTCGGATCCTGCAGAAAATATACAAACAGAAACCCCTAATATTCCGGCTATCCCAATAGACAACCACGGCACTTCAGCAACAAAGACTGAAAATTCAGCAGTGTTAAAGACTGAAGACCCAATAGTTGCAATAAAAGTCGAAACCCAAGTCAGTTCAGCAGCTAATACTGATGAACAAATCTTTTCAGCAGCAAAGACTGACGGATTAAATGTTTCTACAGCAGATATAACTGAAGAAATAGTTCAAACAGCAAATAGGACTGGGAACCAAGATGTTCTAACAGCTAATAAGTCTGAAGAACTATTCGAATCAGTAAATGAGACTGAGAAACTAAACGATCCATCAGCAGTGAGTAAGACTGAAAAGGTAGACGTTCCGACAGCAGTTAAAGCTATGGACAATGACAACACTAAGCCGAAAACAATAAATATTTTAAACAACGAAAACAAACACAAACACTTACTCAAACACGAAATAATAAAAAATGAAAATAATAATTTAACTAAAATAGGTATTGTAAAGAGTAACTATATAAATACATTACAAGTCTTTTTTTTCAACAATAAAAATTTATTCCAATGCAAAATACAAAAAAATAAAAGGTTACACCGTCATTTAAATTATTTAAGATCATTTTTCAAGAAGATTTTTGGTAATAATCATCTTTATTCAATCATCATAGTAATAGGCCCAGAAAGGTTTTGGAAACTTTTCCATAAATTTAAGGAAAAGATAAACACATAACAAATGGCCTTTGTTTTATTATTCAATATATATGAAATAATCTAACAATTGTAGGAAATGACGGAAATGAAAAAAAAATAAAAAAAAAAAATAAAAAATAAAAAAAGTTAATGAGGGGGACGAAAGAAAGAAAATTTTAGAGGTAATATATATTGGAAATTTTAGAATTTATATATATTCGAACGGAAAAGGAAAGAAAGGAAATTTTAGAGGTAATATATGTATTGGAAATTTTGGAATTAATATATATATTCGAACGGAAATGAGAATTTTGAAACAATAATATTAATATTATATAATTAATATAATAAGTAATAATAACTTTTGGATAAGAAAACAAAAGGTTCCAAGGAGAAATATTTAAATTTAGTTAGGTAATATGTAATGTAAATAGACTATTTTGACTATTTTTCTAGTGTTAAGAACTTTTTGATTATTGAAAAAATTTAGTTAATATATAATGTAAATAGATTATTTTTCTAGTATTAAGAACTTTTTGATTATTGTAACCTTTGATGAAAGATTAATTTTGAAAACCTTTGTAATGTAATTGAACGAAAATCCAAGTTTTTAATTAATCTTAATTTAATATATAGTTACTAGAAAATTATTCTCTTCAAGGATAATTTTCTTTCTCGAAGAAGGGTGGGATGTTGTATTCCAGAATACTACCCTTATTAAATTTAACACTGAATCTCCTAACACATCCTTAAAAACTTCACTTAACATATATTACATTCTCACTTAATACATACCATTCATAAACATTCACAATATTACCAGTTACAGCACACTTAATAACCTGCACCTTTTTATTTATTGAAAACATAGCAACTTGGATTTTCGTCCGAATTGAATGTGAAAAGTCACAGAAAAAAAAATAGAATAGAGAAAAAATTTGAGTTCATAAAGTTAGTTTGAGAAGGAAGTTTGAGAGTTGAGTTTGTTTTGAGTAGAAGTAGAAGTTACAGTTGGATTTAGCAGTTGTAGTTAGAAGTTTGATTTATAAGTGGAATATTGAAAGAAGACGTTTTAATTAAGAATTGTAAAAGCAGTTAAGTTTGAGTGTTTAAAATAAATACGTAACTAATATCAAGAGAGAAGGAAAAGTTTTTCTTTGACCATTGATTCTATCGGAGCTACTCAACAATGAAACGCGACTTGATGAAAGAAACAGAAGTAAAGATAAAATAAAAGGTCCCCGCTCTTCCCTCATCAGAGGAAGCACGGCGCCGGACCTCAACAGGTCGAATTTTGGTCAACATTTTTTTTTTGCGGAATTCGATAGCTATAACTGCCTAGAAAATCAGGTTAAATGGAAAATTTACGAAGTTCGTAACGGTTAAAAAGTTATGAGCCTCCGAGCCGACTGAGTCAAAGCATGTAGCGAGCTACACGCGTTTTCTGGAAAACAAAACTGTGATAACTCAGTCAATTTTCAACGAATCTTAATGTTTTTTTTTTCTTAAATACGCGTAATTGAACTCTCTATCATAATTATGCCGATACGTTGTAAATTGATTTTTTTATAAACAAAAAAAAGAACGAAAACATTCATTAAAAGCGCACATAAACTTCAAAACGTCGCCATTTTGTTATTTTTTGATAGATTTCATTTTTCGTGGTTCATGCCATAACCACACTCATACTAACCAGATAAATCTTATGACCTGTAGGACAGTCGCCATCGAGGTCCTTTATTTCGCAGCGGTCTAAGGCGCAACGTGCCGCTACAGCGGCGTTATCATGAAATTAATTGAAAATTTTTTAAAAGCTACTTAAGAGTACAATAAATATACTGTGAGCGTCAAAAGAAAGTGTACACCTATGAACTGCATTTTTGCAACCCTGTTAAAGCAAGGGGGTTCGATCTTTTAGTAAAATACTTGTTATTTTTTAAGGTAGTTTATTTTCAATGAATTGTCATAAAAACTTAACAGAAAATAATAAAGTAAAAATACAATAAAAAAAATATAGAAAAATAGTTCAGTTTTTAAGCGTCAAAAAAAAGTGTACAACTTGCCACACATACTGTGCAACTTTCCGCTTATCGGGAAAACAACCGTTAAATTTATTTTGTTTTCTTTACAACTCATAACTAATTGATTAAAAGTGTTATTGAGTTCATTTCCATCGAAAGTTGCTTGTTCGGTTGGGATTTTTTGCCACTCTTCAACTAGAATTGACTTTAGTGACTCTCTGTCTGAAATGTTCCTCTTTCGGATCTGCTTATCCAGATACTCCCACAAATGCTCGATGGGGTTTAAGTCTGGGGATTGCGGAGGGTGATCCAGTTGCTTAGGTGTACGGTAAAGTCACCATTCCTTGACTATTTTCGATGTGTGCTTGGGGTCGTTGTCTTGTTGGAAGACCCATGAATAACTTAAACCCAGTTTCGCAACACTACTTGGCAAATTGTCTCTTAAAATATTAAGATAATCTTCTTTTCTCATTGTACTGTCAATAGAGACGACGTTCCCAACTCCAGATGACGCCATACACCCCCAGACCACTACCGAACCGCCTCCGTGCTTAATTGTTGAATTTAAATTTTTTTGTTCAAATTCAGTTTTTTTCGTTCTCCATATTTTTGGTGGTTTTATTGAACCAAAAATCTCAAATTCGCTCTCCTTCATTTCTGGGGAAATGTTCTCTTTAGTGGGGTTGTAAAAATGCAGTTAAATGCTGTACACTTTCTTTTGACGCTCACTGTACCTGAAAAATCGCGTGTCTAGATTTATTACTTTCCTCAACAAAAAAAACATGAAAATAGCCTTTTCGGGCTTACTGATGAGAATGTACCCTTAAGCGTATGCATGTAACTTAGAGAGTCCGCAAGGAACCAGTAAGTTAAGAAATAAGATAACATAAGCTAGAGTTTAATCATTTTCGTCTAGCGAGTAAGTAAATTATAATAATAGGAAGAAATAAAAAATGATATAAAAAAAAAAATAAAAAAAAAGCATCAAACAGAGCATCAAATTTGTTAAAGGATGCGTTGCTATTCAAGTTTGGGCTTCTGTAAAATAAGCAGTAAAGTATGATATGCCTACGAGCGTGAAGTTTTAGCCAAGAAAAATTAAATTCTGGGTTGGAGCAGAGCCCATATTGAAGCAGAAGCTGATAAACAATATCACTTCGTATATATGTGGCTATACCACGATGTGGAAAGAACAGAGGCACTAAGTTGTGTCCAAGTAGATTAAAATCAGAAAGATGTGTATTAGTTATTACCTGGGTTTCATTGAGTACAAGGGTTGCTGGTTTTTGGTTAGAAACGTGGGCAGACACAGAGGAGAAATTGGATCTCAGGTCGCGAATGTTATAAAGATCTACGCAATATTGCCGTTCCATCGAAATGGCCATGTGGGTTGTTTTCGCTAGAGGCTTCGGCACGGACGCAGGTTGATCAAAAAGCCACTGATTGATCCCCGAGAATCGTTACGAAGCACACTGTTCTTCACCAAGGTTCACCAAATCGTACACCACAAAAATAAAACGCAGGAGCTTGTTGTTCCCTTATTGATAACTATCGGTAACTTAACCTTCACAAGAAAACTTTATTAAATTGTACCTCTACAAGAACTCTTAAAACTGTCTATAATAATTGAACATCCGCGGTAAAACTTTATTAAACTTGAAACTCTACAGGAACATTTAATTGTCTTTATCAATGATACATTCACAGGAAAACAATGTTAAACTTGAACTTTACAGGAACATTTAATTGTCGACATTAATTATACATTCGCAGTGACAACAATATTAAACTTGTACTTTACAGGAACATTTACTTAAAACTTGTATATTAATAGAACTCGCGAGAGACAACTATATGGCGCGTCAAAGAAAACTCCACTCGTATTGCGCGTGTGTCGACTTAGGGGAACGAAATCAGACTCTGGTGGTGCTGGGCGACATTGACCCAGCTTCGGGGATTGCGATGAGTTTCCACGCACATAATCGCAGGGGAAACAATCTTTCCTTCCCCCCAATGACCAATGAAAAACGATTTGCATCTCATTGGAAGGTTCTCATGAACAATGTCCAGAATAATTGGATGTCTTTACCTTGGAAGGCAAGACAATGACATGCCTTGGGCGAAGGGAAGGAAAAAAAAGGAAAAAGGAAAAACACATATGCCGCAGGTCAAACATGTTGATCGATGTATGGACCGGACATATTGCCGCCGTCCGATAGAGATAGGTTTCATGATTGATGTTAAGTCAATAGAGCCTTTGCCGACGATGGCTAAGCACAGGGTAGATGGGATAATGTTTACTTAAAAAGTAACGAGGGACATGGTTATGAGGGCAATGTTTTGTTTATCACATTGCCGATGCGTATAGCGTCATTTGATAGTTCCTTGCATGTAGCATATCGTCGGTCACTGGGTCGAGTGCATGTTTACTCAAAACAACACTCGATCGATAGTAGGTAAGTAGCTATGGCTACTCTGGGATTTGTCTATCTGTTATGGGGTTATTTAACAATTTATATATATTAAGAATATATATTTAAGTAATTTTAAGTTATATTGGGACTTACTGTGGGTTTGACCGTTGAGCGGTCGTTGGAGAAGCTGCTTGTCAGCAGTTGGTGGTTCTGTTGCTGTCTGCGACTGGTTGTAGGGGGCGTTGATGGCTGCTCCTTTGTTCAGCTTCGTTGTGTTGTTCTTATCGGTTACTTTGTCAAACTGAAGTTCAACTGATGGTGCCTCGTGCGTAGTTTAACGTCGAATGAATTATTTATTTTTTTCGCCGTTGACGTTTTATTTTATTATTCGACGCCAACGCCGGTTTTTATTATTTTCTCTGCCAAGTAGAATTAGCATAAAGTAGTTTATGCAAATTAACTACTTGGCGAGTTGTTCTCCGTTTAAAGGTAAAGGGGGAACCTAACGAAAGGGGATTAGTGGATGTTGGGGGGACCTGGACTCAAGGTCGGTCCGTAACATATCTAAAGATCGACCAGTGACAAGGGTGAACATGTCATGCAGCATGTGAGGAAATGCTCCTCGTCTCTGCATATTGACATGTTCCATGTTTATGCCGGTTATCTGAAAGGACAACTAAATTGCATTTCAGTTCATATACGCATCAATTATAATGTAGGCAGATTGCCGACTTCCCATCGGCCGATTTGTCAGATGTGTTGTTTGTGTTAAAAAAAAAAACTAAAATTCCTATAGGCGGCCAGCAATGGTTGCGCTGTAGGTTGTTGATTATACAATCGACCGATGGTTCAGCGGTGATGGGAATAAACATGTCATGCACATGTAAGACGAAATGCTTCTTCGCATCGAGCATTGGCCTGTGCATGAATCGATGCTGTTTACCTGATGAGGTGGCCGCATTAACTTTCGGGGTTTATGATGCGTTGGATGCTGGTGAAAGCCCGATGTCATGGCAAGATGGTAATCTTGTCATTAACCTACATTTCAGGAATGCTTAAATAGGTGCAGGAACTTGCAATTGGTTGGGTAAAGCGACGAGGGGTTCTTCGGGCGCCATGAAGAATCCCACAGCCCTACACAGAAAACCAGTACCGCCACGGGAAAGGATGCAAGTCAGGACCAGCCATAGATAAGCGAAAGCAACCACTACAGGTGTTATGCCCTTGTAGTACGTACCCCACTACATCCGTGCCGAAATCCAGGTCGCATCTCTTTCATAACCAATACAATGTCAATCAGACACCAAAAAATCTTCAAAGATTATAAAGCAATTGGGAATATCGCAGCCTAGGGGACGCAAACAGAGGTGTGGAAATGAAGAAAACAAGGAATGGAAAGGGTGGAGGGTTTTCCCGCACTGCACATCACTCGCGTATATATCTTCGCGCTTTTCGCACTACTAAGACGCATGTGTGTAGATCCATTTATCCGCTTGGGATTGCACAAAACTTTGCGTTTTACTCGGATTTGTTCCGTTTATTTGCTTAGGATCGCACAGTAAAACTTGTCCCCCGACGTACTCAAAACGGATTGCACAGCTGATCCGATGGCATGGATCACGAGGCAGAAGCGCACGTGCTGTCTCGTCGGCGGTCAGAACTCGACGAAATATCGATGGTGTAACGCAAAAAGGGCCAATCTGATGCAGATTGGCCCTTCTTGCGCTACACCATCGATATCTGTGATTGACCACTCACGTGCTCACTTTAAGACGAATTTTAATACATCATGCACACCGCCCTTGAGTAGGGCGCTAGAATATACTTACAGCTAGGCCGCCTTACCGTAAGAGGCGACTAAAACCCGAGTGGTAGGTGGGGTCCCAACGCCAACCCTATCAAGCTATATGCTCCGCGAAATGGTCGGGAGAAATCCCTTGCCATCTTCGGAGCTTGGCTGATGGGCTGGTTCGAGAAATGTTTGGTTTAGGTGGTAATTCGGTACCAAGGTGAGATACCATCCCATCACGCGGTACATTCCTCGATACCGTCGGGTTAAATTTTCGATTATGTTTCCGGGCTGATGGCCCGGACTGAAATAGAGATAAGTCATGTTGGTACCTTCTGAAACAAGGATGTTATGTTGTAGTATACCACACACTTAACACACATTTAAGGGGGTATTCTGGCCTAGAAATTTGAAAAAAACATTTTTTTTCATATTTTCAAAGCTTAACCCTCTAAGAATACAGGTAGTCCCCGACTTACGACCGTTCGACTTACGACTAGTCGCATTTACGACCATTTTTTTTCCAATTTTTTTCATAGAAAATAATTAAAGAAGACAAATATGTAGTTGCGGGGAATCCCTAAAATATATGAGAAAAATTAAAAAAAAAAACAAAGTAAAAAAATTCGAATTACATACATATTTCAGTACAAATAATACATTACATTAGCTAAGTCGGAATTTTTTTTATATGAAATTCGACTTGCGACTTAATCGGCTTACGACCGATGACCAGGAACCTATCTCGGTCGTAAGTCGGGGAATACCTGTATGTCTTTAAGAGGATTTTAGAAAATTCAAATTATTTGCGGAGGTATGGCTGTTTTGCTGACGCGCCGTCTAAAACGGCTCGGCCGGAACGAATCGAACAAATGACATTAGGGACTTTCTGTCAACCTGCGACCCTGTTTCCTCGTAAAACCTTTATATATATATTGAAATACAATAACCGAAGGTAACCTTTATGTATTTTTAAATTATTTTTTATACTTAATGTGAGCTTACATCCAGTTGCGAACAGTTGAATTCTGAGCTGAGTAAAATACAAATATTTCAAGTGATTTCAAGTGAAATGGATCGAAAATCTTTAGCGAAAAGGATTACGCGTCCGGATCGAAGTAAAAAAACGTCATTGAAATTGCTACGTTTATTGTTGTTTGCATATTCAATGAAGGCTACATTCCTCTTTTAAAATGATCCTTATGGGAGTCAAAATTGGCCCAGAAGCTTATTCATTCGCTGGGAAACGAGACAATGCCCGGATTGACCGCTCAGAGATACGAGCCTCTAAGGCATCAAAGGAGGCCAGAACTGCTCGGTTGGAAGAGAGAAGCGCGAAAGATGCTTATTTCGAAGTCGAGAAAGGTCCAATGTATGCAGCAGGAATGGCAGATTGAATAATCGTAAGCCTAAAATATCATTTCACGACTTAGACTGCGAGAAACTTTAAACGCGTTTTTCTCGAAACTGTCTTTTTTAAAACAATACTCACGATTTTTTAAGTTCTACTGAACCGATTTACTTCAAATTTAGTATATGTCTTCTTTATAGGCTTTTCTATTGCATGAACTATCCCCAAATTTCAATGTTAACTATTTTTTAAAAATTCGAAAAACTAAAAAAAAGTGGTACAAAAACAAATTTTTTTTTCAAGCAGTCGCCATTTTGTTAAAAAAAAACATTTTTTTTTTCAACTTTTTTTAGTTCCAACGATAGAAGCATTTCTGTAAATTAATAATCTTTTTTTTTCAGCTTGCTAGGAGGGTTGAATCGTGGGTATGGTCGCGTGCCAACTTTTTGAGACCCCCCACTTCATCAGCTGCTACCTTTTTGAATTTTGAATTTTTTGCTTTCAATTTTTGTTACTGTATTCCTGAAATATTAATAAACATCCTATAAAAAATGAATAGTAAAAATATTGATTGCTTTTTTTTACAGCACTTCAAAATTGCGTTAAATTCGTGCGTCTAGACCAAAATACCACTTTAAATCAAAACATACATTACTATTTTCAAACTTTATTATTACAATCCTTGTTACTATCCAACACTATGTTCAAACTTTATTATTACAATCCTTGTTACTAGCCAACAGTATTTTCAAACTTTATTATTACACTCCTTGTTACTAGCCAACATTATTTTCAAACTATATTATTACAATCCTTGTTACTAGCCAACACTATTTTCAAACTTTATTATTACACTCTTTGTTACTAGCCAACACTATTTTCAAAAAACACCCGACACCTTTTCCGATCGTCTCGGTCAAAAATCCCAAACCAACTCCCCCTTTTTCCCTTCGTCACTCCGAACGAAGACTTTTTTTCCGTGCAGATCGAAGGACATGTCCTTTTGTCTGCATGGCCGTTTTACCAACCGCCATCTCCTTTCTTTATCTTTCCCGGCTTAGGATCAAAAGAGGAAACACAAAGAAACAATCAACAGAGGATCTTGCTAATACGAGGGTTGCCTCTTATGTTTCGGGATTTGGCAACCCTAGTGTTGCAATCCGGCAATTGACAGCTCTGTCGTAAAGTTGGACATTTTTGAGGTTATACGCACTCAGAACATTTTGACATACGAGCGCTATTTGTGTTGTTTACAGTAACTTAAAAGATTCATCTCGGCCCAAATATGGAATTAAATCGTCAACATTTTCGTGCGATTATTTTTTACAACTTTCGGCGTGGATTAACTCAGCAACAGTGCATGGATGAACTTAACCCTTTGCACTCGGGGCCGTTTTCGTGCAGGCGAACCAGCAACTCGAGACGTTTCGTAGCGCTTTTTGGTGCATTTACTATCTCTGACGTAAAATGATTACACACAAAGTAACACACAAATCTTTTATATTTTAATGTTTAATGTATCTTTACAGTTTTACGAAGATAATATCTTAAGCATTAGTCCTTGTAATTGAGCTTTGTATGGTATTTTAGAAAACAATTGCCTAGATGTATGCCCGGCTTTTCGGGACAAGTATCACAATAGTATGTAGTTTAATGTCTTTTGCCATGTTCAGTCCTTTTAGAACACACTTTGCAATCCTTCCTAACTCCTGTTAGGATGATATGCAGCTTTCCATCTAAGCGGATGTGTTCGGAACTGGAGGTTGATGTTGAAGAACTACGGCGTGTCTGACGAAAATCTGCCGTCAATTGCTGAACTAAAGTTTTCGCATACCGCAAGTGACTAAGCGGCTGTTCTCCTCTCTGTTGTTTTTATAGAGTATATATGAATTTATTGAGCACATCTCCAGACCCCAAAAAAACAGTTTACGCCACCATTTCAATGATTTCCGTAAGAAACAGTACGTTCCGGCCAATTGATCTGCACGATCGACACCACCCATATGTTTTATATAATTTATTACAACATTAGGCTTCTTGACAGTAAGTTCAACACCACCTCGTAACATTCTTCTCACAGAACTCATTCCTGCATTGTTCCAATTCGTCAAGCACGTGACAACCCTCTTGTCTTTCCATGATAAAACTAAGTTATTTCTTTTGCGGAATGCTAATGTTGATTTCGTACCAAATTTTGGTTTTTTTATTTGGTTTGGCAAATGCTTCCTATTCGTTAAGATTGTTCCTGTGTGGCATTTCAATTTGAACAACTCTTCAGCCAATATAAAGCTGGTGTAATACCGATCTGTGAACATATGGTGTCCTTGGCTACCAGGCAATTTTTCCAGTAGCATCGTATAAAGGTGCAGTGGTATTCTTCTTGATATCGGAAGGTCGGGCCTGATCAATTTCTCCGTGGTAAGACTTCCATAATAGGGAAGAATACCACAGATATAGCCAGTAATTGAGTCTGCCATTGTGTAGACTCTAATAACCCATTTAGTCGGTTTTTTCGGATTATATGTTATAAATGAAACCCAACCTTTGAATTTGATAGTGGACTCATCCACACAAATTTCTTCTCCCGGTGTAAAGTACCTCAAAAGTTTGGAATTGATATATACAAGAAAGCAGCTTACTAGCTGCAAACGTGTTCTTCGACCTGCATCTGTTGCTTGGATTGTTTTTAGATGAAGCATCCAAAAAATCTGGCTGAATCTGTCTCTAGTGAATATGTTTGAATAAAAAGGAATGTAACTGACATCATTACGCGACCAGTACTCTTGCAAATTCGCCAACGGCATTGTCCCCATATTTATTATCACTCCAATAAATGCCCACGTTTCTTCGGTAGTCACATTCTCCCAGTTTCGCCATAGTTTTGTGATAGCGTCCTGTTCTGTAACTTTCTTCTAGCGTAATTATTTGTTTCTGTAACTATTTCATTCACGAGTTCATCGGTAAAAAACAGTTTGAAAAAATCCAACGGTTCTTTCTTGTCTCCGAGTATGTGCGGTCCTACAGGAGTGTTGCCGGCTATAAACGATATTCTCGAGGGTATTTCTTCTGATTCTGGGCAACTAACCCATTCTGAACTGTCGGATCGTGGGTCCTCTGCAGCATCACTATTACTGTCACCTTCGCTGTCTATTACTCTAATCTTTCGACTTCTTACACCTCTTACTTCATCACTATCATCATCACTGCTTCTGTTCTCTCTATCGTCAAGCTCTCTGTGTATAGCTGTAATTTCCTCGTTTAGCAACTCTAAATCAAACTCATCTTCACTCGAACTTATTTCACTACTACGTTCCATGGTAATGGGGATTAGAAACTTAAACTTTTTTAGTGTTCTTGCCACGGCTGTCAAGTTCGAACTGAGGCCGAAAATACCGCCCGCTTCGTAGTTGCGTACTAATTTCAGATACGAAAGTCTTATCTCTGTTTGAAGGGACATCATGTTACACTTCATAAGATTATACAAAACCAGCGTAGGAACCGCGTCGAAGAAACAAAACGCAAACAGTTACCGTCGCGGATCGAGTTACCGCAGCAGTGAGACTCACCTCTCGAGTGCAAAGGGTTAATTCAATTTTTGGCGATGAAGCTCGATCAAGGACCAGTGTTTATCGATGGTATGGTGAATTCAATCGTGGTCGTAGTTCACTCCAAGATGAATTT
Organism: Microdon myrmicae; assembly: GCA_963931805.1. Classification (NCBI taxonomy): domain Eukaryota; kingdom Metazoa; phylum Arthropoda; class Insecta; order Diptera; family Syrphidae; genus Microdon; species Microdon myrmicae. The sequence continues at coordinate 135,829,887 of OZ007497.1, forward strand.
CGTGAAGGTCGTCCAAAATCAGTTGTTGTTCCGAAAACCATTGATGCTGTGAGCGAACTGAAATTGGAAGATCGTCATGTGACCTATCGTGAGATTGAGACAACCTTAGGTGTTAGTGGGACCAGCATACATTCAATATTGCATAAACATTTGACTGTCAAAAAAATTTGTTCGCGTTGGATCCCACACAATTTGTCAATCGCCCAAAAAAAGGCTCGTGTCAATTGGTCGAACCAACAAAAGTTGTTCACGCACGAAGCACTTCCAAGCAAACGGTCGCCTATTTTTTCGGGAAAACTGGACATGTCGCAACCGTACCACTAGAACAACGCAGAACAGTAAATTCTGAGTGGTACACAACCATTTGTTTGCCAGTTGTCTTCCAAGAAATCAGGAAAACCAACCGCCGAAGACGGATCACTCTTCACCACGACAATGCGAGCTCTCACATCGGCTGCGACAACTGCATTTTTGAGCACCCAAAACATTGATTTGATGGGTCATCCGCCGTATAGTCCTGACTTGGCACCGAATGACTTCTTTTTATTCACGTACGTAAAAAACAAACTGAGAGGTCAACGTTTTTCGACACCTGAAGAAGCGGTTGCTGCATTCAGAATGCATGTGTTGGAGATACCTCAATCAGAGTGGCAAAAGTGCTTCGACAATTGGTTCAAACGCATGCAAAAGTGTATAGATCTTCATGGGGAATATTTTGAAAAACAATAAAGTGATTTTCGATGATCAATATTTGTTTTTGTTCTCTAATCCCGAAATATAAAAGGCAACCCTCGTATACATTTACGATCCTCAATGTCGGTGGGCGATAAAACGAACGTGTGGTTCGTTTTATGGCAAGTTGTTTGTTTTAACTTGTGTAAGGAGAATGGAAAAAGATGTTGCCTGTGCGAAATGATTTCGGTAACCGACTTTTAAAGGATCATAAAATTGCAGACGCGCATTTTATGATTCGCAACAACTTTACTTGAAAGTTGGTCATCTGGTCCGCAGATTTGGTTCCAGGGGATTTTGCGTGTTGAACATATGGTTTGTTTACCACGTCTTGGATTTAAGTTAAATTCAATATGAGCAAATTGAATTGATAACACGATATTTAATGTATGGCCGATTAATGGCGGAGACTAGCTGCAGAGAGGTAGCTAAAACCGATTGGCGGTTTTTGAACGCAACAATCCTCCACCGCTTATAAAATGAGTATTATTCTTGGAAGAGGAATAATACTCCTTGGGCGCCGATAGGATACGTGTGTAGTATAGCGTGAGGTTTGTGTTTGTGACGGTTACACATTTTTTAATTGATATCTGTCCCTTTAATTTATTTTGATTTTGTTTAATTGAGTTGGGACTATTTTTCATTGTGTTTTACAAATTATTCGGCATATATTAATTTTTATATAATTGTTTTGTTTAATTTTAGATTTAAGTATACGGTATGAATGTGTTGGTTGCTTGTTTATATAATATCAGTGTTCTCGTTAACTAACATGTTTTTATATATGTGTTTATATATATAACTTTGTTGATTTGTTTTGTTAGGTGGTTTAAAATCTTTTTTGAATATCTATTTAAAATTAATCATTATGAGTTTTATATATTTTAACTAGTGTTTTATTTATTGTTGTGTTTTTCTTTTTCAATTTCTTAGCTATGTATTAAAATACCTACCTTTCAGTTGGAAGTTTACCTTGCAGCTTCCCAATGTTTGGATACTTCCAAACGGCTTCTGTAAGGTGCAAGTCTCTCGCCGATTAATCTTAGCCTCTAATTCTTTGAGACTATTTTTGCTAATCAGACTTATCTCACCGCCAGTGTCCACTACTAGAGTTGTGTTATTCTTAACACCTACATCTATCGGTAGCTGGACAGTTGGGACGTTGGTTATTGGCGAGCATGGGGTCCTAATGTGGTAGCTCCTTTTTACCACCAAGCATTTTGGCCTACTTATCCTTGTGTGGTCGTGAAGGGTGAGAATTTGTTGAAGGCTGGCATTGAATTCCCACTTAGCATTTCAATTTTTGTTGACAGGATCCTAGATTGTGGCCGTGTTGGCCATAGAAGTCGCACATCTGTCTTATATGCAGAATCCTTTTTCCCTCCCTTAATCGACAGCAGTCACAGACATCGTGATTTACTTGCTGGCAGTGTGTGCAAAAGGGTGTATTTTTCCGTTTTACACAACCTTCATAGGTATGTCCTCGTTTTGGCAGTAGCTGCAAGTTATTTTTGTTATGGACTTGGCTGCAAGTTATTATGATTATACTGTGTAATGGGCTGAATGCTTGGTAACCCTTCTACATTTGGAGTATTGGGCAATACAGTTTGTTCCAACTCGGTACCTAAAACCGGTTTATAGACCTCTGAAGATGCTATTGATGTATAAGAGAAAGAGGAGTTTATTGAAACCTTCGGAAGAATTAATGGCAGCTGACGTTGCTGGATTTGTTCCAATTCTAATGTCATTTCCATTAGGGAATCTGTGGGTACATCGCCCATCAACAATAAAAATTGTCGATGGTACGGATTTATCAGTCCCTTTTTATAGATGTTTTTTCCCAAAGTCATCTATTTGTGACTACGACTACAGATGCTGCGAGGTCGTATTTTGTTCCACGGCTTTCTGGCATTCCAATAGCAATTTCTTCAACCGCAACTAGAACAGGTTAACCGCTTCTGCAGGATTCTGCTGAGTAGCTAATAGTTTATTTACCAGGTCTTGATAGTTTTCCACTGACAAATAAACTTTCCTCAGCAGATCCTCGACTTCCTGAAAGGACGAGAACGGAGGGGACGCGAACAACGCAATACGCGTTCGGAAGCGAATCTGGCTCATGGTGTGCTGCTTATGCTCAAGTTGAGGCGGAACTGATGTGGTATCAAGCAGCGTTTGGCTGCAAAATGTGCAGCAAGTAGATTCGCTTTCTCTATTGGAGTGGTGACTGGTCTGTCATCGACTATAGGCGATGGAATGGATGAAGAGACCGAGTTTTGGATGTTCTTCACACATCCCCAGAAGTTTCTACTACCTGTGGGAGAGAGTAGTATTTTTTGTCTCACTCTCTGGTCATGCAAAAACTTTGCGCGTTGAATATACGCATTGCAGTTTTTTCTAGCTCTCTTAAATATTCTCCGGTTTTCCTCAGTAGGAAAATGAGGATGAGATTGAGATGGAGATTAGTTGTGCTAACAACTTCACAACCTTGGTGAATTCGACCGCCATATTTTCGAGTTTTACTTCATGCGCTTGCGAAACAATTATAGGTTGCTGTTCGGGGTGGGGTAAGAGTTAAGTCCAGATTGTTAAAATGCAGTTTCCTCTTACTTATCTTGCTCACTTTCCCTGATCATTGGGTTCCGCTTCGGTGTCGCTAAGGTGAGTTAGGTGGTTGGTCGCTAGAGTTGTGTCTTGGTTCGTGTTCCATAAACGTACAGCGATATGGTTGGGCGTAAGCCGGGTGTATAAATGGAGAGGGGGGTAAGGGTATTCTTTGAGAATTCTTTCGCAAGTGTTTGCAAAATTTATGAAGGCAAGTGGCTTTGTATATATATATATATATATATATATATATATATATATATATATATATATATATATATATATATGTATGTATTGTTTACTACAATGGAAAAGTTCCAATTATGCCTTGTATCTCTTGAAGTTGAAGAAAGAGGTGTTCTGAAAAGGATAGTTTCTGTTTTTTGGAAGTTAATTTTCATTTTCCAATCGTCACAAAAGCGCTAGATCACTAGTACGAACGTGGACTGACAAGTTTCCGATCTCAACGTGAAGATAGCGGCACTCGTCAATAAAAGCTAGTGAATGTAGTTGTGTATCTTTTGACAGTTACTCACCAAATGTTCAGCCATTTTGGATGGGTCGTTTTTATTTGACAGTCGTTTGAGTGAGTCGTATTGGAGAGAATGGGAGAATTCACGGCTCCTTGCTGTAAGCCATTTTTAATATAGAAAGTTTTATGGGAGATTTTGTCCCCAAATTTTACCACAAATCGCTTATCCATTATCATATCGTAAATGAAGTATGACAAATATTCGGGCAAATCAAGATTTGATAACTTATATACAAAACCTTCTAACCATACGGTATCGAAGACCCTTTCAAGTCAACCAAACATCCGCCTGTGCATTGTCGCTTTAACTTGTTCCACTGTATATCGGAAACAAATTTTGTAGCTGCATGAACTGTGTCGTGCCCCGCTCTAAAGTCAAACTGGTTGTTCGGAATGATGTCATTTTTATCACACCAGTTTATAAATGCTTATTTATGATTTTGTTGAATATTTTGCTAATGTTTGGAAGCAGACTAACCGAGCGAAGATTGGTGGGATTGTTACGTGCGGTTTCCATCACCACCATCATTCGATAATTAGTAATTTTAATATAATTTGTTTTAAAGTGGTCTGATGGTAAGGTGGTGGAGGAGTTGCACGATCCACAAGTGAGTTTTCGAACACGCCCCGATTCGGGTGTGGATCGTGCAGCTCTTCGAGTTCGAATTCGGTTTTCGAAGTGGACGTGAATGAGGAGCGGAAGAGAGAACAGGTGAATGTTTTTGATATACGGTTTTGCAATTCCGTTTTCGATTCGATGGAAGAAGGGCAGAAAAGAGTACGGTTGTTCGTCGTCCCGGTGCAGAATTTTTAGAGGAAAGAAAGGAGAGAAGCCCGTGCCTTTTTTTGTTTTAAAATTAAAAAGTAAAACTAGAAAATTAAAAAAAAAAGTAAGAGGAGTGTTTTCAAAGATACAATAGATTCCCAAAAGTGTTAAAATTGTTTGAAGAATTTTAAATATATCTCATAATTAATTGAAGTTCTCAGTGTCAGATTCTTTCAAGTGATTCGGTTGCCAAAATTTACCCTTCATATAAATCCTAACTCAGATATGACCCGAGTGTGAACGTGCAAAAACAATCAACTATAATTTTTTGTACAGTGTCACGAACATCTATTTGCAATTAAATGCTGATCACTGACCTGGAGAGCTGTGTCTAAAATACCAAATTGTTTCAATGGTGCCCATGGAAATAAAGGAGCTTCAATATTTGATCTATGGATTCTAACTAAATCATTCACCATTGAAAGGACTAATCTGGCCGAGAGCGGGAACACTGTACATTCCTGACCATTCCTGACACCAAGATTACAGGTAAAATTAAATTAGAATTACTTTTCTGTGGCAGAGACAAATACTGTCACAAATTGACGCTGCGGACAGCATTCGAGGAAGCCTGAGTCAAACTCGTAAGTGCTTGAAAAAAACTGTCACAAACTGGCACTGCGGACAAACCTTCCGGAGGGACCACGGCAGGTTTGGTTATTTAATTTTATTGTTCGCCGAGGCGATCGAGATTGATCGGCTGCACCAAATACTAAGTTCCGGTGCTCCATCGTGCTTTGGCTGAATTGCAGAGTAGCGGTCAACGGACAAATGTAGATACAATTTTTTTTTTTAGATAAATATTTTTTTTGTCTTCTTTTTCTTTATTTTTATAAACTAGTCACTACTGCTATTTATTTATTGTTAGTGTTAAGTGCGAATCATTTATCTCAGTAGCAATGTTTTGATTTTAGCTTTAAGTTAGTGTGGTTAATTTAGTTATCGATTGTTTTCATTGATTTTCATTTCATTCATTCATTGTAATGGAAAATTTTTTTTCTTTTTTTTGCTTTTCTTGCTCATTTGAATGGTGTAATATTGATTGTTAACTTTGGTTTGTCCAACGAAATTTTTTGTTTGGAGCCGGGATTCTGCTTTTCTTTCCTTTTAGGCTGCGTGTGTATTTTTGTTGTGTATATTTTTTGTGTTATTGCTACATCGTCGAGTCGAAAATTTTTTGTTTTCATTTCCGTGTTCTCTTCCTTTTCTCTCTCTCTCTCCCCTTTCTTGGGCGGTGTCGTTGTTGTTTGTTCCTTTTTGTTCTCCACACCCTTTCTGTTGGTTGATACTGTCGGCGACGAGGTTGCTTTTTCTCCGCGGGGTTTCCGAGATTGATTTTGTTGCCGGTGATAGTGAGGTTTAGTAGACGGCCTGCAGATGCAGACAAGGCAACGTCAAAGAGATGTCCGAGAGGGCACCCCTGCCCGGGCGCGGCCCGAGGCATTTCCCGAGCCGCCGGTTGACGGAGTGGATCCGGAGGCATTCCACGATTCGCGGGATGAATTTGTGGACGAGCGATCGCCAACGAGGCCCCCTCCCACCGTCAGTAAACAGCCGGTTGGGAGCATGGAGGACACGCCGATGCCCTCATATTTTAAACTGGGCCCGCAACCATGTCCTGTACGGACCATGTTGGGCACGGATAGGGTTTTCGACCTCGTGTCGAAGGCGGTCCCCATGTTTTCGGGACAGGAAGGCCCGGATACAGCCGAGAGACTCTCTTCATTTCTCAAGGGCTGTAGAAGGACCCTGGATGGGCTGGCGGTGGAAGAGGAACATAGATTCCTCCGGTGGCTGCCCTCTAGGCTGAGCGGCGAGGCATATCGAATGTTCGAAGAGAGACCACCCACGTCCTTCCTCGAAGCGGAACAGCGTCTTAGAGAGGCCTACGAACCCCGAGTGTCGTATGAGGAGTTGTGTGCACAACTCTCCAAAATGCGACAGCTTTCTTCTGAGGATGCCACAAGTTTCGTTTCCCGAGTGAAGCGGACCGTGGTACGGTGCGAGGAGACAGCTGAGCGCTTTTATGGTCGCCAAGGTAGGTCCGTCTTCGCAAGCCAGCTTGAGGGCATGGCCAAGCTGGTGTTGGTAGGGGGTCTGAGGGAGGAAGGACTAAACCACTTCCTCCTCACGTTGGGTAATGTCCCTTTTCGAAGCCTGGTGGACCACCTAATCGGATTTGAGCGAGCTCGTAGGGAAATGTTGAGGCAGGACGACCTGTTTGTGGATGCGCGGCCCGGAATCGCCGAGCGAGCGTCGGAGACATTAGATGTAGGACCGGGAAGTTGCTCGACCCTTTTAGAAAACCCATCCTCCGCTTTTATGGATTGCACCGCGGCGCCGGCGCCGGTTTTATCGAATTTAAATTCCCGGGCGGTGTCATTCGTGTTGCCGGCCGAAGAATCTGATAGTTGTCGACGGGGGGAGGATAGTTTCGTTCGGGAGCGGTCGTACGGACCTCTCGGTTATCGAGGGGAAGCTGGTGCCTATGCTCCGGCCTCCTCTGGCGAGGGAGCGTGGTCAAATACCGTGCCTTCCTTGAGCCGGAGTGGAGAGTCGCAGAGCTTGGCTCAGGGGACGTATGCGCCTCAGGATCGATCGGGTAGCGACAATCCGTTCAGGGATCCAGTTGGTCGATCGGCGCACCCCCTGGAATCCCAGACCATATGCAATTTTTGCCATCTGAGGGGTCACGTATACGACGAGTGTCTACAAAGACGAAACACTCCCTTCTGTCGCGAGTGTTGGCGGTATGGCCACGACGTAGTGGACTGCCCGGATCGTCCGACGAGGACGCGCGGTCCCCAGACTCCATACAGGGGTAGAGGTCAGCAGGGCGGATTCGCGCCGCAGTCTCAGCGGAGAGCCCTGCCAGAGCCGCAGCCCCCGTCTACGGGTGGCGGGCCGACGACATCAGGCCCCAGAGTATTCAGCGTCCGGTGCTGTTGTGAGTTTTGTGGCCGACAAGGTCACAGCTTGCGCGGGTGCGAATACAGGCAAAGGTGGGAACAACAACAGGGTTCCCAGGGTTCTCCCCACAAGCGGGACGCCGGAACAGCACCTGTTGCGAGCCGAGAGCAGGACACCCAAGCGTGAGAAATAGACGCAGAGGGTGTCGGAGACAGCGTCGGCGAAATCAGAAAGCCGGTAGTAGTCGCGCGGAGGGTATGGATTCCCGGAAAGTAGGTGGAGATGATAGGCGACGGTCCTCCGTGTCGAGCGGTGGCGGTAAGCGACCCGACTCCATGGACTCGAAGTCCTCGAAAACGGATGCGAGGCATGACGCCGTATCAGGCAGCGCGAGGAGCCGGGAATGGCGGCCCCGGCGCATTGGGCCTAAAGTGGGCAGAAAAAATAGCTCCTGTTCCGCTAGTTCGGAGTCCAGTGGGACTCCCGAGCGGAACATTCCTGAACGGAGGAGCGGAACATTGTGCGAGTTTTGCGGTCGACACACTCACAAGACGGCAGAGTGTCGACATAAGGCAAAATGGGAGTGCGGGAAACTCCCAAAGGTCGGGTCGGCAAGATCCAACCCGACCGCACTAGAAACACAACCCAGCTCCAGCTGTTCTCAGTTTTCGCCGACTCAGGTCCCGATTGTCACCCTTCCTTTAGACATTGGCCGTAGGAACCCTACGCGCCTAATCGTGGACACCGGCGCTGAGATCAGCCTGTTGAAGCTGAAGGCACTCCATCCTAGATATGGCATGGATGTGCATAAATCTACAACGCTCCAAGCGCTGTTTGTCAAAGGCAAGTCGAGGGGATGCTGCACTGGGAATTTCAAGTTGCACCATGAGATTCCCTGCAGTTTCCAAATAGTAGACTCCTTGCCGGGATTGGAGGAAGACGGATTGTTGGGGTACGACTTCCTGTCTCGGAATTGTAAGGTAGACGGGCCGGGTGGTTGTTTGGTTTTTCCCCGAACGACCGTAAATTCCGTGCCATTCTCCATTAAATTTGTCTACAATGGGACGGGAAGGGTTGAGCATGTGGCAGCCGAACGGGGAGACGTGCCAAAGGGACCTGTTAAGGTCGATACGGCGGCAGGTACTCGCCCGGAGACCCTACCCATACAGGGGAGGGCTGCGAAAAGCTGTTCAACCACGTGCTACCCACGTGATCATCCGGATAAGCCCCGAACAGCGGACGTTGATAACCCATAGTTATAGACAACAACAAAAAAAAAAAAAAAAAACCATTACGGAAAGGTTAAGCCTTCCGGTAACTTGGAGACCCTGATCCCAGCTGGCCAGACTCTGGTTTCCCTCCGGAATCTTCGTCCTTGTAAAGGACCTTCGTCGCAGGGATACCAAATCGAGTCTCACGAAAAAGTCTTTAAGGTCAGGCCTAATGCTGCAGGCGCAGTCCCAGCGCAGACTGCAGGGGCAAACCCCAGTGCTGGGGGTTGGATCTCAAATAGCAAGTGCGAAAGCGCACTATAATGCCGGATGATGGTAGGTTTTGCCGCCGAAACGTACTAACATTAGCACTTAAGCATTATTTATTTTTCTTACTAACCCTAATTTATAAGTAGTATAAGAATATATAGAAAATCCCTACTAACATTAACACTTAAGCATGTCAACTTATTTATTTATTTATTTATTTATTTATTTACTTGTTGGTTTGTTGATTGCTTGTTTGTTTGCTCTCCGCCGTCCACTCTCCGGCGTGACATTCCTCTCCTAAGAATGTCTTGTGGGGGGCGAGGTATGTTACGTGCGATTTCCATCACCACCATCATTCGATAATTAGTAATTTTAATATAATTTGTTTTAAAGTGGTCTGATGGTAAGGTGGTGGAGGAGTTGCACGATCCACAAGTGAGTTTTCGAACACGCCCCGATTCGGGTGTGGATCGTGCAGCTCTTCGAGTTCGAATTCGGTTTTCGAAGTGGACGTGAATGGGGAGCGAAAGAGAGAACAGGTGAATGTTTTTGATATACGGTTTTGCAATTCCGTTTTCGATTCGATGGAAGAAGGGCAGAAAAGAGTACGGTTGTTCGTCGTCCCGGTGCAGAATTTTTAGAGGAAAGAAAGGAGAGAAGCCCGTGCCTTTTTTTATTTTAAAATTAAAAAGTAAAACTAGAAAATTAAAAAAAAAAGTAAGAGGAGTGTTTTCAAAGATACAATAGATTCCCAAAAGTGTTAAAATTGTTTGAAGAATTTTAAATATATCTCATAATTAATTGAAGTTCTCAGTGTCAGATTCTTTCAAATGATTCGGTTGCCAAAATTTACCCTTCATATAAATCCTAACTCAGATATGACCCGAGTGTGAACGTGCAAAAACAATCAACTATAATTTTTTGTACAGTGTCACGAACATCTATTTGCAATTAAATGCTGATCACTGACCTGGAGAGCTGTGTCTAAAATACCAAATTGTTTCAATGGTGCCCATGGAAATAAAGGAGCTTCAATATTTGATCTATGGATTCTAACTAAATCATTCACCATTGAAAGGACTAATCTGGCCGAGAGCGGGAACACTGTACATTCCTGACCATTCCTGACACCAAGATTATAGGTAAAATTAAATTAGAATTACTTTTCTGTGGCAGAGACAAATACGGTCACAGGATTGCTCTTGTCCTTGCCCTTTTTGGAGATGGGTTGGACTACTGCTATTTTCCAACGTCTGGAAAGTATGCATTATTTAGAGCGTTATTGAACAAGGTAGTGTAAATTTTCACCGCCTTCCGGGGCAAACATTTAAGAACAATGTTGGCCATGCAATTACGCCAACACGAACTTCCAGGAAGAGCAAGGACAGCGCCACCACACAAGCACTCAGAAAATGACGACCAGCTGTAGACCGATTGCGGGAAACCACTCCAGGAAAACAGCGCTCAGGAAACGCGCTCAAAAGGAGAACATCACTCAGGAGAAAACGAGTGAAAGAGAAGACTAGCCAGGAATCAAGCCTATATAAGGCGAGCCCATCGGCAGAACAGAAGATGCATCAACCACTCTAGAAGGCCTGACGGTCGCCATTATCCGAACTCTCACCGATACGAAGGTGCCTCCATTACCTCTATCGACGAGTATTTGCTACAATTAGCATACAAGTACCTCGAAAGCATTCAGAACAGCGAGAACCTACTTGTACGGGAGTCTTGCGTTCTTGACCCTTCTCTCTCTCGATCTCCTCGGATCAGACCCCCACAATTTCATCTTCAGTACAAAACTGAAGAAAGCATCTTTCACAACAATGTGAATCCTCCAATGTGCCCTCTATAATAGCGGATTCCTGGACCCATCCCATAGGGTATACTGCTAACATACCACACACATGCACAGTACAAGACAGCACAAACCAACACACACACCGACCAAAGCGCAGATCATCAAACGCCAAAGACGTGATCTGCGTTTACTATCGCACTCAAGACGTACCGGTCTGTACGATTTCTTTCCCACGATCCCTCCATCCAAGTAGTTAGAGAACACCTGAACTAACCCTGTCCACACTATCCTTAGATACCTTAGATAATGGATTCATTCATTCTGTGCACTGCCTCGAAACAGGCACCAATTGAGTTCGCTTTCTCTTGTGGATCCTCGACTACTATTAGTTCTTCGTTGGAGTTGATGTGTTCCGGGATGAGTCCTGCGTTCAGCAGTATTTGACAATTCACGGTAGTCCTCGGGACTCGAAGGCAGGGAATGTCATTATGATCTTTTCTTCTAAATACTTTATTTATTTACGGAAACATGTTCCTAAAACTGGTTTTAATGGAGAGAATTTTGTGTTTCCATTCTTTATTAATTACTGATCTGTAGCTGTCACGGATCAGCTTTTGAACGTTTTTAATCCATGACTTAATTGTCTTTATTTCCTGGCTCTAAGGATTGCTGAACTGTCTGTAGAGCAGTTTCAGCTGAGAGAGTAGAGCGCTTTTTTGTCCATACAGGGCATCAATAGTTGAGTTTCTGTATCTATTAAAATGCTCCTCCATGTGAGCCGCTTTTGGAATGGAACGGTGCATTGTTTTGATGACAATGTTGTCCATCGTTGAGAGATATTGATCTATTTCCTCTTTTCGAAGGTTTCTTTTCGTTGGAGGGTCTACGCCATTGAAGCATAGTTCTCTTTTTATTATGCGATCAAAGCGCGACCAATGTGCTTTTCGGAAAACGAACGAATGTATCTGGTCGTACTGCTCAAGTACTGCGTGTTCGTTTGGAACATGTAATACGCCGCCGAGGCCGTAATGGTCACTATCATACCCGATTGTGCGAAGGCAATTTCGAGTATTTAGGCCCGTGTCTAATAATTGTAGTCTTTCGTCCATCATAAGTAAGTCTAGAAAGGAGTTTCCTCTTGGATAAGATGGTGTACTTGTAGCGTACAATTCTAGTTTACATTCTGTTGCATTTGCTTCCCACCAGTTGAATAGTGCATTACCTCTTGTGTTCGGTGTAATATCACCCCAAACACGGTGTTTGAAGTTTCTTAATTAAGACAGCAACTCCACCTTCTTGTGTGGCGTGTGGACGATCTCGTCTAATGACTTTATAATTTTTGTAGCCCAATTTGTGCCTCTGATTTAGCTTGGTTTCGCTAGCCAGAAGCACATTGGGGGGGTTCGGCTTCAAGCAGATTGCCGAGATTATCCCTCCTTTCCACCTGGATTAATGAATTTATATTTAGTGTAAGTTTTCAGTGTTAAATTAATTGGATATGTCATCATTTGTGGTATGTTGGGTTGTCTGAGAACAAGGACGATTAAATAATATCTACTCGGGCCACTTGTTCAGTCAGTTTTTTTTCCAATCCAGCAATCTGTCCTATTATGGCTAATTGCTCTTATATCTGAATTTGCCTCTGGAGCGGGCGCTTTTATAACGTTACGTGAAATTCGGACAACCTCTAAAGTTGGCCGGGTGACCCATATGTTTGCACAGAGCGCAAGATAGTTTGCTCCTATCCTGAACCTGTTCTTTGTCTAAGGGGCATTCTTCTACAGTATGATTGTTTTGGCACCTTACCTATCGAAATTCCATACAGCAGTTAAATGCAACGTGGCCGAATCGTTGGCACCGCATGCACTGCAACACACAGTCAACTTTCCTTATTTTTTCCCAAATTATTGTTTGGTGGAAAATAACTTTAATGTTCCTAAGTGCATCGACTTTGCTGTTTGCACTTAGGGAGACAATGAAGAACGGTAACTTGCGGTTGCGACTTCGGAAGAGAGAAGTGGAGAATGGTTTCACATCAGTAAATTTTCAACAGTCAGTTTCGACAGTTTGTAGTTCCGAGAGGAGTTCTTTGGAGAAAAAAGAAGTATGAACTCCTTTAAGTAACATGGAGATAGTTTTCTCCATAATGGATAATTTAACAAGTCTCGGATAAGGACCGGATTCCGGTGGAGAGACTTGCTAAATAAGGCCAAGGCCGGATCTCGATGATGATGATGAAGGAGAATGGAAAAACATGTTTCCTGTGGGAAATGATTTGGGTAAACGACTGTGGGGAGGATAGTCGCGATGCCAGCATGGGCGAGAGTTCTACTATCCACCCACTCGCCGCTAATGTTCCAATATCACTCACGATTGTTCCGATGCTTGCAAACGAACGATCACCAGGAAGAGGAATAACCACAAATAAAACGCACAGATTTAATTGGTGATCACCGCCTTTTTATTACTTTAATTGTTTGTTTTTTCTTCACATTTTACACTATTGTATTTATACTGGGGTCACAAGAGAAATTACGACTCGGGGTACAACACGCGTGTCCGCAGCGCTACGGTGGTCGGTGGGTGGTAAAGGACTCAACAATAAACGGCTCGTGCAGAGCCGACTCGCTAATGGGGTGAATTTCACCGACAGAAAGTGCTCCCCTCCACTAAGGATACGTTTTACCTACCACAAGAGAGGCGCAAAGTCTCTCTTTGTGGAACAGAAAACCAGATCTCGTAATGGAGATCATGGTAGTATGTGTGCATGGGTGATCGTGAGGATCATAATTTTCAACACACGCGCGAAAGCGATGGATAAACGAAGCAGACAGGCGGTAATGACAAAGGGACCGTGAAGATCGTTAGTAGTACACATATATGTGTGTACATGGGTTCTTTCATGAGACAAACCATGAGAACGAACCTGAAACGACGAAATGGGCATAGGGTGTATCCATGAGATGTGAGTTCGGTAAGGCGAACAAACCGAATTTCCGTGGATACTAATGGTTTTTGTTTGCTCATACCGCTGCTGATGAGAAGCAGATCCCGAAATATGAGAAGAGAAAGGACGCGCATTTTATGATTCTCAACAACCTTACTTGAAAGTTGATCATCTGGACCGCAGATTTGGGTCCAGGGGATTTTGCGTGTTGGACATATGGTTCGTTTATCACGTCTTGGATTTTAGTTAAATTCAATATGAGCCAATTGAATGTTTAGTTCATTTGTTTGATATTAAATTGATATCACGATATTTAATACTGGAGACTAGCTCCAAAGAGGTAGGTATTAAGGCGCGGAGGGTTTTGTGTACCAAAGAATTCTGGAGGTAAATTAGTTCCCCATTCAGGTCCCCGGGGTCAGGGGGAACATCATGCAAATATTTTGATAAATAACCGAACTTTAAGAAATTCGTCATTGCCTAATCGGGTTCGTCCTCGAAACACTGTCAACGCTGAACTATTAACGGCATTTTGTAACATCTAAGGTATCGATATCATCAATACGAATGTAAATGCCATCCACCAATCTTTACAATTAGCAAAACCTGATATCCTTGCCCTAACTGAACCCAGGTCGATTCGTCAACTGATTCGACATATCTTCATTGCTCAGGATACAACTTATATTCGAGATTCCATTTTAAGGGTGGAACCTTTGTGGGGAAGAAGTATGGTGCGGCGGCGTACGGCACGAATTCACTTCTTTCCTCCATCATAAGTTCTCTAAACACCAAAAGAAAACTTCGCAACACACCGTCCAAAAGAAGTAATTAATTGAAACTCATCATCATCATCATCATCATCATCGGCACTACAACCGGGAACTGGTCTTGGCCTTATTTAGCAAGTCTCGAGGCTTGTTCAATTGTCCATAATAATTTATTTTTACGAGCAACGTTATTAGCCTCGCGCCAATTATGTTATCAATATGTGCGGTAAATTTGAGCTCCTTGTCGCGTAAGATGCCCAGGTTGCGAATCGATTCAACCGATGTTATCGGTTGGTTCAGTAAGAGAGGAGCGTGGCTGGGTGGGGGAGCGCTTCCAAGAGAGGTCATTAGTCTTGCGCCAGAAATTGAAACTCACTTTTTGTTTATTATTAAAGGTTCTTTTTATTCACAACAAATGTTACTGCATTTAATTAGATTACAGAAAACAGATTCTGATTACACTGACGATGAAACGGATGCACAAAAAAAAAGTAAGACAGTGTACTCTACTTGTATGGCATTATACTGGGGACACGAGGAAAATTACTTTTGATTGAACATTTTGGTATTTACTTTGGTAGGACTCAATACGCGTTCGAGTCCCAGCGGGGCTACGGGGAGCGGGAGTAGATACAACTCGCTCGGTCGATGGATGGAATCAGACTCCTCGAGGATAGAACTCTGACTTGAATACAATCCTCAATTAATGGTGAGGGGTAAATATCCTCTCGGCTAAGGATATGTTTACTTACCACAAGAGAAACGTAAAGTCTCTGTTTGCGGAATAGAAAACCAGATCTCGTAATGAAGATCATGGTGGCATGGGTGTATGTGTGATTGTGAAGATCACATTGGTTTTCTCATGCAACAAGGCAATGAAAAACAAAGCAGAAAGACGGTAAAGACAAAGGGATCATGAAGATCATTGTTTATGATGTGCATTGCGACTAAATAAATAGACGGCGATGCATCGAGGAAATGGTGCTAAAAGGAAAGATGGGACAAGGTCATCATAAAAGTCTTGGATGAGTGATGCCCTTGCTTAAATAGACGCATAGCCCTTAGAAAAAGTACTAATGGATTGGGATGCTTTATACAATGAAAATTGTATATCGTATCTTGGGTCGGTGGAAGAAACGGATCCCTTGTCTGCATTTGTATATGCAGGGTAAATCGTTTGTCGCAAAGCACGAAAATGGTGATTGTTTGTATTTAGGAAATGCTGGAGATGTGGTAATTGTTTGTCAATTGGAAAAAAGAATCGCTGGTCGGTTTTTTGCAGCTGTAAAAACAAGCTGTCCGACATAGCATTTTAATGATGGCAAAGGGTGCCGAATGGTTTGGGATGTATGATGCATATGCACATTAAATAATTCTTTTTGTGAAAATTTTGCCGTTGCGTTGATGCATGGAAAAATGCCCTTGTTGGTGAAATTCTTTTTAGGAAATGAGGTAATGCGTTGTATGCATTAATGTCCTTGGAAAGGAAATGTTTTCGGGTATTAATGCAATTGAATTAGCGGAAAACGATGGAGTTTGAGGAGCTTCAGCACAGGAAGCTTGGGGGTATTTGGGCAAATAGACAGTGGTGCTTGGCGGAACCGCCACACCTCCGTTTTCACTGGAGCGACCTGTCTTGCCAAAGGATAGAGGCGTTAGAGCCCAATAACATTGACATCATGTAATTAAAGGTCTTGCTGGGGAATTCTATTAAATTTCTTTGTTGTCTTTACGTTTGTTTGACGTTATCCTTTGCTTTGTGGTGATGAACTGGTGTCTTGTACTATTGTTTGATGTTATTGTGGCGTTTTTTAGTAATAGTGTATAAAATGTACTTGGCGCAAGGCTAATAACCTTGTGGGGAGGAATTCGTGGCACCGGCATGGGTGCGAGTTCTACTTCCACCTCCATCATAAT
Source organism: Microdon myrmicae (assembly GCA_963931805.1). Classification (NCBI taxonomy): domain Eukaryota; kingdom Metazoa; phylum Arthropoda; class Insecta; order Diptera; family Syrphidae; genus Microdon; species Microdon myrmicae. Next base: position 135,846,404 of record OZ007497.1, read on the forward strand.
TCATTGTTCCACCGACGAGTGTGGCATATTTAGCCAGAGAAAATTTTAGTGTATTTAAATACAAAATGGGTTACCTGTTCTTCCTGCCGTTTTTCGTTGTTTTATGTTCTTCCTGCTGTTTTCTGTTGTTTTCTGGGGAGAGCTGAAGGTCCGTACAGCAGCTCTTTATCCGATTCAATCTGGACAATCTGGTCATCAATTAAGTAAATCCTTCTCCAGCTCTTTGGATTCCTTCTCTTCTTCAGAGGCTGCTCCATCACCTGGTTCTTCTGCAGGTTCTTCCTCCTTACCCGACCAGGGCGGCCATCGCCAAATGGTGATTTTAGAGAGAAGTCGAATATGTTTCTGCGAATCCAATCGCACCACAAGCGATGGGATGTTCTCCTTTTTGCTTCCGTCTTTGACGGATTAAAACACGAGCTTTTAGTTTTGCGTTTAATTTCAACAACTTTACTTCTTATTTACTTTTAGTTTTATAACATAGTTATTTTACTTTTTCTTTCAATTTTTAATCTTTATTTTTCCCAAAAAAGGAATGGGGCGTTACTGCGACTTTCACCTTTTCTTTTTTTTTCTCTCTCTCTGATCTCAGTTACGAACTGTTCTAAGCAACTATCTATTTAAAAACCGTATTCAGCAAAACAAAATCAAAACAGAACGGAATAGAAAATTCCTCTTGCTGTTTCTTTCTCTCTCTCTCTCTCCACCAGCATCCACTCCGAAAACAGAAATCGAACTTTCACACGATCCACACTCGAACAGGGGTATGTTCGCTCACTCAACATGTGGATCGTGTGTTTTTCCCACCACCTTACCATCTACCATTAAATTATTTTAAAAACCAAATTATATTAAAAACGAACAAACGATGGAGGTGGCGGAAGTCGCACGTAACACCAGCACTAAGCAGGGATGGCAGGCAAAAGAAAGACAAACGTAAGTCCGGGAGGAAGGAAAACACATTAAAACGCACAGATTTAATTGGTGATCACCGCATTTTCATTACTTTACTTATAACTTATTATTACTATTAAATTGTTTTCTTATTCATTTTAACACGATGAAACACTCAAGGAAACTTTTTGTCACTCGCACACAACGGGGGAAAGGAAGATTACAACTCCAGGGTGTGCAATCCGAGCTCACCCTACAAGGGATGATGAACGGCTCGACCGCTCTGTTCAGTGGTTGGGATAAGACTCCACGATAATCATCTCATGCCGAGATGATTCGTTTATGGGGTGAGTTTTGTGGTGTTGTTGTATTCCAGAATACTACCCTTATTCGCTTTAACACTAATCTCGTGTCCTTTCTAACACAACCTTTAAAACTACATCCGCACATATCTTACATTCTCATTTAATACAATTCATTAATAAACAGACACAATATTCTATATCCAGTCACTTACAGCACATTTAAAAACATGCCCCTTTTCATAACAAGTACATTTTTCATTTCAAAACATAGCCACTTTGATTTTCGTTCAAAGTTTATTCAAAATTGTAAACAGAGACTTCTGGATTGTTTTGTTCATTTTATACGACACAGTTAGTTGGAACAAAATGTTCTATAAAAACAGGAAAATTTATATTGTAAAAGTAGTTCAGAATAGAGCTCAGCTTGAGATAGCTGAGTTCAATAAAATAAAAATAAAACTAATAATTATTTTAATAAAGAAAACTTTAATTATTTTAATAATCCCCACGCTCTTCCCTCGAAAGAGGAAGCACGGCGCTGGAGACGTAACACTGGTGGCAGCGGTGGGATCCACGAAGACTGGTGCACTCCCCAAAGGAAGACTCAATCCCCGAAGGAAGACCTATCCCCGAAGGACGACTTAATCCTCGAAGGAAGACCATTCCCCGAAGGACGACTCAATCCTCGAAGGAAGACCGATCCACGAAGGAGGACTCGATCCCAGAGGAAGATTAGTGCGATTAACGACGACTGGCGGGATAAAACCCTAAAGAGGGAAGGAATGTCCTCATTTTCGACTTGGATGGTGGAACATTCGATGTATCGAGTGTAACTATTGATGAAAGTTCCTTGTACGAAGTCAACACAACTGCTGAGGAAATCCAAATTAACCTCAGAGATTTGAAAAAAAATTATAATAAGACATAAAACGACGAAAAAAAAGAAAAAAAAAAAAGACCAGGATAACACACAACTATAGGGCGTGAAGTCTGCCTGGCAGTAATAATTTTAAAAGCGGAAATAATATAAAAAGAAGACAATAACTCAAGAAAAAAATTTTTTTAAGAAGAAACTACACTATTGGAATCCAGGAAGTCTCGAAAAGAACAAAACATCAATCAACAGTTAGCCCACATATATTAGTAGTAAGAATCGTTAGCAAAATATCAATTTTTCTCTCTTCATTTTTCCGTAGGAATATTTTCACCTTGGAACTTTTAACTTTTCCTTTTTACAAAAAATTTTTTCCGATAGAAATTACTTCGAATATTCTCTTTTCAGTATTTCGACGACATTTCCGTCTTTTCTTTTTCGCCGAATTTTCTTTCTTTACAGCTTTGGGACCAAATTAACTTTCTTTTCCATATATATTGAATAACTAAAAGAAAGGCAATTTTTATATACCGTATTTTTAAGAAGCGATTGTACCATACATTGATTTCAAAGTTTTCAATATTACGAGTCCGTATTACACGAGACAGGCGGCTAGGCAGGGGGAAGAACAAATCCACTCTCTACAAATACACCATAACCCCCCTGAAATGGCTCTTTCTGTCGGAATTTCTGATGTTTTCAGAATCGTCCCTACCTTTGACGGGAAACCCTGCGACCTAGATAAATTTATTTCCGGGGGAGACGTTTTATTTAGATCTATAAAAAGGGCAGACCCGGAGATATATGAAACATTTTTGGAGCTAGTCAAAAATAGAAAAGAGGGTCCTGCCTATGATCTGATTAGGTATAGCACAATCGCTAAATGGGAGGATTTAAAGGATAAACTTGAATCAGAATATAAAGAGGAGCAATCTCGGTCAACGGCACACAATGAGTTGATATCCCTGAAACAAAACTTCAGAGAAACCGTTCGGGAATACGGAGATAGAGTTGCGAATGCTCTGAGGACGCTGAACTCTGCTACGTGTGAAATAACAGCAGACGCGGTGGTTAGGGAATTCTTGATAGAAGAAAACTCAAAATTGGCCGTGCAAATATTTGAGGATGGTCTCAAGAATGAACAACTGAAAATCCTAGCCAAAGTCCATGGGGAAGTAGTTTAAAACAGTCTATTGCACATGTAGTATCACATGCTGCTCGAATGGACAACTCTCCCAGGCCATATAACTATAATGACAGATTTAATCGAATAGTCTGCCAAACCTGTGGTAAGTCAGGGCATACACAGGACACATGTTATCGGAACATGCAGTCCAACAATTTTCCGAATAGACAACCCATAAAAAGAGAATATAACATTATATGCAATTTCTGTGGAAGGAATAATCACACAGAGAACGAGTGTAGATACAAGATATCTAGGAATGGACCGTCCTTAACAAATTACCAACAAGGTACAACAACGCGTAATCCATTCCGAAATAATCCTACCGAAAATCGTTTTAGTGAAAATCCTAGAATCACCAATAGACAAAACGATAGGCAAAATGTTCACTTTTCTCGGGTGCAAGAGTCGGAAGACGAGGCATGACGCCAACCCAATTTTATGGAAGACAGACAAAATTTTTGTATTTATAACATTAGATCTTTGGCAATAGATAACGACAATTTTAATGAAGCTCCTAACCAAATAACTAAAGCGATACAGATAAACGAAGAGAAACCAAGCACTAATATAAATATTCCGATGCATACTCCAATTTTGGAAAATAATTCAGCAACACAGACTGAAAATTCGAAACTTTCAGCAGTATTAAAGACTGAAATCCCTAATATTTCGGATATCCCTATTGACAACACAGACACTTCAGCAACCAAGACTGAAAACTCAGCAATATTAAAGACTGAAAATTCAGAACTTGCAGAAAATACACAAACAAAAATTCCTCACATTTCGGCTATCCCTATAGACAACCCCGACACTTCAGCAACAAAGACTGAAAATTCAGCAGTGGTAAAGACTGAAGATCCAAAAGGTGCAATAAAAATCGAAACCCAAGTCAGTTCAGTAGTTAACACTGAAGAACACCATGTTTCAGCAGCAAAGACTGAAGGATTGAAGGTTTCTACAGCAGATATAACTGAAGAAATAGTTCAAACAGCAAATAAGACTGAGAACCAAGATGTTCTAACAGCAAATAAGTCTGAAGAACTATACGAATCAGTAAATGAGACTGAGAAACTAAACGATCCATCAGCAGTGAGTAAGACTGAAAAGGTAAACGTTCCGACAGAAGTTAAAACTATAGAAAATGATGACATTGAGCCGAAAACACTAAACATTTTAAATAACGATACTGAACACCAACACGAAGTAATGAAAATTGAAAATAATAATTCAATTAAAATAGGAATTGAAAAGAAAAACTATATAAATACCTTACAAATTAATTTTTACAACAATAAACATGTATTCGAACACAAAATAAGAAAAAATAAAAAGGCACACAGTCATTTAGGACAACTGAGATCATTTCTTAAGAAAATTTTTGGTATTATGCAATTCTATGCAGTCATCATAATAATAGGCCCAAAAAAGTTTTGGAAAATTTTCCATAAATTTAAGGAAAAGATAGACACTTAACAAATGGTCTTTGTTTTTATTCAATATATAAAACGATTGTAAGAAATGACGGAAACGAAAGAAGAAAAAAAGTTAAAAAAGGGGAAGAAAGAAAGAAAATTTTAGAGTTAAAATATATATTGGGATATAATATATTGGAAATGCGAAAGAAAAAGAGAATTTTGAGAATTTATATTAATCATATATATAGAAAAAAAATATTTTGGATAATAAAAGAAAAGGTTCCAAGTGGAAATATTTTAAGTTAGTTGGAAATATTTAAAGTTAGTTAAAATATAATGTAAGTAGACTATAAGTAAACTTTTGGATTATTGTAACCTATTTTTCTAGTATTAAGAACTTTTGGATTTTTGTAACTTTTGATATAAGATTAATTTTGAACGCCATTGTAATTGAACGAAAATCCAAGTCTGTAATTGATCCTAATCTAAGCAATAGTTAACAGAAAATTATTCTCTTCAAGGATAATTTTCTTTCTCGAAGAAGGGTGGAATGTTGTATTCCAGAATACTACCCTTATTCGCTTTAACACTAATCTCATGTCCTTTCTAACACAACCTTTAAAACTACATCCGCACATATCTTACATTCTCATTTAATACAATTCATAAATAAACAGACACAATATTCTATATCCAGTCACTTACAGCACATTTAAAAACATGCCCCTTTTCATAAGAAGCACATTTTTCATTTCAAAACATAGCCACTTTGATTTTCGTTCAAAGTTTATTCAAAATTATAAACAGAGACTTCTGGATTGTTTTGTTCATTTTATACGACACAGTTAGTTGGAACAAAATGTTCTATAAAAACAGGAAAATTTATATTGTAAAAGTAGTTCAGAATAGAGCTCAGCTTGAGATAGCTGAGTTCAATAAAATAAAAATATAACTAATAATTATTTTAATAAAGAAAACTTTAATTATTTTAATAACCCCCACGCTCTTCCCTCGAAAGAGGAAGCACGGCGCTGGAGACGTAACAGTGTCGTGGTAGATATTCTCTCCAATAAGGATATGTTTTACCTACCACAAGAGAGAACCAGATCTCGTAATGCAGATCATGGTGGTATGTGTTTGATCGTGTTTATCGTTGCATTTAGCATTTGGAAAAAAAAGGAACAAAGGGAGAAGCGACCAAATGCTTCGTCCGGTAATGAGGGTCGTGTTTACGCTGTGTATCGTCGCTATAATAAACGTTGGGAAGAAAAAGGTGCTAATGGGATTGGTGGCAGAGACGAATCCCTTGCCTGTATTTGTATATGCAGGAAAATTAGTTTGTGGCGACGTACGAAATTGATGATTGTTTGTCTATTGATGGTGAATCGCCGATCGGCTTGCTACAGCTGTAAAAACAAGCCGCCCGACGTTGCATTTCAATTGATAACAATGGGTGCCGCATGTTTTGTATTTATGGTGCATATGCACATTAAGGAACTATATTTAGGAATTTTATCTAACCCGTTGTATGCATTAAATGTCCTTGGAGAAGGAAATATTTCAGGTATGCTGAGTGGAGATTGCGGTGCAGGTATGGGAAATTGAAATTTGCCTCAGATTCTTGAAAAGGTAGAAACAAATTCTTACAGGAAATTATATGTGGAGCGATGCATGAAGGTAAGTTTTCTTTCACAGGGACTTTTTAAATTATAGATTTGATCTATATAATGCGTGAAGCATTTAAGATGCTAATGCGATTGCATTAGCGAAAGCTTATGCAGACTGGGTAGCAATTATTAGGGTTTTTTTTCAGGAAGGCGAACCGTGGGTTTGGCGGAATCGCCACAACCTTGCCCGGAAAAACAAATTATTATGGAAAATTTAACAAGCCTTGCTAAAGAAGGCCCAGACCGGATCCCGGTTGTAGTTCCGATGATGATGATATATAAAATGTGCTATGTAATGCGCACTTTCCGCTACTTGCAAATGCCCAATACATTACCAACGCTTTTAGGAAGCCACTCATTTCTGTCTATTATTCTTTTGACCTTTACTGCCTTCACTGTTTCTTTCTGACCTCGTTGTATCTTTCTATACTACAATGCAAAGGCTTTAATAATCGCGTTAGTGCGTGCGAGTAACAAAAAAAACTATTCTTTGTATACATAAAGAATACTCGGGTACTTCCTGTGTGGGCTAAGGTTTTTCTCATTGGTATAAAATCAAAGCGTTTATTTTTGCACAGTTCTCAGATCATATAACCTCACCTTGACCATAACAAGTTTTGCAATAATTTTAATAGTACAAAGCAATAATATCCGTAACATATGTCATGACAGGATAAATGCGTCGACGGGTTTACAAAGCAAATTTTTTTTATATTTAGTAGTTGAAAATACCTTGAAAATCACAAACCATCCAGTGTAATCTCACATCCAACAATTTACACAAAACACTCCTTTGTTTTTCCTAAAAACGGCGGCAGTGGTTCAAGAAGAAAGTATTTTGCTGCCCTTCACCTCTTGCAGAAGTATATTTTGTACTCAAGGTCGACTCGAGAAGCATTACAAATATTGTTATTGTATCTTACATACCACTGTTAAGCGTATTCGTCAAGCACTCAATGTACGTACAATTGCAGCAGTTTCGCCTTCATAATTCTTTAATGTAAATGTCTCTTACCTTCTTGACTGCATTTATGGTGATGGTTTCCAATGAGTTGCAGGCGTTTCAATCCATTTTCAAATCCGTTTTCAGCACTTTCGATTTTCATAGCGTCCAAGGAATTCATTTCAATCACGAATCTCGATTTATATTATAAAAAATAACCGAAACACCTAACTCTTCGAGTTAAATTCAAACTTAACGATATGAAGCGTTGTTGCTCGTTGTACCGCACGTAATGCCGATGTCTAGCTACGGCTTCACTTTAGTTATTGTTCTAAACACCAAATAATTAGCCAAGTCAATCATGTGCCACTTGATTCATTTATAAATGTTTAGCCACAAGCAGCTGGGAGAACTTCAGGAAATCGAATACTTTTAGTCGAGCGCCACGACATTGACACAAAAATAATTACTTTTGAATCAGAAACGAAGTATATCATATAAAGAAAACCACAGATTAAGGGAAAAATCATGCCAAGCTTTTTTTCGCTTGTACGAATCCGAAGCGAATTATAGCATAAAAAGCTCTCTTAGTTGGCCGCGTATCGCAATAATCTAACTTCTTTATTCTTGTTTTTTTTTTGTTTATTTATGTGCGGAATGATGTGAAAACTAATTCCTAATTGTCAATGCAACGGATTTTCAACGATTTATCGCCTTTGTTTGTAATGTGACTTCAACTGTACCACATATTACTATAACGCAATGATAATTTTTAATTACACTTAACTGGTAATAGAATGTTAAATCGTAGTTGTAACTCTGATTTAATAGTTTGTCGATATTGGTATCATAACAGGAAAACGCCTCAAATGTCAAAGAAATCATATAAAGGTGACTGCTATATATGGGTTATTTTGTGAGAAAGGTCATGAATTGTTTATTTTTTCATTGTATGTATATTTTTATTTTGTTCTGTTTCTTATATTTATATTACTTGTATAAATTGTAACTTATTTATATTATATCCTAACTTACTCGTCCCTTGTGGACATTCTAAGCTGAACTTAGGGTGACCATTGTCATTTAAATCTTCAATTTTCACTTACCAAAACAAAGAAAATTTAAAATAAAAAAAGCGTTATGATTTTTTTTTCTTTTACACCTAATTAAACTCATCTCACTAACTTAACTTTAAAAAAAATTATTGTTAAAACCTACCTAACACTACCCCACCCTAAGAAGAGCTAATATGCAAGCTATGTAAGCTTGCCACTGATTTAATATGCCCATTTCGGCTTACAGGTCTTTAGTTGCCATTCAAGCACCAGAACTGCTTGCGTTGTTTCTTAACTTCTCTCTGATCTCTGTGAGATTTCGCCCTACTGTACTGCAGGTACTCCTCTTCTGTCTATGTGACATCCCCTTATCTACAATCCATCGACGCACGTGGGAAAATTAGTGATATTCCGAACTCATGTTGAGTGCGGCCAATCATATTAAAATGAAGAAATGCTTCTGATGGAACAAAGCCAATGCGAAAAACTCTCTCATACTACGGGATGTATGTATACCCAAAATTAAATCGTTGGATGAATTCATTGCTCTTACAACATGTCTTCAGAGCAATTTGGCCATAAAATTATCTGTACTGTTTATGTTGGCTCTATTATATAAACCTTCATTGTTATAGTAATTTTTGTAGTCTGATTCCGGAGTCCGATATTAACCAAGGCAAGTTCTGAGACATTACCTTTCGAAAAATTAATCGGCCTGACACATTTACTATTACTATTTATTGGCCTGTGGGAACCCGGAAGTTCATGACCTCGTCGACTCGACTCCGCAATCGTTCCCTGTCCTGTGCACTCTCTTTCCACGTTCGACCATCCGATCTCCTCAAGGTCATACCTAATATTATCCTCCAATCTCCGTTGCGGCCGTCCTATCGGTCTCTTTCCCGTTGGTCTACCGTCAAGAATTCTACGCACGGTCCTGTCGTTGCCCATTCGCGCTACATGTCTGGCCCATCTTAACCTTCGCGACTTGATTACGTTCACTATTGTAGAATTATGGTATAGCTCTTCCAATTCATTGATACTACTAGTATAAGGGTCAGTATCAAGTCAACTAGGGCACCCAAAAGAGGTGTAAGCTGTACTAATATAGCTGTGGAAGACGCTGTAAAAGAGACAGACCACATTAATCAAAAGCGAACAAAAAATCACACTGTTATATAGAGCAAGTTAATGAAAAAAATATTATATTATACTGTAGCGAGCTTATGGTTCGCTGGATTAATGATTTTTAATAAATAAGAGCCGTTAAATCGATTTTGAATTAATATAACACTTTATTAGTCCGTTAATAACAACCGTTACTTATACCGTACACTTAACGATTTCTTTACTTATCGCTTCCGTACTTATCGCGTCTTTTACTTCTTACTTATCGCTTGCTTCACTTTCTTACTTATTACTTATCTCCATGATCTGTGTGCGACGTATTTATACCGTTTCCTCATTCTGATTCAGCGTTTCGTTTCCGTCCGTTCCATTGCCTTGAATGTTCTACTGTTCCTAGTCTCCAGTTTTCCAGTACTTTATAGAATATTCTAGTACTTTGTTGCGGACTTCCTTGAATATTCTAGTACTGATTGTCATATGCGTCACAATACATTATTTTATTTTATTATTTTATTATTTATTGGCCTGTAGGAACCCGAAAGTTCATGACCTCACCGATTCGGCTCCGCCATTGTTCCCTGTCCTATGCGCTCTCCTTCCACGTTCGACCATCCGATTCGATCTCCTCGAGGTCCAACCTAACATTGTCCTCCCATCTCCGTCGCGGCCGCCCTGTCGGTCTCTTTCCCGTTGGTTTACCGTCAAGAATTCTATGCACGATCCTATCGTTGCCCATTCGCACTACATGTCCGGCCCATCTTAATCTTCGCGACTTACTCTCACTATTGTAGCCACCGACCAAAGCGCATATTATCAGACGCCAAAGACGTGATCTGCGTTTACTACCGCACTCAAGACCTACCGGTCTTGTACGATTTCTCTCCCACCATCCCCCCATCCAAGTAGTTAGAGAACAATTGAACTAACCCTGTCCACACTATCCTTAGATACGTCCTTCCCCTTTCTTTTCAGATATCTTGAGACCGAGCCCAACATCTTCACGGATGTGGGTGATTCTGCTTAACCCAAGATGACCAGAAGCCAGAGACAAGATGAAGGACACATTTGTCCTTGTCTCCATAAAGTCGTCCTCTCGCCGCCCCATTTGTTTTTTTTCTTCTCGCTATTGTATGTTTGCGCTATAGGTCTTCTAATTCGTGGTTATGGAGTTTCCTCCATTGTCCTGCCTCCTCGTCATATTTACCGCCAAAGATACTCCTTAAAACTTTATCCTCGAATACGCGGAGTTTGTTTTCTTCCCGTTTTGTGAGAGCCCATGTTTCGCATCCGTATAGAGCAATCGGCATGATTATGGTTCTATGGACACGGAGCTTTATATTACGTGATAGCAGTTTGGATTTCAGCAGTTTATTGACTGCTTGCCAGCTAGTGTTATCGGAATGTACTCCTTTGTTAATTTCCTTCTACATTTCGTTACTGGCCGTCGGTATTGTTCCCCGATATTTAAATTCTTAAACTTTTTCAAACATCTTGCCTCTGACGTTTATATGTGCTCCTTGACGTCCACCTGCTCTCGCCGTAATCATATAAAGGGTCGGCCATAAATGTTTGCCCATTTGAAACATGAATAGAAATAAAACTACAAACGTTATTTTCTTGATCATTTATTTTACGTAATAAACGTTTATTGAAATTTATTTCTTTTTTAAATGACATCATCAAGATGTGCCCCATATCGTCGTTGGCAGTCCTGCAATCGACTACGCAAACTTTGGAAAACTCGCTGGCACATGTTGCGAGGTATCGCGGCTATCTTCTCCTGGATTTTTTCTTTTATTTGGCCGCCCTGTTTGTTTAATATTCGTTGTCGATCCCGTTTGCTCGAACTTCTTGACCCAAGCTTTGATTAAATTAACACTTGGACACTCACTTACACGGCATAATCCGTATTCAATTTTAAATAGACGTCGTACAGTAACGTGGTAATCGTTGTTTTAGTAAAATTGTTTTACACAAAAAGCACGCTGTTGTCCCACCCAATATTTTGATTTGTCTTCAATTATTTCTAGGCCCACCTCTTCTGCCGCTTGCATTATGATTTGACTGTTTTTACTTACAGTTTCTAGATTATCGCCCAAAAAGGCAATGTTATCCGCATATGTGGATTTCGTCCATTGTCCTGACTCCTCGTCATATTTACCGCCAAATATACCCCTTAAAACTTTATTCTCGAATACGCGGAATTTGTTCTCTTCCCGTTTTGTGAGAGTCCATGTTTCGCATCCGTATAGAGCAATCGGCATGATTATGGTTCTATAGACACGGAGCTTTATATTACGTGATAGCAGTTTGGATCTTAATAGTTTACTGGCTGCATGCCAGCTAGCGTTGCCGGAATGTAGTCTTTTGTTAATTTCCTTTGACGTTTCGTTTCTGGTCGTCAGTATCGTTCCTAGATATTTCAGAGTTTCCTCCATTGTCCTGCCACCTCGTCATATTCACCTCCAAAGACTCCTTAAAACTTTATTCTCGAATACGCGAAATTTGTTTGCTTCCCGTTTTGTGAGAGCCCATGTTTCGCATCCGTATAGAGCAATCGGCAGGATTATGGTTCTACAGATACGGAGCTTTATGTTACGTGATAGTAGTTTGGATTTCAGCTGTTTACTGATTGCGTGCCAACAAGCGTTGTCGGAATGCAGTCCTTTGTTAATTTCCTTTGACATTTCGTTACTGGCCGTCAGTATCGTCCCTAGATATTTAAATTCTTCGACATTTTCAAATATCTTGCCCCTGACGTTTATATGTGCTCTCTGAGGTCCACCTGCTCTCGTCGTAATCATGTATTTCGTTTATATCTAGGCCCACCTCTTCTGCTGCTTGCATGATGATTTCACAATTTTTACTTATAGTTTCGAGATTATCGCCCAGAACGGCGATGTCATCCGCATACGCGACCAATTGTGTGACACCGTTCAGGGATGATCCGGCCGTGTTGTCGTCTTGTACCTTTCAGATAACATACTCGAGCACAAGGTTAAAAAGACACGGTGAGAGGGCATCTTCCTGTTTTAATCCATCTCGGATTTCAAATGGTTCTGAGGGGTGGTTTTCTATTCTAACTCGCCCTTTGTTTTCATTCCTGCAGATTTGAATAGGCCGGCATATTTTTCCGGATTCACAGCTCAACTACAATATCGTAGAGTATTAGCCTTGCGACTGAGTCGTAGGCTTTTTTAAAGTCAACGAACAGTTGGTGAACCGTCTCTCTGTGTTCCCACTTCTTCTCCAGCAGTTGCCTTACTGTGAACATTTGGTCGGTTGTTGACCGGTTCCTACGGAATCCGCACTAGTAGTCTTATGGGTATTGTTAGTATTGTGCCAAGACACGGGCACCGGTTTTACTAACTTTCCAACGACGTAGAGAGAAGTCACGACACACCACGAAAAAAATGTCACTGCTTCGCCGAAGAAAGTAATGAAAAGAATGAAACACTGTATATTTTTGTAGAGCACTGATTTTAATTGTTCTTATTAGTAATTGGTGATTAAATGTAATGGTGCTGTTCTTAAACTTAATTACAACACGCACATTCCACTTTCGCGCACGTCTCTTTTATTGGAAAAGGTGCTTAAACTCTCTTATTATTTAATTTGAAAAACTAATCAATAAATACTTTCCAAACTCCAACGACCTCGGTATCTGACTGGCTAATTGGAACTCACCAAAGAAACGGAAAACCTCGAAAGAACTGCAAAAGGAGGAGAGGCTACACGATTAACTCGAGGGAGTTGATCGTGATTGGACCGGGTGGAATAGGCATACATTATGCGTGTGTGCGTATGCCTTGCATACGATCGTCCGGCGACCGTGGATGGAGGGCAACATCGCTAATGCATTTTCCATGAATGTAAACACTAACATCTGGGGTGCGAAAGACCCAAACCGAAGATTTGGTCATCCTAATGGGAGGCCATAAATCAACATTTCGGTTGACGATGTTTAAATATTGCAACGAACATAGGGTGCAACCATTGCCAGATGTTGAAAGTAAACATTTTCTGGCTGCATCTTGTTCGTTGCTTGATTGCGGTCCCTGAACGTGGGGACCGATAATTGGAAACCAGCGATTGCTGGTAATTAGGGAAATGTTTGGTTTGCGTCAGCCGAAACCTTGTCGGCGGTAGCAAACCAATGAGAACTCCTTGTTGATGTTGTTTCCATAGCATAAGGCTATGGAAACAAGCTGCCCTGGCAGAATGTATGCCTAAAGATAGGATTTCAAATGCCACAGCAATGTGATGATTTTGCCGTGGACTTATGCTTTTTTTTAGGAAATAATGTATGCCCGGGGGTGGATTTTCGATGCCACGGCAAGGTGATAAGCTTTGCCGTGGATTTAATGTTTTTTTAGGAATTAATGCCTGCCCGAGGGTGAGTTTTCGATGCCACGGCAAGGTGATAAGCTTTGCCGTGGACTTATTGTCTTTTAGGAATTAATGCCTGCCCGAGGGTGGGTTTTTGATGCCACGGCAAGGTGATAAGCTTTGCCGTGGACTTAAAGTCTTTCAGGGGTGGTGTTGGAGAAAAAGGGGTTTGGAAGGAAAACCCCCCACAGAATAGGTAAGCTGCCTAACGGATATTCGAAACAGTTATCCGATTGGGTAACCGTATTAATTCCAGCGATTTGGCTGGGGGTAAATGCCGTAGCAAGGTTACGCAACCTTGCTGAAGTTCGACCAAAGTCGTTCGCCTGGAATAGTGGGGATCGAGCGATGCATGGCTCTTCGGGCCCTGAAAAGCCCCACATCACTCCCTCCCCAGTGACGTAGTCACGAAACAGGTAAGGCAGGTTAGGGGGTGGTTAGTTGGTTATGGGCGCGCGCTTGAGCGCGAGTACGGGGAGGTTGTGCCGGTGGTGTAGGAGTGGTATCAGCAGATGGGGGTGGTTCTGGAGCGGAAGCTTCCAGAAAACAGGGCTTAAGCCTTTCGACGCTGACCGTGGATCGCTTGCCTCTAATGTCGATCTCGAAGACGCGGTCACTGATGCGGCGGAAGACTTTGAATGGGCCATCATAAGGTGGGTCGAGGGGTTTTTTGACCTTATCCACCCTGACAAAGACGTGCGTGCAGCTGTGCAGTTCAGGGTGGACGAAAAGTTTTTTGGAGCCGTGCCTGGTTACAGGGGTTGCCCTAATCTTACGTAGCAGGTCACGGAGATGTCCCAATTCACGAAGTTGGTCACGCGGTGTTTCGCCATTCAGGAAAAGTTCTCCTGGAAGAAGGAGGTTGGTACCATAGGTAAGCTCTGCTGCCGAAGCACCCAGGTCCTCCTTAATGCTTGTCCTCAGGCCGAGGAGGACAGTTGGAAGGGCGTCAAACCATTGTGTGTCATTATGACACATGAGTGAGGCTTTAAGAGATCTGTGCCAGCGCTCTATCATCCCATTTGATTGCGGGTGGTAGGCGGTGGTACGACTTCTTTGGCAGCCGAGAAGATTGGTTAGCTGCCTAAAAATTGTCGCCTCAAATTGTGGACCACGGTCCGAAGTTATGGTGGTTGGTACACCGAAGCGTGTGACCCAAGTTGAATAAAAGGCCTTGGCGACTGATTCGGCAGTAACTGCCCGGAGAGGTGTCGCCTCTGGCCATCGCGTGCAGCGATCCATCATAGTGAGGATATAAGAAAATCCTCTTGATGGAGTAAGCGGTCCCACTATGTCTATGTGGACATGGGCGAAGCGTGCCGTGGGAAGCTTGAATTGCGCTGGCTCCAGTACGTTATGACGCGCTAACTTGCAGCGCTGGCACTGGAGACAGGCACGGGCCCAACCGGTGAGGTCTTTGTTCATCCGGGGCCAAATGAATTTGCGACGGACAGCAGCGGCTGTTGCTCGGCCGCTGGGGTGGGCTGGGTTGTGGTAAACCTGGAACACGCCCTTACGAAGTTTCTCGGGAATGTAAGGTCTAGCGGTTCCAGTGGAGACATCACACCAGATTTCGCCCAAAGGGTCGCGAAGGGTAATTTTCTTAAGCTCTAGTGCCGTATCGGCAGTTAGGAGGGACTTGAGCTGTTCGTCCTCCTTTTGAGCTAGGGCGAGGTCAGTGTTATTCAAGGCGGTACGCAAATGAATCGTATCGATTCGAGAAAGGGCGTCCGCCGTGACATTCTGTTTACCGGAGATATGCCTTATCTCCGTAGAATATTGCCCAATGAGGTCTAATTGACGCTCTTGTCGGGGGGAGGCGTTTCCCGACTTCTTCCGGAACGCATAGACCAATGGCTTGTGGTCTGTTAAAATAGAGAGCGAACGTCCTTCTATCATATGACGGAAGTACTTAACAGCGCTGTAGATCGCGAGCAATTCACGATCGTAGGCGCTGTAACGTCGCTCAGTGGGACTCAGCTTCCTTGAAAAAAAACCAAGTGGTTCCGGGCGGCCTTTAATGTCCTGTTCAAGGACGGCTCCGATTGCGGTATCCGATGCGTCGCATTGGATTGAAAGTGCGGCTCCCTCGAGAGGGTATCGGAGTAAGGTGGCGTTTGCCAATTGTTCTTTGGACAGTTGGAATGCTCTGTCAGAGACTTCTGTCCAATTAATGGGGCGCTTATCATTGCGCTTAGCCCCTTTTAAGAACTCATTTAGGGGAGCTTGAACTTGGGCAGCGTTCTTCAGAGTTGGACGATAGAAGTTAAGCATGCCCAAAAATCGACGGAGCTCACTCACGTTAGTAGGCCGGGGATACTTCATGAGGGCCTCCACACGGTCTGGCAGTGGGCGAATGTCCTGGTTGTCAACGACATAACCCAGATAGGTGATTTGCTCCTTGGCGTATTGACACTTATCTGGGTTGATGACAAGACCGAATTCACGGAGGCGCTCTAGGACCTGACGTAAGTGGCGTTTATGTTCGGCGTGGTCTTTGGAGGCGATGAGAATGTCATCAAGGTATGCATGGCAGCAATTAAGACCACGTAAAGCCGTGTCGATATAACGTTGGAATGTCTGTGCGGCATTCCTGAGGCCGAAAGTCATCACTTTGAACTCGAAGAGTCCGAAAGGTGTAATGACTGCGGTCTTGGGGATGTCTTCTGGTGCCACCGGAATTTGGTGGTATGCCCTGGTGAGATCCAGGGTAGTGAAGACATTGCACCCTCGTAACTTGTACGAAAAATCGTAGAGGTGTGCAATAGGGTATCTGTCCGGGACAGTTGCTGCGTTCAACAGCCTGTAATCGCCACACGGGCGCCACTCACCAGAACGTTTCTTCACTAAGTGGAGTGGGCTTGCCCAGGGACTGTCCGACGGTTGGCAGATACCTAATTTGATCATCTGTTCGAATTCCGCGCGCGCCGCACGTAATTTTTCAGGAGCCAGTCGACGTGGACGCTGGCTCACCGGGGGGCCACGTGTTTCTATGTGATGAAACACCGTGGCTTTGTGTCGGCGTTGGTTAGGTAGAGGAATTGTTGTACTAACAAATTCTTGTACCATAACCTGAAATGGGTCTATGCACTCTGTGGCCCTTGAAGTTGCCGCTGGTGATGCCGTCATGGGCAAGGGGGGTGCGGTTGGAGCCACTAGTCTGTTATGGGTCGAATCGACCAACAGATTATGTGCGCCTAATAGGTCGGAACCTATCAGGGGTTCGTTTACGTCTGCAATGACGAAACGCCAAGTGATCGGACGACAAAGACCCAATTGAAGTGTCAGCTTTTTACGTCCGTACGTAAGTATCGACGTATTATTTGCAGCTGACAATTTAAGTGCGGCTGGCACGCGGTTACGCGGAGCAAACGATCGCGGGAGGACTGAAATATCGGCGCCGGTATCGACAGTAAAAGCGATATTCAGTTTTGAATCCCGGATGGTTAGGCGACTTATCGTATGGGTGCCGGCCGATTGCGCGAGGGTGTCGGTCGGCAAAATTAGTTTAAAGAGCGCCTTTGGTTGGTGGGAGGTTGCGTCCAACCACAAGGCGCTTTGCAGTTAAATGCGCGATCACCATATCGTTGGTGATTGGCGCACCAAGGCAGAGTAACGGCATTATCGGGTATATTCTGCCTATTGGCATTGCCGTTACGGGGCGGTCGAGCCGGAGCTCGCTGGGAATTGGCCCGGTGAGGGCCATTTTGCGTGGGATTGGCCCTCTGTGGGGCATTTTGAGGGATATAGGCCCTCTGAGGGGCATTTTGGGAGTAATTTTGCCGATTAATAGGACGGCTCGGCATGGCTCGATTCTGGGCGCTTCGAGGATTGTTCCTCACCTCCGCACGCAATTGAGTTATCTCACGGAGGAGTGAGGTTTGGAGCGCCCGAAGGTCAGCAGGGGTTAATTGTGGTGGCGGACCTCTCTGGTTAAATACGTTGGGGCCTGCCTCTGGATTCCCCTGAGGGAAATTGGTTGAGGCGGGCCTTCTAAGAGGTAATTGAGCTTGAGGAGAATGGGGAGTCGGGACCAATTGAGGGGCTGTGAAAGGCAGACGAGGGTGCCGTGCAGGCTGGGCGGCGTGTTGAGAAACCGCCGCTACCTGGTACGCTGGAGGCTCAGAATACTGATCTGAGCTTTCCATGATTGCGTCCGCAATTTTGGATAAATAGCCCAAACTCTGATTGGGTTGGGCTATAAGTGCCGAACGGGCATGCTGGGGAAGACACCTCAAAAAGTGAGGCTTTATTAGGTCGTCCCCAATCCTGGTCCCCGCTATAGAGCGTAAATGGGTCAGGAAAAGAGATGGTCTCATCCCAGAAAGGTTGGTTACAACGGCTAAACGTTGTTGCCGCACACTTCCAGGTTCGTCCAAAGCGTCGAGCAGAGCTTCACGCATGTTGCTATATGGGTTGCGGCCGGCCGACCTTATTATGTGGGCAACATGCGGTCGCTGAGTGCGGTCAAGCACTTTCAACAGCTCGACTGCACGAAGTTGTTCGTCGTGCAAGGCTGAGGCCTGGAAGATGCGGTCTGCTACCGCAAACCACAGGTCTGGGTCCTCCTCATCGAAGGGGGGAAGTCCTATATTAGAATGACGAGTCCCATTCCCGAGGCTGGAAGCATCGTGGAATTCTTGGGGCTCTGGAGGTCTATGGATTTGTTGTGAGGTGCCGGCACGAGATGTGGGCATGATAATGCCAGAATCCACCAATTGGCCGGCACTAGGGGTGTTAGAAGGTTGGGGTCGGTTAACGACACTGGGGGCAACGGGTGGTGCCAGAGGGGTAGATTGTGCCGGCAAGTCTTGGTCAGCATTGACTTGTTCAGCAGGGAAATCGACGCTGGAGGCGTCGTGAAATTCAAGGGGCTCAGGTTGTTCCTGAGCCTTTTTGGCCGTGGCGTTTCGCGTGTTTACCATTGTGGGTTGTATGACGCGAAACTAAAGTTAAAAGCGTAAGAGGACGCGAAGAAAGGTGAAGGGAGGCCAATGGGTCACAAGAGGACGCGAGGAGTTGGGGAAAAGTCGCCAAGGGAGGGTGCGAATTTAAGAGAGTCGAGCGAAGGTCGGAAGTGGAGTCAAAAGATAATCGTGCCGAGTCGAGTGGAGTTGAATGTGTTGGTGCTTGTTTGTACCCAGAAGGGGCTTATTAAATTTATTCAATTCCGGATCGTTTCTATTTAATGTAAAATGTTTTTTAATTTTATAACGATATCGGAAGCTGACCAGATTAAAAATTCCAATTTGCAAATTCGCGATAATTTGGTCAGTTTGTCGGGTGTGAGTTCGTGAAATTCCAAATATCTACTCGGTTTAAGCTATATGAAAAGGTGAGTAACCGAGTTTCTGTGTTGTGTGTCTAAAAGAGTGCGAGTGTATGTTTATTTAACGCATAACGCTGCTTTGATGTTTCAATACACCCTGAAGGGGTTTACAATATTTATTATTTTTAATTGTAGCAGGAAAACAAAAAGAATAGTTGGTGTGTCCTTATATGCGTTATTAGTTTTCAGCCCAACAGATATATTTTTATTGTATTTTTGGGATAGCTTAATTTTCGCTTATAGGTGTAATAAATCAATAGGATGAAGTCAATAGTTAACTGGTAAAAAAAGACTTCAATTGAGTAAACTAACAAGGATGTACCATTTCAAATATTTTATCCTTGAACACCATAAATTTGCTTATTGAATATTACTAAAAAAAAACTTGAAAATTCGCATTGTAACAATTGTTTCAATCGTTTTTGACTTAAATTTTAATGTTTAAAAAAAAAAAAACAATTATTGATTAAATTTGCAACGGATTAAATAATGAGGAAATTTATTTGAAGGAGAAAAAAAAAAATTTTTGTCAGTTATTATTTTCTTGTTTGCGATGTACTTCTATGTAAATTGGTCCATTACTTCTATTCGATATGGTGTATACGATTGTGAATTATTACAATTTTTGGTTTTTATCACATTACAATTGTATATATAAAAAAAAATTACCATAAAATGTAGAGGACATAAAACTTAAGAAGAAAGAAACACTAGTTGCTTGCACAAGTTTTAACATGTAACACCATAATTGAATTATTAAATACAACACGAATTATATTATTGAAAGTAAGTTTCACTAACTTGCTAATGGGTGGGTTTGACTATTGAAAAAAAAACGAAAGGATACTTAGCTGAAATCCCTGGCAGCTGTTCCTGATGGCAAATGATGGGGCTGTTGTTGGGTGGACGTCTCTGGATGGTTGACCGCTCTCGCACTGCACTGATAGAGATGGTGTTAATCACAGGTGACACTGGTACATACAGGCGCGTTGGGGTTGATGCACCCTTTGATAGGCTTTAGTTTTGTTTGCACTATCACAATTTCCGGTACAGTTGTTCTGTGGGTTCACTTTTTGCAAGCACTGGAACGGTCTTTGTCACTGGTTCACAAAAGTTCAGCGGGGGCGTGTTCACACTAGGTGTCACCAATATGGGTATTGTTAGTATTGTGCCAAGACACGGGCACCGGTTTTACTAACTTTCCAACGACGTAGAGAGAAGTCACGACACACCACGAAAAAAATGTCACTGCTTCGCCGAAGAAAGTAATGAAAAGAATGAAACACTGTATATTTTTGTAGAGCACTGATTTTAATTGTTCGTATTAGTAATTGGTGATTAAATGTAATGGTGCTGTTCTTAAACTTAATTACAACACGCACATTCCACTTTCGCGCACGTCTCTTTTATTGGAAAAGGTGCTTAAACTCTCTTATTATTTAATTTGAAAAACTAATCAATAAATACTTTCCAAACTCCAACGACCTCGGTAACGGTAGATATCTGACTGGCTAATTGGAACTCACCAAAGAAACGGAAAACCTCGAAAGAACTGGAAAGGAGGAGGGGCTACACGATTAACTCGAGGGAGTTGATCGTGATTGGACCGGGTGGAATAGGCATACATTATGCGTGTGTGCGTATGCCTTGCATACGATCGTCCGGCGACCGTGGATGGAGGGCAACATCGCTAATGCATTTTCCATGAATGTAAACACTAACATCTGGGGTGCGAAAGACCCAAACCGAAGATTTGGTCATCCTAATGGGAGGCCATAAATCAACATTTCGGTTGACGATGTTTAAATATTGCAACGAACATAGGGTGCAACCATTGCCAGATGTTGAAAGTAAACATTTTCTGGCTGCATCTTGTTCGTTGCTTGATTGCGGTCCCTGAACGTGGGGACCGATAATTGGAAACCAGCGATTGCTGGTAATTAGGGAAATGTTTGGTTTGCGTCAGCCGAAACCTTGTCGGCGGTAGCAAACCAATGGGAGCAAATAGCCGCATGCAAGAAGTGCCAAGGGCAAACAAATAAAACGAGTCAACAAGGAACTCCTTGTTGATGTTGTTTCCATAGCATAAGGCTATGGAAACAAGCTGCCCTGGCAGAATGTATGCCTAAAGATAGGATTTCAAATGCCACAGCAATGTGATGATTTTGCCGTGGACTTATGCTTTTTTTTAGGAAATAATGTATGCCCGGGGGTGGATTTTCGATGCCACGGCAAGGTGATAAGCTTTGCCGTGGATTTAATGTTTTTTTAGGAATTAATGCCTGCCCGAGGGTGAGTTTTCGATGCCACGGCAAGGTGATAAGCTTTGCCGTGGACTTAATGTCTTTTAGGAATTAATGCCTGCCCGAGGGTGGGTTTTTGATGCCACGGCAAGGTGATAAGCTTTGCCGTGGACTTAAAGTCTTTCAGGGGTGGTGTTGGAGAAAAAGGGGTTTGGAAGGAAAACCCCCCACAGAATAGGTAAGCTGCCTAACGGATATTCGAAACAGTTATCCGATTGGGTAACCGTATTAATTCCAGCGATTTGGCTGGGGGTAAATGCCGTAGCAAGGTTACGCAACCTTGCTGAAGTTCGACCAAGAGGTAAGTCGTTCGCCTGGAATAGTGGGGATCGAGCGATGCATGGCTCTTCGGGCCCTGAAAAGCCCCACAGTCTCCCAGTATTTCTTCTGCGTACGGTGTGATTCTCGCCAGTATGACATTTGTTAGTATTTTGTATGTGGTTGGGAGCAATGATATTCCTCTGTAGTTTTCGCAGTCAGATCTGTCGCCTTTTTTTAATAATGGGGACGACTATTGGGGTTTTCCATTCTTCCGGAGTAACTTACTTATTCCATATTGTTTTAATCATTTGGTGGATCTTTCGAGCGGTTGCCTCTCCTCCATGCTTCATAAGCTCTGTCGGTATCCAGTCGACTCCGAGATCCTTGTTGTTTTTCAATCGATTTATTGTGTATACAACTTCGTTGAAAGAGGTCTCTGTGATCTGAGGTTCGGCTGTATGTACGTCTGGTGGGTTTATTTGTGGTTGATGGGTGCGCACATTCAGCAGGTTTTCTGCTTCCATCTTGTCACGATATTGTTAGTCTCTGTGACCAGATAGGCGTTTATGTCTCGAATTATCTTGGCTCTCCCTAGGTAGCCATTTCTAATTGAATTTATGCCGGCATACATACCTCTGATGTTCTTTGCTCTGTCATTTTCTAGCATTTTTTCGATCCGAATCTTCTCCCATTCGCGTTTTTTGCATTTGAAAAGTTTCATTGCCTCTTTCCGAATTGTCGCATATCTTTCTGTGTTGAATTCATCATATCTTTGTAAATGGATCACTCTGAGGCATTTACGTTCTTCGATCTTCGCCCTGCACTCATCGACAAACCAAGGTTTGGACTTAACTGTTTTCTTAAATCCTAATACCTTTTGGGTTGTTTGTTTGATTGTGTCTCTGATCGATGTCCATTTAGTGTCCACACTAATGGCTTCCTCTTCCTCACTGCTCCCATTCTCTAGAATGCTAAATCTATTCATTAGTTCCTCTTGATATTCAGCCCTTTTGCGCACGGCTTTTAGTTTATCAATGTCGAACTTTTGCTGTCTCCCGTGACTGCCCATGTGGGTTTGCTGCGAGCCAACTCCTGATTTTGCCCATCACTAGAAGATGATCGGAGTCGCAATCTGCTCTTCTATATGATCTTACGTCAAGGATATTCGAGTTACGCCGTCGGGTGATATCCATGCGGCTTTATGGATTTACTTGTACTTGAACATCATACTTTTTACTACCAGATCTTTTGACGATGGGTACGTGATAATTCGAATTCCATTATCATTTGAAACATCTTGTGGGCTTTCTTTACCTATAGTTGGTTGGAAGATATCTTCCTTTCCAATTTTCGCGTTGAGGTCCTCGAGGAGGAGTTCAACATCGAATGATAAGATTCCATCAAATAATTTCGAGGGTCGGTGGGAGGTAGAACGTGTCCTTCGTTTCTTCGTCGGTAGATTCTGTTGGGGCGTGTACGTTTATAAATACATAATGGGCCCTGTATTTTTAGCACCCACATTCGGTCATTAATAAATCTTACATATTTTACATGGGGCGTTATCTTTTTGCTTATGATGAAACCGGTTCCGAGGTTATGTGTATCGGTACCTCCACACGCCAGGGTAAACCCGTTCGTTTCTGTTTTTTTGAAAAACCATCACAGGAGCATACTACGCATCATTACTTGACCAACTTAAGGCAGAAATTGCGGAAAAATGGCCACATTTTCAGAAAAACAAAATCCTGTTTCAATAAGTTAAAGCGCCGTCTGACACCTCAACGGTTGCCATGGCGAAAATCCACAAATTACGGTTTGCGCTGCTTGACCATCGGCCTCACTCACCAAATCTAGCCCCAAGCGACTTCTTTTTCTTCCCTAATCTAAAAATTGCGCTCGGAGGACAGAGATTTTCGTCAAATGGGGTGGCAATCACCTTCGTGTCAAGTTATTGTGCAGAGAAAAATGGCCAGTACTATTTGGACGGGTTAGAGAAAAGGGAGCATCGCTGAGAAAACTGTGTAGAGTTACAAGGAGACTATGTAGAAAAAGTAAAACAAATTTTAAGAAAAAATTTTTTGTATCTCTGTTAGGTCGGAAACTTTTCAGGCCACCCATGTGTTTCATCGCCTTTACAAAAAAGGCATAAAAACTGACTCATTCCGCGTGTCCAAAGGATTGTCTTGTATCTTTGTTATATCGGCAACTTTTCAGCCCACCCTCGTCTGCTACGCCGTATTTACGTTTATTTTTCTTCTATGAACTAACTGGCTTCTCACAAGCACTTCAAATTGTACAATATGTCTTTTTTCTCAATTAGCATTTAATGTATATATATATATATATATATATATATATATATATATTTCATTTTCATCACACAAGTTTATATATATATATATATGTATATATATATATATATATATATATATATATATATATATATATATATAGATATCGCGGAATGTACAGCATGACGGGGTTGTACCTCACCTTGGGACCAACTTACCACCTAAACCAATCTTTTCTCGATCCGGTCCACCAGACAAGCTCCGAAAGATGGCCAGGGACTTCCCCCGACCATTTCACGGAGCCTATAGCTAGATGGGCTGGTATTTCACCGGCGACAGGGGGTTAGGACCCCACCTACCACTCAGCCTATAGTTGTGTGGTAGGACCAAAGGCATGCCAGGTTTTTACCGACTAAAAACACCTCCTGCCAGGCACATGTTCGCGTTGATCCCCGCGGAACTTTCTTTTAGATATTCCATCGCGGAGTTTAACTGTTACTCCGCTCGTCACGTCGCAACTACTGCATCATGCCACATAGAATATCATTTGCTACGGACCATGCCTCTTTTGAACTCAGCATGTTTTCTATTACTCCTACTGGGGTAACTGTCCGTCTCATATGTCTCTCCAAAACCTTTCGTGCGGTGTCGAATCTCACGCACTCTGTGCAATACAAGCAGTATGGGTGGTTCACATGCTTATACTTGTGCAAGTATTGCCGAAAGCATCCATGTCCTGATATTAGCTGAGCCGGATGGTAATTCAGCTCGCTATGTTTTCTTTTCACTCATGTTTCTATATCAGGTATCATGGTGTGGGTCTATCTTCCTTTGGTGGAAGAATCCCACCTTCGTTGCCATTCTTTTAGGCTTCGGATACCGTTCGGAATGCACAGCATACTTGTAATGATAACAGCCTATGTACTGAGTTCACTCCCCTCATGTACGACTTACACTGTGCGACTCCAACCCATATAATGGAGGTATTGACACTGGTTAGCAGTTTCCTTATCTGGGGCCGGGGTCCACCAACATTGGGTAGCAGTCTCGCTAAAACTTTGCATACTCTTGCCGTTTTATCACTCGTTTTTCTCAGGTGTCCCTTGAAGGTCAACCTGTTGTCGAATATAACACCAAGATATTTAATATAGGGAATGGATCTGATTGTTTGTTCTCCTATTTCCAAATCAAGGTGTTCAACTTTCTAGCGGTTGCTTATGAAACTGCTCCGTCTTATGCCCAGCTAGTTACAGTCCGGCCATATCTAGCCAACAGTTAATGCTCTGGATTGCTTGGGAGCTAATATTCTCCAGGTCATCTAGATGTTTAGCTACGGCCACTATTGCCAAATCATCTGCGTACCTAATGATTTTAGCCCCTTCTGGTACATTGAGACTAGGCACACCATCATACATGTTATTCCCTAACAGCGGACCTAATACAGATCCCCGAGCCGCTGTTTTTTTCATCGTTTAGGAAATTGTCCTGTTTGAAGGCCGGTTGTGAAGAGACTGCTGAAGACTTCAGGCTTTTTTGTTAAAGCAGTCTTCACTACAGCGTTAGGGATACCATCCAGTCCCGGGTTTTTTTTTGACAACCCTTGCAGCTAGGAGTACCTCTCCGGTAGTCACGGGAGGTATTTCTCTTTGAGTGATGCTCCATTCCGCTTCCCCTCTCCGCACCTCATCTCACTGTCTTTTCATGACTATCCCATAGGCGCTGCCCCATAGGTTGTTATTTAATTCATCCCTTATTAGGGGGCAGAACGCATCATATTTACTCTTGTGGACCCCCCCCCCCCCCCCCCCCCCCCCCCCCCCCCGACTTTTCCAGCTCACGTGTTCGCATCGGCCTCTGCGTCAAACTGTTTGATTAGGTCTTCCAGTATATAATCGAGTAGTTCCGCATCGATGTCCTCCTTCTTCCATCCATTTTTCTGGGCTTTGCTCGCCAATTTGCTAGTGATGAATCCCCTGTGTAGAAATATTTCGTACATCACCGCTTGGTGGTCACTATGGGTGTAGGTCTCCAAAACTCGCCACTCCATACTCCTTACCAACATGGAGCTGGCAAATGTAATATCGATTTTGGACCGGCCTTCTCGTTTATGAAGGTGTCATCAACACCATCATTAAATAACACCACATCTAGGACTGCGAAGGATTCGAGTAGTGCCTGGCCTCTGCTGTTGGTCCCTGTACTTCCCGGTTCTACCGCCCAAGCGTTGAAATCTCCAGCAACTACAAGAGGGCTTTTAACTCTAGCTTCTTATGTTACCCTGTCCAAAAAGCATTTGAAATATTCTATTTCCCACCTTGGTGGAGCGTAACAACAGTTTCGCCCGCGTACTATTCAACGGCTCGGACGGAATATAATTGCCAGCAATAGTCTTTAAGAACTGTGCTCCAAAACTGTCGTCGGTTCTTGGTAGACTCTTTTGCTTATCTTATGCACGGGGGACCTTTCCTACTTGCTGGCAAGTCGCTCGAGTTCAGCCAATCCTAAAGACGGGAAAAAAGGGTCTCCCACACAATTACCGACCGAGAGCATTACTGTCTGTGTTACCTAAGGTGATGGAAAAAGTCATCAATACTGATTTAAATAAGTATTTGGAGTGCAACGGACTTCTGAATAATCGTCAATATGGATTTCGTGGCAGGCGGTCCACGGGAGACCTTTTGACACTTATAACGATATAGGGACATCTGCGATTGATGGGCATGGTGAGTCAAGGGTGGTCGCATTGGTTTGCTGACCAAACTTCGTCCATATGGACTTTCCCAGCAGCTTTCCGACTGCACGAAGAGCTTCTTCGAAAATCGATCGATCCGGGTTGTTGTGGACGGCGGGTTTGGATCTGTATCCTGTTAATTCGGCGGTGCCTCAAGGTTTTATTTTGGCTGACCTTGTTTTTGCTTCACATAAATGATTTGTTGGAGACAACGGATAACAAAGTGTTCAGTTTTGCGGATAGTGGTACGCTTGTTTTCTCCTTTTCAAGTGATCGGCCGATTGGTGCATCAACGTCGCACTAGCTGAAATGTAGACAGATTGACTCTCTGAATCAGGATCTGGATACGGTCCTGTAGTGGGGAAGAACCAATATACAACATACAATATGAATGGTCAGACCCTCGAATCTGGGGAAAGCTTGAAATTACTCGGCGTCTCGATCTGCGGGAATGTATCACGGCATAAACACGTGTCGAGCATCGCCTAGTCCATCATCATCATCATCATCGGCACTACAACCGGGATCCGATCTTGGCCTTATTTAGCAAGTCTCTTAGCTTGGTAAATTTTCCATAATAATTTAATTTAACGGGCAAGGTTATTAGCCTTGCGCCGAATCGCCTAGTCCGCCTCTGCAAAACTGAGTTATCTTTTTAGAGCCAAGAAATATTTTACTCCGCCCCAACTTCTTCTCCTCTATAAATCAAAAATTAGACCCGCATTTGAATATTGCTCTCGTATTCGGAGCTCGGCTCCTGAGCATACCCCCGACCTAATTGAGAGCATGCAGAGGCAAGCGAGTCGCCTGATGGGGGACTCGGCACTGACGTCAGGACTAATCGCAATCACATCGAAGGCGCGTAGTCGACCTCTGTCTGTTTTACATATACAGATATTATCGCGAGTACTGTTCTTCGGAGATTCGTGGTATTGTTCCACGCAATTCGGTTTATATGCATTAGAACTCGTTCCGTTACAGAGCGGGGAAGATGGGGAACTCCCTTCCCACGCGAGTGTTCCCGGAGAGTAATAACCTGCAGCTGTTCAAGAGAAACTGCAACCGTTGTTTTGTGGCATCTCGGGGCACCATAGATTCGCCTCTCCCAAGAAAAGTGTAATTAAAAAAAGACGTTATTCCCTTTGGTTAAGATCAGTGATATCCAAATCCTTCCATGCTGTCTTTGAAATACCTCAAGGAAGCCACTTGGGAACTCTCTTATTTATACTAGCCACTAATGACATTGGTAAAGTTATTAAGCATTCCTGCTTGCATCTATACGCTGATGATACTACGTTCTACACTATCATCGACCCACCAATTGCTTCTGCATTGCTACAACTAGATGTCGACAAGTTCTCGGGGTGGTGTAGCAAAAACCCCTTCGCACTTAACATCGCCAAGTGCCAATCAATAACGTTTTCTCGTGAGCGTATTCATTCTTCCCCGCGCTTCTATTTCCTTCGTAGCCAACCTTGACCTTGGAATCCGCGACTACAGGAAGCTTAACTTCCTCTCACATATCGATGAGATCATCCTCAAAGCCAATTTAAGCCTCGGGATCGTAAAACGCCGGTCGAAGGAATTCTTCGAACCCTACATGATTCGATTCCTTTACCTTTTTTTTCACACAAACAGGGATTTTGGAGTGCCCTTGCCCTCGCCAGTCCTCTGCTAGAATATGAAGGTCAGGTATAGTCTCCTTATCAGAAGATCCATATTCGTAGAATGGAATGTATTCAACTTCTATTCCTACGTTTCGCTTTCCGTGGACTAGGATGAGAAACCCCTGTAACCCTGCCCCCTTACATCCCTTACATTAAACGCCTCAAATTAATCAATTTAAAAACGCCTAAGGTGCGTAAGTCCTGGGCGACATTCTGTTCATTCATCCTCTCCGGCTCGGTCAACTGCTCCTACCTCTTCAATTTAATTCAATTCGATTCAATTTTCATTAGGTAGATAATATGGTACATTTATATTTTACAACTAGTATTTAGGAGTTTTAGGACAGCAATTCCTTTACAACTATAATCTTAAATCTGTATAACGAAAATAGCGCAATTTTAATGAATAATAAATAATAAATGATTAAGGGAAAACTACAAGAAAAAACCCTTATTTGAATCTTAAGATTGACAGGCACAGGTTTAATGACCTCGATATAATTTTCATAGACAGAGTACATATGTAGTGATTTAGGATAACGCAAGACGGGAAACGAGAACATTGTCAGAAAAAGAACAATTGACGAAGAAGTTTCGATTGATTTTGTCAATAAGGAACTCTACCGGTTTAACGTTAGTGTTTTCACGTAGTTCATGTGTCGAATAATGCCATGGCAAATTCAGCAACATTTTCAATATTCTATTTTGACACCTTTGCAATTTTATTTTGTGTGTGCGAGCACAATTACACCATACAGGGGCCCCGTACAGAAGTATCGCTTGAAAAATGGTTTTAAATATTATAATTTTATTTTCGATGCTAAGCCTTGACTTTCTACACACTAATGGATACATAACTCTTACGACTTTATTTATTTTGTCAATTGTGGTAGTGATGTGTTTTTGAAAGATAAGTTTTTTATCTAGAATAATACCTAGATATCTACAGTCTTCGGACCAATCAATATCAACTGCACACATACTGAGTTTAGTGCCATTTGGTACGTAGCAGTGTTTCCTACATCTCGAAAACCAGAAAGCTTGTGTTTTATTACCATTTATTATTATTTTCCATTTTCTGTAATATACTGCTAGTTTGTCAAGAGCTGCTTGCAAAGAGTTGTAGACATTAGTGAATAAGGCACCCGAAGATAAAATGGCCATATCATCGGCAAACATAGCTACCTGAATGTTTTCACCTAGACATGGTAAATCTGCGACAAACAATGTGAATAATATGGGACCAAGGACCGAGCCTTAGGGTACACCATAGTGGATTTGGTGAGTAGAGGATATGTCAGTTCCTATACTTACAACATATTTTCTCGAATGAAGAAAGCTCTGGATAATTTTGATAAGCGGCATAGGCAGCTTAAGCTTCAGTAGCTTATAACTCAAGGCATCGTGCCATACCGTATCAAAGGCTTTTTCGATGTCTAGAAGAACCAGTCCCGTTGACTCCTTGTCGATGGATTTACCAGCTATGTGGTTTTTAATGCGCAAGACTTGGTGGATTGTGCTGTGACCACTACGGAAACTGAACTGAAAATTTGGTAACATGTTATTGGCTTCCACAAAACGATCAATCCTTTCCTTAATGATTTTTTCTAAGAGCTTATTTAGACAGCTAAGTAGACTAATAGGTCTGTAGCTTTCGGGGCTGTTTTCGGTTTGCCGGGTTTCGGGATAGGTATTACTTTTGCTGTTTTCCAACAGTGCGGAAAATAACAATTCTTAAGACAAGCGATGAAAATGAACGTTAAATAGTTACTTGCAGCAGGTGGAAGTGCTTTGATTAATTTGTTGTTAATATTATCAACACCAGCAGCCTTTTTTGATTTCGGTTTTTTAATCAATTCTTTAACTTTGCTGATATTAGTTGCGTAAGTACTTTCAGCTGGTGTTTGAGAAAGTAACAGGTCAATTGAAAAGTCCCCGACCTTCCATAGTAAAACACATATTTTTGGCAAAATTCGTTCTTTTTATTCAACATAATTCCGTTCGAGGGCGATACACTGATTATAGCGCCCCTCCAACTTTTCGATACCTTTTTTGTAGTACGATTTGCCCTTTGCTTCAAAATAGGCCTCAGTTTCGGCGATCACCTCTTCATTCGACGAAAATTTCCTCCCAGCGAGCATTCTTTTGAGATATGAGAACAGGAAATAGTCGCTGGGGGCCAGATCTGGAGAATACGGTGGATGCGGAAGCGATTCGAAGCCCAATTCATGGATTTTTGCCATCGTTTTCACTGACTTGTGACACGGTGCATTGTTTTGGTGAAGCAGCACTTTCTTTTTCTTCAAATGCGGTCGTTTTTCGGCGATTTCGTCATTCAAACGGCCCAATAACGCTGTGTAATAGTCGCTGTTGATGGTCCTTCCTTTTTCAAGATAGTCAATGAAAATTATTCCGCGCGCATCCCAAAATATAGACGCCATAACGTTGCCAGCCGACTGTTGCGTTTTTCCACGTTTTGGGGCGGGTTCGTCGTGTGCAGTCCACTCGGATGACTGTCGATTGGACTTCGGAGTGAAATGATGGAGCCATGTTTCATCCATTGTCACATATCGACGCAAAAACTCGGGTTTATTACGCTTAATCATCTCCAAACACTGCTCCGAATCATCAACTGGTCGTTGTTTTTGGTCAAAAGTGAGCTCGCGCGGCACCCACTTTGCACAGAGCTTTCTCATACCCAAATATTCGTGAATGATATGATGTACACGTTCAGTTGATATCTTTAGAGTCCCTGCTATTTCATTCAATTTCAATTTACGGTCATTCAAAATCATTTTGTGGATTTTTCTAATGTTTTCGTCGGTAACAACCCCTTTTGGGCGTCCACTGCGTTCACCGTCTTCGGTGCTCAGTTCACCACGTCTAAACTTAGCATACCAATCCTTGATGGTTGATTTTCCTGGGGCGGCATCTGGAAACTCGTCATCAAGCCAAGTTTTTGTTTCAACTGTACTTTTTCCCTTCAAAAAGCAATATTTTATCAACACGCGAAATTCCTTTTTATCCATTTTTTTCACAATAGCAGAAGTTGCTTCACTCAAAATACTATAATTCACAAACTAATGATCCGACATCTGTCAAATTTATACACGCGTCTTTTGAAGGTTAAGGTTAAGGCTAACTAAAAATCATATGGATTTAATTCTAGTGCCGCCATCTATGTGTCAGGCCGGGGACATTTCAATTGGCCTGTTACATGGATAGTGTTAGCAACTTCAGCCTCAGTATATGCGTCGCTTAGATGCATAGATATGGAGTGGTTCTTACTAAACGCCATCTATGTGTCAGGCCGGGGACATTTCAATTGGCCTGTTACATGGATAGTGTTAGCAACTTCAGCCTCAGTATATGCGTCGCTTAGATGCGTAGATATGGAGTGGTTCTTACTAAACGTGTAAGCAAGTAGGTTCGATTTCTCCACTGAAGAAATAAACAACTTGTCGTGAACTTTAAACGGAGGAATACTTGACCCTCTCTTTTTCATAATTTTTGATATTTTCCAGAACGGTTTGCTTGCTTTGTCAAGAGAGGAAAGGTGTTTATTCCAACAGTTGTTCCTATATGTTGAGATTTCTTTTTTAATGATATTATTTAAGACTTTAACATAAACTAGAAAACAATCGATTCTATAACGAAGCCATTTTCTTCTTTCAGAGTTTCGTAGCCTAATCAGATGTAAGATATTTTCAGGAAGCGGTGCCTTATCAACTGGAGCAGTGGAACATTTAGGTATCGCTAGATCGGCCGCTCTATTGATAACAGAAACAAAATTGTTGCATAGGATATCAATGTGCTCGCTGCAGGTTATAGAATTTAGGCTGGTATCACCTTGAACCAAGTCCGTGTTTATATATGATTTATAACAATTCCAGTTGGCGGCGGAATAGTTGTGGTATAAACTGGTACGATTTACAACTACTGTATGATTCACTGTGAGGCTGATCGGAAGGTGGTCTGAACTTAACGCATTTAGAGTTAATGGTACTGTGTAGTAATTTGGAATATTAGTGATATATAGATCGAGAGTTGAGGGGTTCTTGTTAGCACTCGCTGGGATATAGGTGGGGAGAAGTGGATAAAGTATGGAAAAACTTGGGCTGGATTCAGTAACATCTAGTAAAATGTTACCCCAGCAGTTTGTCCTAACACAATTCCAAGACTGATGTCTGCAGTTTAGATCACCACCAATAATTACCTTGTTTCAAGTGTTGAGTCTATACAATTTATGCAGATCCCGCTTAAAGTAAGTAGAATTCTCAATGTTTCCACTTCCTCCAGGGAAATAGACCGAAAAAATACTCACCTTGGAGTTATCACTTAATGTTACATCGATACTAATTTCTTCAATTAATTTAAGGTGCAATGAACGACGCAAGGTATGTTCTATACATTTCTTCACAAGAATGGCGACACCTCCACCACTAGCATGTATCCTGTCTAGGCGATAACATATGTAATTTTGATGAGAGAAAGAAACGTCCTGTTTGAGCCAGGTTTCTAAAACAAGTGCAATGTCAATAATAAAATTTATCAAGAAATTAAAAAATGCATGCTGTTTGATGCTTCTCGCATTCCAAGTTATGATGCTAAGAGGGTTTCTTAACATGATTTTTCCGAATATATATACTTAATAGCAAATGAGGTAATGACGTTAAATTGGTCAGCTTTAGTTTGACAAGCACTAAGCTTGGTTACAACTTCATTAAGAAGAGAGTTTATCTCGCTAAATGAGAACAAGTTATCATTATTTATAGTTTCAGACGGATTTTTCTTCGTGTGTGTCGTATCACTGTTGGAAGGTTGTTGGGTTTGATGGAGGGCAGAAGCCCAGGTGGATGACGGAAGTGAAGGTTGACGCACAGATCGCGCTAGTGGAGAAAAATTATCAGTAGATAATCGGTCGGGCAGTGGCTGCTGTTTGTCACTCGGAGGCTGTAGCAACGTTGTATTTCCAGTACCACGTCCACGTGGGGATAATTTGCGGCGAATGTCTAGGTACTGCTTCCGGCTAATGCATTCAGGATCGGTGGATATATGTGGCCCACTGCAATTTGCACACTTGATGACCTCATTCGTTTTGCAGTCGGATGTTTTGTGGTTTCCAGAACAGATTGCACAGAAGCTATTTATATGACAATGCATCGAGCCATGGCCGTAAAGTTGGCAATTATAACATTGTGTGACCTTACATGGATGATGTTTTTTTAAGTCCCAGCGAACGGTAGTTTTGAACAATGTAGAGAAGCTACGTTTGAGTTCATTTAATTTTGTAGTACCGCGTTGGATGTAAACAATGTACAGGTAGTGTTTGTACAAGGCTTTTGTTGTTGAATTTATGGTGATGGTTTTAACATCTAAGCTCTTTATCATCATCATCATCATCATCGGCACTACAACCGGGATCCGGTCTTGGCCTTATTTAACAAATCTCTCCACCGGTCCCGATTTCGAGCCGATGTCATCCAGTTTAGCACTCCCAGACTCTGTGCGTCCTGGTCTACGCCATCCCTCCATCGCAGACAGGGTCTGCTGCGCTGTCTCCTTCCATACATCCTGCCACAAAGGACTTTCCGGGCAGGCTCCTCTTCGCACATTTGAGCTAGGTGTCCCGCACACCGGATTCTACCGAGCTTGATTTTTCTTACAACATTAGCTTCAAGGTAGATTGCGTACAACTCATGGTTGTAGCGGCTCCGGAATCGTCCTCCCTCACATACGGGGCCCACAATTCTCCTTAAGACCTTTCTCTCGAACGCGGCTAAGAGTTCAGAGCCTTTTATTAAGCACCCAGCTCTCGGATCCATACATAAGTACTGGTAAGACCATGGTCTTGTACAGTAGTAGCTTGGATGTTCTGGATAAATTTCGGGATTTAAAGAGCCTTGATAGACCATAGTAGGCTTTGTTGGATTTAATCAGCCGTTCGCGTATTTCTTCTTCCATATTGTTATCGGCTGATACTATTGACCCAAGGTAGTTAAAGGATTGCACTACTTCAAATTCGTGCTCCACTACCCTGATATGTTAGTTTGACCAACGTTAGGTCTTCTCTTCGCAGAAGTTGCCACCATGTATACTTAGTTTTTCCCTTATTAATGTGCAGTCCCAGTTTTTGTGCCGCCTGCTCGATCTGGGTGAAGGATTCCTGTACCGCCGATTCGGTTCTACCGATGATCTCGATGTCATCTGCGTAGGCAAGTATCTGGCTGGACTTGGTGACAATAGTCCCTCTTGTTGTAACGCCAGAGTCACGGATTGCTTTCTCCAACACCATTTTGAAGAGGAGATAGGCCAGACCGTCCCCTTGTCGGAGTCCATTATAGATGTTTATTGGTTTGGACAGCAATCCCGCTATTTTTACTTGACTAGTTACATTGGTCATGGTCAACCTACAAGGTCTTATCAATTTGTTTGGAATGCCGAACTCTCTTATGGCATTATATAGTTCTACTCTGGTTATGCTGTCGTAGGCGGCCTTAAAGTCTATAAACAGATGATATAATGGAATCTTAAATTCCTGACATTTTTCCATCGCCTGTCTTAGGGTGAATATCTGATCAATTGCTGATTTGCCTGGGATGAAGCCACACTGATATTGACCAATGATGGCTTTAGCATATGGGGATATCCGGTCTTGTAGGATAGAGGAGAGTATCTTATAGGCGGTACGCAGCAATGTTATACCCCTATAGTTGCTGCACAGTGTGATATCTCCTTTCTTATGTATGGGGCAAATTATTCCACGACACCAATTTTCCGGCGTCTACCCTTGCTCCCATATGTGCACCACGATCTCATGAATTGCGCGATGTAACGCTGTCCCTCCTTGTTTGATCAGCTCAGCTGGTATGCCATCAGCTCCAGGGGCTTTATTTGATTTTAGCTGTCTAATGGCTTTTTATGTTTCCTCAATGCTTGGTGGCGGCAGCATTTGGTCTTGGTCTTGCATTGGTGGAGCCTCCAATTCTTCTGTGAGCTGACCATTTAACAATTCATTGAAGTGCACTTCCCATCGCTCCAGAATGCCTTCAGGATCGGTGATCAGATTACCCTCTTTATCCTTGCACTAAGTGCAGCGTGGTGTGTACCGCGTCATACTGCGGATTATTTGGTAGAACTTCCGCGCCTGGTGCGGACCTCGCTCTCTACTTTTCTCTATTTCACAGACAAGGTTTTTTTCCCAGGCACTTTTCTTTTGTCTGTGAAGTCTTTTTTCGGATCTTCTGAGCTCTTTGTATTTCTCCTCGCGTACCCGCGTCCTATGAGACTGCTGCATTGCCCGGTATGCTCTTTATCCCGAGTGCAATTAGTTCATTTTTCACTATATCATTACTAATCAAGTATAATCCGGATAGCACTATCTTTAATGGCCGATTTTCCTTTCGCGAGTGGGTAAAAAACTCCATTTTAACCGCAAGAGTTCAGTTCTAATTTTGTTATGTATGTCCATTGTTGAGGCACATATTTTTTGTCCAAGTGATATGTTAGTATGAGCTCCTCGATAGTATAGTGGTTAGTATACCCGCCTGTCACGCGGGAGGCCGGGGTTCGATTCCTCGTCGGGGAGCCTCTGGCGCAAGACTAATGACCTTGCCCGGAAAAAACAAATCATTATGGAAAATTTAACAAGCCTCGGGCCTTGCTAAATAAGGCCAAAACTGGCTCCCGGTTGTAGTGCCGATGGTGATGATGATGATGATGATGTGTTAGTATACCCGCCTGTCACGCGGGAGGCCGGGGTTCGATTCCCCGTCGGGGAGTCTATAGCGTTTGAAATAATACTGAAGAAGATCGTGTGATTCGAACTGACGCTATGACAGCTCGAATCACGAAAAAAATTTTACCTAAGCGTTACACACCAGGCTACTGACCGTGTGTAGAATTTGATTTCCAAACTCGAGTATATTCCACTGGTGTGAATTATTTTTATTTATCGCTTGGTATACGGCTCTGATGTATTTTTCTTATTCGATTTTTTCGTTCGGTATTCTTCACTATTTTTGCTTGTGAATTGTGTGTATCTGTTAGAATCGCTACAAGTCTCTGGCGCAACACTAATGACCTTGCCCAGAAAAAAATAAATCATTATGGAAAATTTAACAAGCCCCAGGACTTGCTAAATAAGGCCAAGACCGACTCCCGGTTGTAGTGCCGATGATGATGATGATGATGATGATGATGATGATGATGATGATGATGATGATGATGATGATGATGATGATGATGATGATGATGATGATGATGATGATGATGATGATGATGATGATGATGATGATGATGATGATGATGATGATGATGATGATGATGATGATAATGATGATGATGATGATGATGATGATGATATGTTTTTAATTAAGTAATTGTCTATTTTAATGTTATTCAAAATACTTCGCACTTTAGCACTGGTTGATTTTAAAACCACAATTGGCGGAACGGTTTCTTTAGCAACTTCTGCACTCTGATCGACGTTGGTCGAATCCATTTGAGGTGAGTCCTCCATTAGACTTTGAAGTGGTTGGAAAAAGTTAGTGTTTGAACACATATTGAATTTATCTAGCACTTTATTATTAACTTTCGTAAGTTTATCAGGAGGGGTTTGACCTCCAATACCGGGGTCGTAACGCAACCGTTTACGCTTAATTTTGTTTAACACACGTGGCCCAGGGGGCATAACTTAACGGATTTCGCACTTGATCAAGTTGTGTTTGCGATAGCAAAGAAAATAAGATAACAAGATAATGGCTTGTGATAATTATTGTGAAAATAACGGTTGATGTAAATTAAGATAAATAGCACGAGCAAAACTGAGCGACATGTTGTCGGTTTGAAAGTCAGCCAAGTACTCCTTGAATTTAATACTTTTCAATACAAATACGTAACACACGAAATCCCAACATCTCCATATTCCCCCCACCCCACCTCCTATGACTTCCGCAGACCTCTATCGCGGATACTGAAAAATGTCAACTTTAAGTCCACCTTTGATTTCAACTTCACTACCCACAATCCCAAACACCGCCTTCTAAACCGTTCCCCTCAATCACACCTTCAATCTTAAGCGCCGCTCCCCATACTTTCCCCACAAAGCTATACTGCAGCTGCGCTTCCTTGGAATTGACAACCTCTGGCTGGCTTAAGGAATTTCCCGGAAAGTTGGCGCTATTCATTGCAAATTTCGAGGCAATAAAGTGTCTTCCACAAAACTAATAATGCGTTGCCAATAATTACTATAAAACAAAGCGCTAGCGATAGAGTGGCACGACCTACTGTGACATTTAAGCTACCAAAGGTCAACATTAAAGTAAATTATACTCCATCCCGGCAAAATATCATTTTTTAAAGAGCCATTCGTTCTATAAACACCAGAACCAAGAAAATAAGTAAAGAAACAGTTTCTTCAGAAGAGTTGAACAATTCATGACGAAATTTATTACAAACAAATTTCTTCTTTTAAACATATAAGACGATATGTAGTCGTATACTCTAACAGAGAAATTTACATTTTATGATATCGTTTAATAAAATTCTCTTTGTACAAAAGCAGCAGTTCAAGGAATAAAATACAAAAATCTGTGATAAACTTAATTATCTAACACGAAAATAGCCCAAGCCGGTTATTTTCTAAGCAGTTATCTACCTAAATTACATACAATGTCTTATACATTTATACACTGTTCTCTTATATA
Organism: Microdon myrmicae; assembly: GCA_963931805.1. NCBI lineage: Eukaryota > Metazoa > Arthropoda > Insecta > Diptera > Syrphidae > Microdon > Microdon myrmicae. The sequence continues at coordinate 135,884,555 of OZ007497.1, forward strand.
TAATAATAATTACAAAACAAAAATATTTTCTTTAATAAAAAAACTAAATTATGTTCACAGATGAGGTCAGAAAGTGCCTACGATCTAGACGCTCTAATATATGTATGGAATTATTTCAAAGAAATACTATTTGATATGTTTTTAACATCTAACTTTAAATGCAAGTCCTTACATAAAAAAATTACATATAGAAATTTGTTAAAGCGTTAAAAGTAGAACATTGCTTTAAGGATGTGAAGGTAAAATCTTGTAATTTAATCGTCTCCAATTATTAAGAAATTCAGTGCGCTAGACAATTGTTGTTCTCTCAGCCGAGTTCATACACGTGATACTGTCGTCAAAGCTTATGAATTGGCCCTTCGGGCCATTATTGAGTAACTCTCAGGAGGACGTGTTGCTATTTAAGTGTAATACATTTTCATTGGTCAAATTATGCCTGAAATATTGAGATTGGCTAGACTGGGCGTGAGGCTGCAATGATTCCGCATAATTTGATGATTGGCGGGCTAAGAGTGGCATGGCACATACAGTTGAGAAGCCGGAAATCGAAGCTTGTGGACTATCTTCCACACATGTGGTTAAGTACGATCGCGCTGGTATACGAGAATATGAACTCAGTGAAAACTTATTGGTAAGTGGAGGTTGTGCGTAAACCGGTCGCCGAATTCTTTCAGGCGTATCACAAATGTTATACGACGGATTTGGTGTCAAAAACATTTCCCTGTTCTAAAAATATTAAATGAAATGGAATTGTATGAAATTTGTATTAAAGATTGGTCGCTGTTAATAATTTACCTGTTCCAATAAAGGTGATGATAACAATGGTGGCGATGAAGAAGCATTACATTTCTGGGCCTCATGGCATAGAGCTCCATATAATTCGACGTCCATGCTGTCGAAAGTTTCATCCTCAACATGAAATTCATCGTCACTATTCTCCAATGGAACAACGTCGGGATTTTTGTCGTCTAAACTGGATCGACTACCCAAATTGCGATTGAGCAATTCAACACTTCCCTTATCCACTGCTTCAGTTGTGAGGCCATTCGATCGATAAACGTGCTTGTTACGGAATGTTATGAATATTGCGATGCATATTACTACTAGGATAAGGGTCACTATCAAGCCAACTAGGGCACCCAAAAGAGGTGTAAGCTGCACTAATACGGCTGTGGAAGACGCTGTAAAAGAGACATACCACATTAATCAAAAGCGAACAAAAAATTCACTCTGTTATATAAAGCAGGTTAATGAATAAAATATTGTATTATACATGTAATTCGAAATTGCTGCAATTAAGAACATGTAAAGAGAATCCTTGTTTTCAAATATTCATTGGTAGCACAGAATCCTTTGACTCATTGCCCTTGAAATGAGACACAAGTCATTTCACAAATTTCATTTTATGTTTTAAAATGCAATCTCGTTAAAACCCAAAAACAAAACATTAAACAGAAGCCTGATAAATTAAAAAAAAAGATATATATGTTGCAGTACAGCAATAAAACCTCTGGGAAAATGACCCACATGAATTTATTCGACTGAATTTCAACATTCAACATTTCTTAAGATTCTGTTTGTCCAGTTCCTGCAGCACAAATGTTTCAACAATCATCAGGTAAACCGCGGAAAGGAAGTCTACCGACAACTATGGAAATCATGATGCACATCACCAAACGCTGATGATAATCAAAGGGATGGAGCACTTCATACGATTGGAACTCTGGCAGATGTGCTTCTGAAAAACGAAGATACCGTGGTCAAGTGGAATATGCTTACCACATATATATTTCCTGTGTTTCAATCGGACTGGACATATGTGAGCCCGTGCTGGTTGGATAGTTCATTACCTCTGTGAACTACCTGAAAACTAACTTCTGCTTTTTACTTGAATAATTGTTTTGTTTGTAATCGGCGGAAAATAAAATAAAATAATAAATATTTTCTATTTTTCCCATCTTACAAACTCCAATATAACAACACCAACATTTCAACCTTAACATAAGTCGAACAATAACCTAAATAATAATATTGATATCAACATTAGTACCCGAAAAACTAGTCATTCTACCAAATCATATTACATTTATCAAATACAAATTACAGTCCACTTTTCAAGAACCACGGTTGTTTCATTTATCCTAATTCTGCAGAATTCACCGCAGGTAAATAAAGAAGTTTTATAATCGGTCCTAGTACCAGGTTGAGGACATCATTCGGCTCCTCCTTTTTAACGATGTTGCACGACCATGCTACATAAGTAAGAGACACCCCGCGTACATTGAAAGAACCTCAAGAAGAGGACGATGCCCATCGGGCAGAACAGTCGAGAAGACAGTTCAATGGAATCCAAACGTGTTGAAATTAGATCCAATCACAGAGCTAGAAGCTCTCACGGTAAGGCAAGCGGTCAGAACCAAAGAAAGCAAGTATCAACCCTAAATCGAATTGAAGATGAATAGAGTCAAGAACCCCGGAATTGCGATTTTCACCGCTTCATCTACCTCCGATCCTGGGCACATCTGTCACGTGTCTGGAATTCCTCGCTTCTCGCCGCCTGGACGAAATGCTCTGGGGGCACCCTCGTAACACCGCCCATGCACATTGCTGTCACGGGGGCACCACTCCAACAGAGTCGGTGTCTAAGGCCAGACTTTCGGTAATAAGATGAAGGGACAAAGAAAATGAGGAACACGATAGATGCCGGCACCCGTCGGGAAATCATGTCATCGGAAAGCTATCAACGGATTTGGAGTTCACCGCTTCCCGAAACCTGGACGCATCACTGTTACGCATCCAGGATTTGTCGCTTCTCGCCACCTGGGCACATCGCTGATACGTGTCTGGAGTTCCTCGCTTCTCGCCGCCTGGACGAAATGCTCTGGATCACCCTCGTAACACCGCCCAGGCACATTGCTGCCACGGGGGCACCACTCAAACAGAGTCGGTGTCGAAGCTGGACTTACGGTAACAAGATAAAGGAGTATAGCAGATAAGGAACAAGGAAAGATGCCGGCACCCTTCGAGAAAGCATATCAACGGAAAACGAATTGTGAACACATGGTCCAGCCACCAGCCGAAAAAGAATGGTACCTGGCTTTGGGACTATTTTATCCTGCGGCACAATGGAACGAAAGCTTCTATTGATCAGCAGAGTATTCTTCCTGATAGCAACCCGGATGCGCAACCTCTCTGGCTCAAACAAGTGCCAGTTGTAATTCAACAGGATATGCCGCAAGGTGTTCAACCACAACACCATCAAAACCTGAACAACTAAGTTGTTCCAAAAGGGAATCACATGCGGTCACAGCACCCACAACAACAATCGCAGCAGCAGCATAGACATTGTGATGACAATCACTATGAAGATGATGGTGGTCCACAGACAATGACTGCACCTTATGACCGCAGTCCAGATTCAGGTATTAAGAGTTACGCTCAGCGACTTCAACGTAGGAAATGCGAATCGGCTGATGGCAACTACAGTTCAAATGCCAGAGCATCCAACAATACCGGAGAATCAATTTCCACGAACTACCATCAAGGGAACAATACAATCCCTTCTGATCTGATGGGAGGTTCAGCGAAGTCTGGCAAATCAAGCAGCACATCGTCTTCTTCTGGTCCTCAAGGCCAGCAAGATTAATTCTAAATGGCCACATTTCCAACCAAGGACAAACACAAACACTTCAACATATTGGCGACCACATCGCTCAATTACCATTCACGGATTTACGATCCAACATGGGACTACGTCCAACATATTGATACTTTACATTTGGATTTACGATCCAACACAGGACTACGTCCGAGTAATGTATTACTTTACATACGGACCCACGATCCAAAGAGAGGACTACGTCCAAGAAGGTCATCGATGACACAGAGGGATTCACGATCCAAAAGAGGACTACGTCCAAGAAGTTCATCGATGACACCAGGGATTTACGATCCAACCAACATTCAACATTAAACGCACAAGTCACACAACAAACTAAATAGTAATCAATTCAACCATAGTGACCGCCTCTCAGCCAACCCTCCACAACATGTCGGGGAATATCAATAACAACAGCGACGGCCTTATCTCAAGCTACAACGTTGGCAATCAATGGCCAACTGGGTCTTTGGTCACACACACACACACACATACACACACACACACATACATACACACACACATACACACACACACACACACATACACACACACACATACACACACACACTAATAACGTCAAGTATGCCACTATACCATAACCAATTATATTTCATAACGAAACTCAATTAATAATTAGATTCAATCAATATAAGTAATTACCTCTGGACCGTACCGGTTTATGAGCAACACGAGCTTTGAAGCCTCTGTTCTCAACCACGACAAACCACGACGCTGAATGGCCTCATTGTCAGCACCAAAGGGAAGGACAACCACTGGTGCATCGTCGTCGGCCCGGCAAGATGTTGCAGTACAGCAACAAAACATCAAGCAGCCTCAATGGCTCTCGGAAATGCCAGAGTGGTTTCCGGATCGTGACGTTAAAATGCCAGCAGTAATTCTAAACTACAAATTGATATCAGATGCACTGCTCGGTACATTACCAATCAATTTCCCACAGTTTCTTACAAGCATTAAGCGCCTGGGCTTATACTTCAAGAAAAAATACAACGATGAGCTGACAACAGAAATTTCTGGTGGCACTGAATGCCACCAATTGCTGAATAAAGGAGACGGAAAAATTACTTCTCATTAACAGTTTTTCATCGTTACTGTGTAACACGGTTTTCGTACAGTTTTTTTATTTTTATACAGTTTGAAACGTTTCTTCAAAAGGGAAGATTTTTTTATCTTTGTACTTTAACAGTACGATTTTTCTTTGTTTTTTACTGGTTTAACTTATTTGAGTCCATCGTGTGATATAGTCCCAGAAAAATAAAACGATCTATGACTTGTGATTATATATTTAAAGCGTTCCTTTTTTGTATCATCTGTGCCCAATGCAGCAATTGTGAATTTGCTGTTCTCTTCGAGGAGGAGCTCGACGCAGAACAATATTGGCTATTCCCAGTTGGCGAAACAATATATATATATATATATATATATATATATATATATATATATATATATATATATATATATATATCTCCCGCTCGCTTCAATCTTCAATCTATCCCTTGCAAGGTATGTTCCCTGACTTTTGAAAATCCTCTTACATAACCCCCATACATAAAAAGGGATCAAAAAACGATATATCCAATTATCGCCCCATTGCTAAGCTTTCGCACATTCCTAACCTTTTCGAAGGCCTTCTATATGATGCATTATGTTTTTGCTGCACACCCATCATCTCTCCCAATCAGCACGGCTTCCTCTCCGGCAGGCCCACTACTACCAACCTTGTCGAATTCACATCCCACACACTCCTTGCCCTAGAAAACGGCGATGAAGTCGATGTAATCACCACCGACTTTAGCAAGGCCTTCAACAAAATTTCCCACAACCTCATTCTCTCTAAGTTAAAATCCCGGGTTTTGAGCCCCTGTTGATTAAGTGGATCTCATCCTATCTCAATTATCGAACCGGCCGCGTGCGATTTAGATCCACCCTCTCCGATCCTTTGTTTCCAACCACAGGAGTCCCCCAGGGCAGTCATCTCGGCCCCCTCCTATTTATCCTAACCATTAACGGCATAGCCTCTAGTATCAATCACTCCTTCATCTCGCTTTACGCGGATGATACCAACATTTTCAAGACAATCCGTTCTCCCCTAGACTCCTTACTTCTCCAATCGGATCTTGACAGCTTTTCGACTTGGTGCCAAAATAACTGCCTAGAACTAAATATCGCCAAATGTCACACAATCACCTTCTCTTGGAAGCGTTCCCCCACCCAGCCGCGCTCTTCTCTTACTGAACCAACCGATAACATCGGTTGAATTGATTCGCGACCTGGGCATCTTACGCGACAAGGAGCTCAAATTTACCGCACATATTGATGACATAATTGGAGCAACGCTAATAACGGTGCTCGTAAAAATAAATTATTATGGAAAATTGAACAAGTCTCGAGACTTGCTAAATAAGGCCAAGGCCGGATCCCGGTTGTAGTGCCGGTGATGTTGATGATTGATGACATAATCCTTAAGGCCAACGCCGCCCTTGGCTTTGTCAAACACTGGTCGAAGGAATTTCTAAACCCGCACCTCACCCGATCACTCTACATAACCTTTGTCCGCCCACTACTCGAATATGCTAGTCAGGCCTGGTCCTCGTATCAATTGTCTCACATTCGCAGGATCGAGAGTGTTCAACGTCGTTTCTTGCGCTTCGCCCTCCGTGGACTAAACTGGAAAAATCCGCTGAGTCTACCACCATACCCCATTGAGCTCCTTTAATCAATCTTAACACAATTAAAGATCGCAGAATCCATGCCGACATCATCTTTGTCCATCGTCTTCTGTCGGGCTCGATCAATTCCCCAAGCCTGCTCTCCACTCTAACATTTCACACAAACCCCCGTAACGTACTTAACTCTCGACACTTTTACTTGCCCGCTCATCACACTTCTTATGGCGCTAACGAACCCATCTCGCGTATGCTACGAAGGGCCAAGTCTTTCCACACCTCCTTCAATTTCAACCTCTGCACTCCCGCTCTCAAACGACGTCTCAGAAGATACCTGTCCTAACCTCGCCTTTCAATAACCCCCCTTCCCGTCAATTCTACCTCTCCTCTCCCGCCCTAAAACTAGTTCCGCCCTACACCTTTCCAACCCCACCCGCAATTTCAACCTCTCCCGCCGAATTCACTAACCCCGCCCCCCTTCCAGCCCGTACACATGCCGTTCACTGTCGTGATCTCACAAATGCCACATTTGCCACCCCCACCCCCCCCCCCCCCCCCCCCCCCCCCATCGCCCAGTCCTCTGTACCTTCCTGGTTTTTTCTCCTTTTTTCGGTTATTAATTATGTTTGAATTACTACTTTAGATTTCAAGTTAATCTGTATATTAATTTAATTTAAGCTTGAATTAAGCCTAATAAATGAGGGTTCTGCCCTCACCAAACTAAACTTCCCGAAGGATGGAGGCGTTAGAACCCAATATCTTGGACATCATGTGGTAGAGCATCGTGCTGTTATATTTTGTTGTTGTCTGTTATATTTTGTTGTTGTCTTTACCGCTCCTCGAATGACGATCGACCGGCGCCATTTTTCGAACATCTTTCACATAGCGTCGACTGGATACAGATCAACCACCTAGCTTCTGAAATTGTCCTCCTCGGCGATTTTAATGTACACAACTCCTGCTGGTTGGTACATTCTAACAGAACGGACTAGGCTAGGAGGCTAGCGAAGATGTTCGGTGTCAACCGCAATTTGACTCAACTCATGGAGGAAGCTACGCGGAGTGCCGGATATGCGACAACCCTGGATTTGTTTTTGATATCCTAGCCAAGCGTTTATACCGTGGAAGTTGCTGGGCCTCTGGGAAAGTCAGATCACTGCTAAGTATTGGTGGCGCAGACACTTGCATTTCAATTGAATAACCGATCTAAGAAGCTTCGTCATAGATGGAGGTATGGGAGTGGTACCTGGGACGATTTGCGAGATTTCCTTGCATCCTTTCCGGGGTTGCAGACTCCGATGTTAATGCATGCGCAGAGTCGGTTACTGCGATTATCCTGCACGGGATGGAGATTTACATTCCGCATTCCATCAAACGAAATTCATATAATAAACCTTGGTTTAGTAAAAAATGCGAACAGATTACAGCGGAAAAAAAGAGAGCTTTTAACCAATGGCGGCCAATCCCAACGATGTTAACAAAACGAATTTTGTTAGAATCAGAAACGCGTGCAACCTGGCGATAAATACCGCGTAGAAGGCCTACAACGATAGAGTGACCAATAAACTCCTTGACTGACCAACTAGTTCGCGTCCCTTCTGGTCAATGGTAAGGCTGTCAGCAATAACTTCCTCCGTTATTGACGAGCAGCAAGACACTAGCCACAAATTCAAAAGGAAAAGCTAATCTGTTCGTGAATTTATTTTCGTGAATTCAAAACTCAGTGCCGATCTTTTGGAGCCACCTGTGATCACGTTGGTAAGGTAGCCGATGTGGGATGTGAGGTTCCGCACGCGTACTACTCAACGTATTATACGTGGATTGGACTGTAAGAAGGCAACCGGCCCAGACAGAATACCAGCGATAGTCTTTAAGAACAGTGCTCCAGAACTATCACCACTTCTTGGCAGATTCTTCCGCTTATCTTATGTACAGAGGACATTTCCTACCTGCTGGAAGGTGACTCGGGATCAGCCAATCCCACGAAAGGGAAAAAGTGTATCCTATAAAATTAGGGCCGACACCTTTACTGCTTTTTTTTATTTATTACACTTCTTTCGGGAGCGGTGAACCTATAGCGCCGAGTGGGCGCTCCGAGATGCCACCAAATAACTGTTGCAGTTCTTTTTGAACAGATGCAGGTTGTAACGCTCCGGGAACACTCGCGTGGGAAGGGAGTTTCACAGCTTCCCCGCTCTATAACGAAACGAGTTCTGATGCAGGGCTGTTCGTCGGGAGATGAATCACAAAACTGGTGCGATCCGTCCGATTGTCGTGTGGAGCGCATATAAGCCGAATTGCGTGGAACAATACCAAGAATCTCCGAAGAACAGTACCCGTGATATCTGTAAAACAGACAGAGTTCGACTACCCACCTTCGATGTGATAGCGCGTGTAGTCCCGACGTCAGCGCCCAGTGCTCGATCAGGCGGATCGCTCGTCTCTGTGTGCTCTCAAGTAGATCGAGGGTATGCTTAGGAGCGGAGCTCCAAACAAGAGAGTAATATTCAAACGCGGGTCTAATAGGATTTATAGAGGAGAAGAAGGTGGGGCGGAATAACATATTTCTTGGCTCAAAAAGATAACTCAGTTTTGCAGAGGCTGACCTGGCGATGCTCAACACGTGTTTATGCCGCGATACATTCCCACAGATCGTGGCGCCGAATAATTTCAAGCTTTCCCCAGATTCGAGGGCCTGACCATTCATCATCAGCTCTGGAACCGATGATCCACTTTTCTTTGTGAATGTTGTATATTGTGTTTTCGCTGCATTGAAGTCAACGAGATTGGCCCTCCCCCACTGCAGGACCTTATATAGATCATTATTCAGAAAGTCAATCTGTCTATATCTCAGCTGATGCGACGTAGATGCACCAATCGGCCGAACACTCGAAAAGGAGGAAACAAGCGTACCACCATCCGCAAAACTGAACACTTTTTTATTCGTTGTCTCCAACAGATCATTTATGTGAAGCAAAAACAAGGTTGGAGCCAAAATGAAACCTTGAGGCAGACAGGATACAGATCCGAACACTCGCCGTCCATAACAACCCGGATCGATCGATCCGTCCAGTCGCAAAGCTGCTGGGAAAGTCCGTATGAACGAAGTTTGCTCAGCAATGCTCCGTGCCAGACGCGGTCAAAAGCCTTGGAGATATCCTTGACTCACCATACCCCTCTATCGCAGATGTCCATATATCGGTTGTAAGGGTCGAAAGGCATCCCGTGGACCGCCTGCCACGGAATCCGTATTGACGATCATTGAGAAGTCCGTTGCACTCCAAATACTTAACTAACTTTGTATTGATGACTTTTTCCATCACATTAGATAAAATAGACAGTAATGCTATCGCACGGTAATTTTGTGGGAGAAACTTTTTTCCCGTCTTTGGGATTGGCTGAACTCGGGCGATTTGTCAGCAAGTAGGAAAGGTCCTCCGTGCATAAGATAAGCGGAAGAGTCTGCCAAGAACCGGCGATAGTTCTGGAGCACAGTTCTTAAAGACTATTGCTGGTATTCCGTCCGGGCCGTTTGCCTTCCTACAATCCAGTTCACGTAGAATGCGTTGAATAGTGCACGGACGAAATCTCACATCCGCATGGAAGACCGTACCGGCGCGATCACAGGTGGCCCCAAAACGCCAGATCGAGGTTTTAGTTCGCGGAAAATAAATTCGCAAACACATTAACTTTATCCTTTGAATTCGTGACTAACGTCCCGTTGTCTGTCACCAACGGAGGGAAAGAGGATGCAAAGTTACCGCTGACAGCTTTAGCCATTGACCAGAAGGAGCGCGAACCAGTCGGGCACTGAAGGAGCTTATTGATCACTCTGTCGTTGTGAGCTTTCTTCGCGGTATCAATGCCCTGGTTGCACGGGTTTCTGATTCTAGCAAAATTCGTTCTGTTACATCGGTGGGATTGGAACGCCATTACTTAAAAGCTCTATTTTTTGCCGCTGTAATCTGCTCGCATTTTTTGTCAAACCGCGGTTTATCAGATGAACTTCGTTTGATGGAATGTGGAATATACATTTCCATCCCCAGAAGAATAATCTCTGATACCGACTCCGCGCAAGCGTTAACATCAGAGTCTCCGAAGCACATCTCCGACCATAGAAAGGATGCGAAGAAACCTCGCAAATCGTCCCAGTTAGCAGCCCCATACTTCCATACATGGTGAAGCTGCCTAGACCGGTTATTCGCTTGAAATACAAGTGGTTGCCCGACAGATACCTAGCAGTGATCTGAGTTTCCCAGTGGCGCAGAAACCTCTACGGTATAAATACTCCGTTCGGATGTCAAAAACAGATACAGGGTGTTCGCATAATCGCCTCGACCTTCTGACACTCGCGTTGGTTCCTCCACGAGTTGAGTCAAGTTGTGGCTGACACCGAACATCTCTACCAGCCTCCCGGCCTCGTCGGTTCTGTTAGAATGTACCAACTAACCGGAAGTGTGTACATTAAAATCGCCAAGGACAACAATTTCAGAAGCTGGGTGGTTGAACTGTATCCAGTCGACGGTATGTGAAAGATGTTCGAAAAATGTCGCCGGTCGATCGTCATTCGGGGAGCGGTAGACAACGAAGAAATTTAACAGAATTCCTCAGCACGACCCTCAACCATATGATGTCCATATTATTGGGTTGTGAAATTGCTCCCGCGCGAGTTATTCCGGAGCGTTACAGCCTGCAACTGGTCAAAAAGAACTGCATCAGTTATTTGGTTGCATCTCGAGGCGCTACCGTTGACATATTCTTCGGGAATGATGTATATGCAGACGTCCTACTGCCGGGCATAAACCACGAGAAAAATTCGAGGCCCCAATCGCTCAAAAGACTCGTTTTGGCTGGATCTTGACGGGTAGGATACACGGTGAGGCATCACGAACAGTCCGATTTCGGGACACAACTCCGCTAATTTTGGGAGATAGAAGAGGAACCGTTTGATAAAAACAAGTCGGAGGAGGGCAAGGCTTGTGAGTCTCATTTTGGGTCACGCCAAGCGCTTACCTGATGGAAGATACCAGGTTCCGCTCACTTTCACGGCTTACTTAAAGGTCCACTTACCCCCAGCACTGGACTCATCGCCACAGGGAGCTCTAAGAACAACTCTTCCCGACACACACAGAAAGCGCATTGGCGAATATGTCAGCCTGGGCCACATGCAGGATGTCCGACAAGAAATAACATGAAAAATACGGTAGTAAGAATAGAACGGGTAGATGAGAAAACGGAGAATGAGGGGCTTTTTGAACTGTAAGCAGGAGGAAAAGTTGCTGATCAATAATTAAGAAAACAAATATAAAAAGAGGAATTGTCAACACGACAGGACAGAAGACAGCAAATCTAGCCTGAGAAAAACATACTAAACGTCGAATAAGGTGAAAAGAAAATAGTAAGTAAGACTGTGACGTTTCTAGCAGATACACACGACCATTAGTGAAGAACAACACCACCAAAAGCACATCCGTTAAAGCCGTATACCATAGCAATAATATAGCATTTACACATCAGTCGAATCTACTTGAGTTTAGAAATCGAATTCGTACACGCGGCCAGCAGCCTGATGCTTCAATGTTTCGCTTCTCACCCATTTCATCGTATCCTCAAATCACCGACCGTCTTCACTATTATTGCTTAACCTGACAATCCGAGGTGATCTGTGTACATCATCATCATCATCATCATCATCGGCACTACAACCGGGAACTGGTCTTGGCCTTATTTAGCAAGTCTTGAGGCTTGTTAAATTTTCCATAATGATTTATTTTTTCTGGGCAAGGTCATTAGTCTTGCGCCAGGGGCTCCCCGACGGGGAATCGAACCCCGGTCTCCCGGGTGACAGGCGGGTATACTAACCACTATACTATCGAGGACCCCTAGTGATCTGTGTACACACATAGCAAACAGAGCTTCACGAGACGATCACGACTTTCGCATAGAGCACCGGCACACTCGCCTGCTCCGACGTTCTTTCGCTCGCTCCGTCGTTCGCACATGAAGTTGATTGTACAAAGTTATTATACTGAGGAGGGAGTAGGTGGCGTTTCTACCAGAAACACACACAATATACAAGCAAATAGTAAAGAACACCGAAAGGAAATTCGAATAAGCAAACCATCAGAACCGTATGCCATAGCATAACATAACAATTCCACACCAGTTGAGTGTACTTGAGCTTAGAAATTGAATTCATACACCCGGTAGTGGTCATAGCGTCAGTTCGAATCACACGTTCTTCACTATCATCGCAAACGCTATAAGACTATATTAGCGGATCCGAATTCATCAAGTGAAAGTCCACACTCGAACTGCAAGTTGTACGAATATAATTCAGCTTGGCCGAATTAATAAAACAATAACTTTTGCTACATTTGGATACCCTCTTATAAAATTATTTATTTTGATATTACTTGTGGTTGCTGTGAGAATCAATGAAGACACAACACAGAAAGGCGAGGATCCTAATACAACACAAAGACTTAATACAACTCAATCCGACACGGAGCTGCTAACTAACAACGGGAATTGTAGATGCATGTAAATTATAACCAGTTTCGCAATTAACATTCAAGAAGGTAACCGAGATACGAAGGAGTATAATAAGTTATTAGTTTTTCTACTTTGATTCGGGGATACAGTCCACACAACCCAAGACAGTAAGAAACATATATAGTGGCAAATGCGTTCTCGAAAAATTGTTTGTAGCGGTGCGTGCCAAGCAGGTAAAACGAAGAGCGGATTCCTGTTGGGTGAGGAAGATGCGCAACAACCACATCCATATTGTATTATATTGTATTTGAGGACAACCAGATTAGGTTTTTAAATTCCGTAAGGCTAGAAAGCCTTGCAGGAAGAAAGGCAGTGGAGTTCAGTCATATTTCGAAAAGTTCAAACGTTTTTTTTTTTTTTTTTTTTTTTTTTTTTTTTTTTTTTTTTTTTTTCAAAACCACACATGTCGAGTTAGGTGGTATCTGATCGAATTTTCATACAATTGACTTCATTCAAAGTTTTAATGACACAAAATTAAGTGATGAACTAAAGATAAATTATAATTATAGGGTAAAGGTTTTTAAAAATCAAGATAATTTTTCATCACCTTCCAGTGTGTCTGTCGACTGAACCAAACTTGCTCTCCAATTACATTCAATTCTGCACACCGACTGTTCTTACAATACTACTTGGTTTGAGAAAGCTTTTTGACAAAATATTTGTAGGGACCAACATATTGATAAACCGTTGAGCGGCGTTCAATCAGATCAAAAAATAAAACCGTTCTGCCAAAAAAAAAAAATTAGCTTCCATTGAAAAATGCACGCACCTAGTGATCCGCCTTCACATTAAAAGGTTATCTATTGTTGTATATATAAATTATTTCACTTACCTGTGCGTAATAAAGGCATGGACAGTGTTCGCGTCCTTAATCGATAAACCAGTTTGCTGGGGCCTTGTAAATTGATTGATGTTATCCTAACTACGAAAACTGAATCGCTCGGCAGACCTTTTAATTTGAAATCAGCACGTTTGTAGGTCACATTACAAAGGATTTGCCTGTTTAACTCGTCATACACTTGAACATGGAAATGTTGTTTAATTCCACCATCAAATCCTGGTGTACAAATGACCTGAAGTGAGTTGGAGGTCACGTTGGCCGTCGTACAATTCTTCACTGGGTCAGGGATGTCTGAAAGAAAGACGTTGTACAAAATTTACTTTGCAAAGTTTACTTGCTTTACATTACATAATAAATTGGGAATATTCAAGAGACGTTATTAACCAGATTACACTACGTATTCTCGAACAATTCCAATTTTTCCATATTTTCCAATTCGATGTTTTTCCAAAAAAAAAAAACATAAGCTACGCGGACGATTTAGCGATTGTCACATCAGCAAAAATCATCCCAAAAACAGATGAGAAATCGAACCAGGCGATAAAAACGGTACATTTTTGGCTCACAAATGCTGGGCTAGAACTAGCAGAGCACAAAACAGAGGTGGTTCTGATGTCCAGATGTAAAAGGGTAGAACAAGTTAGCCTACGTGACGGCAGACACATAATCGAATCCAGCCCCACCATAAAATATCTAGGGGTTATACTGGATCACCGCATGGGTTTTAAGCACCACATGCGCTACGCGGCAAAAGAAGTAACAACACACGCAGTACTGGCGAGACTGATGTTAAATGTGGGCGGGCCTAAAAGATCGGGCAGATTGCACCTAATTTCTGGGAGCAGATCAATCCTCCTATACAAAAAGAGTTTCATTATGGGCAAGGGCAACACACGCAGTACTGGCGTGACTGATGCTAAATGTGGGCGGGCCTAAAAAATCGGGCAGAATGCTCCTAACTTCTGTGAGCAGATCAATCCTTCTATACAAACGGAATTCCATAATGGGCTAGAGCAACCATCTGCAGCTGATACACAAAGCTTGTGGAATTCGTCCAAAGAAGAACAAACCCGAGAATCTGCAAGGCCTACAGAATGGTGTCCACCGAAGGGTTCGCTGTAATTGCGGGTCGTGTGCTTAGAGAAATAGAATAGATTTCAGTGGCATAGATATACAAGCTACGCCAATTGAACATACGAGACTCTGGTGCATACAAAGCCCAACTCGGGGCAATCTGAGAACGAAGCCTTAGCCAATGTTAATAGATATGGGATGCAGCCATCACAGGAAGATGGTCGCATGAAATGATACCGAACAATCAAGAGGAGACAAATGACCAGACGGTGAGGTAGACTTCCCCATGTCTAAACGTCTGACCGGACATAGGTGCTTTAGACAACATCTGCACAGACTCAAGCACAAAGACCCACACTGCCCGTCTTGCAGTGGATGTGTATAAAACGGGGAACATATTCTAACCGAATGCGTTATATTCAGGAACACTGTACGTTTGCAGAGTGTTGCAGCACAAGCAGCAACATTTAAAAAAACAAGGAATAAATCGAGCTCTCAGCAATACAACAAGGAGAACGAATCAGGCGAAGATTCAAAAATTCAATCCACCTAACCTCAGAATAGACAAAATCCACCACGAAATATGTAGATTGCGACCTAAAGGTATGCACGAGAAATCGCACCATAGGTTGTCATCTGTGCTAAATGGCTTGCATTCACATTCCAGTACACTCAAGGTGGCATGATCACTGGATCAACGGTGACTGGCAAAAGCGCTGGTTCCATAGAACAGTTTATTTTGTTCTACGGTAATTCCCTTTTGTGATACGGTGCTTTTGTTGGACGAGATCTGATGATCCCAACGGCCAAAGAGGAAAACCGTTCAAAGTAAATGCAAGACAGCATATAAGAAGGCGCAGGCATATTGTAAAGTTTCTTTTTTAGATTTTCAGCTGGTGATAGCAATGCCAAGTGGCAGTTAGAGCGTAATTAAATTATTTTTTAAATTACACAGTGAAAGAATAAAGAACCAAAAATACCTCAACTTTGCCATCTTTTGATTTGTGTCTAATTCTGTTGCTGACGTTTTGGCAAGAACATCGAAGATTACGAAGTACACAATTTCTGGTCCGAGAGAGAAGCGAATCCAGATCTCAATTGGATATTCCCAGTTGGCGAACCACAACTGGCAAAGTAACATTCTGGATCTAAATTGGCTATTCCCAGTTGGCGAACCACAACTGGCGAACTAACACAGAGCAATGCAACCGTGCAGTAGATGCAACATTACAGCGGTAATGCCAGGTTCCAGCAACGAATGGGAACTCATCAGTACACGGATCAAAAACATCATGGCAGAAACATCGTAGACTACAAGAGTTGTAAAGCGGGGCTGGGTTGAGTTCATAGGCACTACCAGATAAACGAGAAGAGGTGCATCGAGAACAGTGAACACGGGCGAGTTATGTCTTTTGAAGATTACATCTCCAGGTCAACAAATTATTTTTTTTTTTTTATTATTTTTTTTTTTAAAGTTATTAGCTTCCCCAAATATTATTAGTCGACTTCCTTTCTTTCCAATAAAAAATATTGTCCAAAAATCGTTTTTTTTAAGTCGTTACAGTATACAATTACGTTAAATTTAAAAATTCGCTCCTGGAGTCCCTCCATCCAAGTCCAAATACCAGAACACAGAATGGGCAGATATATAAGGACATTAATAACTTCTTAAATGTACGCGAATTCTAACAGTTTCGGTTGTTGAAACTATTTAGACAAGCAAAAAGGGAAGACCAATATAAATTATTCTTACCTGCCGGTTGCACATGGTACCAACACGGGTTACTTCTTCCCATGTGATTACTTGCGACGCAGGAGATCGAACCGAAGCTTTCGTACGAGTCAATACTGTATTGGTAGACATTGGGTAAGGTTGGCGGAAGCTCCGAGAATCGACTGCGACTTTTATGCACATACAAAGAAGGTTCATACATGTTTTCCATTTTTGTTTGCTCCTTATAGACTTTGCGTGTTTTCTCCAGTTGGTTCGTATACATCATGTTGGAGTAAAGCATCTCTGCCAGTGGAATGTCTTCTTGAACGTTTATGAGATGCATTTCTTGGTTGTTTACAATGTTGAAATCGTTGTGCTTTAAATGAATCATGTCGGCACTGCTTTTAGATTCTTTGCGGACAAGTTGTGCGTCATATTCGAAGTCAATGAAATTCCCTTTGCTGTGATGATGCTTTTGTGCAAATTTCTTATGATGCTGAGGATGGTTGTGTAGTTCTTGATAATAGTAATGATTATGATGAGTATGTGACGCCGGGCCCTTTAAAGGCATTGATATAGGACCCGCACTTTGCCACATTTGCATTTGACTGGGTATTATTGGCAGATCAATGCTGTTGTCGAGTGAATTATTAAATTTCCATTCATAGTTCAAGTTGTTTATTGGATTTGAATCCACTAAGCATGTTATATTGACTGATTGCTTGACCGCAGCGCGTATGATTGTTGTTTCTGCCGTGCAAATTGGGGGATCTGTAACGAAAAGACAAATTAAATGGTTGCGTCATGGGTAGTATTTATTTGTTGACAGAGATTCGGGCCGGACAACAAAAAATGCAATACAACAAGAACCAAAATTTAAAATAAAAAATACTTAAAACAAAAATAAAAAGAACATAAAGCAGAAGTAACAAATAAAACAAACATACAATGTTTCTATGTCTATTAGGTTTTCAGTAGCCGCAATAAATTTCCCAGGATTGGCCACCAACTGACCATAGAATTGGATACAATCATACCCATGATCGTGTCCCTCGTCATCTTCCTCTAAAACAAACAGGCTCACATCCATTCTGGTCCCCAGCCACCGTGGGCAAAGTTCTGTTGACTTAACGTCAATCAAAAATCTATCCTCTATCGTACGGTGGCAATACACCCAGCCCGTACACCGATCATCATATTTGACCAGCTGCATGTTTGTTTTTCCTTTCCTTCGTCCAACGCATGTCTCGTTTGTCTTTCTTTCCAAGGAAAAGACATTCAAGGTATCTGGACGACGTCCATGAGAACCTTCCAATGGGATGCAAACCGTTTTTCATTGGTCATTGGGGCAAAGGAAAAATTACTTTCCCCGCCGATGACATGAGTGCAAACTCATCTCAAGCGCTGAGGCTGGGTCAATGTCATCCAAACGAGAAGTCACATTTCTGTCACAACAGCGGACGGTCGCGCCGCTTAACATATTTTTCATCCTTCGCCGCTTTACGCAATAGTCAAGTTTTAATCACGTAAAGACACACGATTTTCGACTGTTAGTCCTTTAAAAGTGAAATTCGTGCAAAACTGTCGGCGATCCTGAAGGAGTTGTAGGCGTCCATCGCCGAAGGATTAAGTGAACATTGCTGTGAATAATTACTAAGTTAAGGAACACTAGAACGTATTAATACTTCCGGTAGTTTTGTTGTGGACCAATTCTCAAGACTGAAGTACACTCTATATTGTGAACTCCCCGTTCTATGCGCATGTGCCGTTGCCATAGTCTGAATTAAATAAAGAACATTTAACCAACTAAGTACTTGCGTGCCTTTTCATTTTTGCTTGCTCAAAGTTGATTTATTTCGTAGACATTTTACAGTGAAACAAACGGTAAGTTTTGGGGCGTTGAGTGGATCTAGTGCCCATGTCTGGTACATAACTCACCCCCACAATATCATTCCACAAGGCAATCCATGAGATGTCTGAAATATGTAATTCGGGTTTTAACGGTGTACAATTCTCTACTTTTTCTGCTATAGAACAAGAGGACTCGAGAATTCGCCTCTAGAACAAGTACTTCCATAAAAGCACAATTTGCAACCATCAGCTATGTATTCGGATCTCAAGACGCTGTCTAATATTGGAGCGGGCCATTCGTGCCCAACTACCTCTGGTCGCTGTCACTTTTTTTTCAAATTATCCCGAGCTGTGGTCCATGACTTAATGTAGTTGATTCTGACAATGAATCCCACATTATTCCCACAAATTTCAATTTAGAAAAAAAATACACTATTTCCGGTTATTTTACTGTTACCTCTTTCAAATGAGTATAAATCGTCAGTAAATCCTCGTGTTCTTCATCATTATCATCGGCACTGCAGCCGGGATCCGGTCTTGGCCTTACTTAGAAAGTCTCTCCACCGGTATCCGGTTCATATCCGAGACTTGTTAAATTGTCCATAATAATTCGTTTTTCCAGGCAAGGTTATTAGCCTTGCGCCACTGACTCGATATATATGGCTTTAAAAAAATTACCTAAATTGGTAAAAAATTAAATTGGTGATTTTCAAAAGGAACAATTTCTCTACATCTGATATAGCCACTAGGACTTCCTTCTGTTTCTAACCATAAGAAAATTAGCAGCAAACCCTTATTAGAAAGATAGCTTCTCAAAGACTTGATAAAACCGGAGCAACAAAAAAGAAAATTGAATAAAATCGAAAATAAAATTAAATCAATTTGATACAAAAATTGTTTTCAATTAAAACTCACTAATTTAACGAATAGCCCTTCCACTCCCCTCTTTGTATTTAAATAAAGAAGTAAATAAATTAGGTGGGACTTACATTTCACGTCAAGGAAGATTTCGTTGCTGGAAACATTTCCCTGTATGTTTGTTGCCGAACAGAAGTACTTTCCTTGGGTGTATTTCGATATACCTTGCAGAACCAAAGTTTGATTAGTAATTATCACTCCTCTTCCGGGTTGCAGCTTTCTTTCCTTTAATAAGCAGAAGGTTTTTTAAAACATATGATATATAAATAAATATAGTAGTAAAGTTATAATTAAATATAAATTAAAATACATAGCACTAAAATTAAAAAAAAAGTAACATTAATAATTATCGATAAGAGAGTTCGAAATCCACATACAGATGAATGGAATATGCATAAACCCAAAGTAGTCCGTTTTTATTATTATAATTTTATTTACATTAAAAATACCAAAACGGATTGTATATCAAAAAGCAGCCAGAAATGATTATAGCCTGTAAACGAGGAGACGGGACTTGAGAGCAGAAGTGTTAAGGTTAAAGTAGAAAGAGGTTGACCTTTAGAATAGGACATAGTCTCATTAGAGGCCTATGAGGTGTGGTATGCGGGTAAATAGAATAAGCGATGATTGCGTAAATTGCGGGGATTGGTGTTGGAGGAAACACAGTTGAGAAGATCCGCGCACTAAACCGATCCTGAGAGTAGATGGAGAATGAAGAGAATATCGACATGAATATGGCGTTCTTCTAGTGTTTGTAAGTTAATTAGTTTTAGTCGCTTTGTATAGGCGGGCGGAAACAGAGAGAAATTCCTTCCAGCGTTTGACAAACCCGAGACCAGAATTAGCCCTAAGGATTACGTCGTCGATATGTAAGAGGAAATTTAGCTCCTTTTCACAAGATGCCTAGGTTGCGAATCAAGAGAACAGAGGAAATACGTTGGTTCATTAAGAATTAGGGACGGGAAGGAGAAAGAATGCACTTCTGTGAAAACGTAATTGATCGGCATTTCCCAACGTTAATCTCTACGGAATTCTTTTGACTCCAAACCGAAAAAATTGTCGAGGTCAATTCGAAGAAGTGGAGAGTTATATGAAGAAGAGAGTTTTAAAAAATTTAACATCGTCAGTGTACTGAGAGATGCAGAAATGCTTTATAGTCATCTCCATGTCGTTTATAGTCAGTACAAAGAGTGGACCTGTGGGTATTTAGACTAGGCGTCGTCATGGACGCAGGTTCAGTGCAATACCTCACAACTCTATTAGAAGCACTAAATTGACTCTCCAGGAAAACACAGAAAAAGTTGATCCACCGATGTATTTAAAAACAAAGACACACACAGTTGTTTAATCATATATGCTTGTTCCACGTTATTAAACATTGTTCTGAGGCGGCACACGCTGACATCGATTCAGTCTTTTACTTGTATACATTAACTCTAGGCTTTTAACCGGACATTAATTTACTGGCGACGATTTATCACGACTCGACCAAACCACTTTTATTGACGAAACAATACGTATCAAACGTTAAAAATATGTAACTTAAGGTTCCCGACCATCCTCCTCGGGTGTAATAATCTGTCTCCATTTAAAATTAACAATAAAACGCACAACGCGACAGCATATGTGTACGCGACGGGGGTTGCAATCTGACTCGCTGAAGTTCGTCGAGATCAACCTCCACCAGGCGCCATAAGAATGGATTCTTCCTATATCCCTTCAGGTCAATGTACTGGTGCACAAGGCGGAAAATCATTTATGATGGTGAGGAATTGACCTGCAGATGTGCAGGTTAACGTCTCATTCAGGGGAACCATGGACCAGCGATTAGTAAACAAAACAAACGCAGTGAGGTACTGTGTGTTTGCTTTGGTTTGCTGGTTGGTCATCATAGGGCATGGCATGGGTAAGATTGTCTAAACAATGATCATATCCAAGCCCAAATTCCATGATCGGTTGATAACCGATGAAAGGGAATTGGTATTAGGGGCTGCAGGCGTCGTTGAGATAAGCGATGGCGAAAAATCGCCGAAGGAAGAAATAGGTTGTGTCTTAAATAAACAGAAACGCTATTTCGAGGGCCATAAATTTTTTTTTTTTTTTTTTTTTTATTAGACTTCTCTCGGGAGAGGCGAACCTATAGCGTCGAGTGGGCGCCCCGAGATGCCATCAAATAACTGTTGCAGTTCTTTTTGAACAGTTGCAGGTTGTAACGCTCCGGGAGCACTCGCGTGGGAAGGCAGTTCCACAGCTTCCCCGCTCTGTAACGGAACGAGTTCTAATACAGGGATGTTCGCGCCGTCGGGAGATGTACTACAAACGGGTGCGATCCGTCGGATTGTCTTGTAGAGCGCATATAAACCGAATTGCGTGGAACAATGCCAAGAACCTCCGAAGGACAGCACCCGTGATATTATCTGTAAAACAGACAGAGGTCGGCCACGCGCCTTCGATGTGATAGCGACTGTAGTCCCGACGTCAGCGCCAAGTACCCGATCAAGCGGATCGTTCGTCTCTGTACGCTCTCAAGTAGGTCGAGGGTATGCTCAGGAGCCGAGCTCCGAATACGAGAGCAATATTCGAGCGCGGGTCTAATTTGGGATTTATATAGGAGAAGAAGTTGTACCGGGGTAAAATATTTCTTGGCTCTAAAAAGATAACTCCTGAGTTTTCCTGAGGCTGATCTGGCGATACCCGATACGTGTATATGCCATGATACATTCCCACAGACCGTGACGCCGAGCAATTTCAAAGTTTCCCCAGCCTCGAGGGCCCGGCCATTCATCATCAGCTGTGGAACCGATGATCCAGTTTTCTTTGTGAATGTTGTATACTGGGTCTTCGTTGCGTTGAAGTCGACAAGATTGGCCTTTCCCCACTGCAGGACTTTTTTTTTTTTTTGATGACCTGTGCCCGAAAATGAAATAGGTTTTTGCTTTAAGATACACAAAAACGCTATTTCAAGGGTCACGATGGTATGCACATCGTGTTTGTTTATTTAACAGGCCGGAGCATCCTTAGGCATGATCTGGGGTGATTGTCTAACGTCAATCATATTAGTGCCCAAATCCCATGATCGGTAGATAACCGATAAGGGAAATTGGTCGCAAGTGTTGCGAACCTTGGGATTGGGGCAATATTCACTCATGAACCGTAGCAAGAATACCGGCTACAGCTATATCAACAATTACGCTGGCCAGCGAGTATTTATCTTTTACAATTGCTGACAAGCTGAGCCGATTGTCTGGCACGGTCCATGTATGAATGAATGAAATAATTTTTTATGGCATGAAGCACTAAAAATCAAATCTATCCAAAAATAACAAAATGGCGACGTTTTGAAATTTATATGCGCTTTTAATGAATGTTTTCGTTCTTTTTTTTGTTTATAAAAAAATCAATTTACAACGTATCGGCATAATTATGGTTCATGCGGTCAATTACGCGTATTTAAAAAAAAAATTAAGATTCGTTGAAAATTGACTGAGTTATCACAGTCGCCAGCTCGAAAAACGTTGCTTTCCAGAAAACGCATTTAAAGTTTTAAGTGTAGTAGCTACCTGCTTTGACTCAGTCGGCTCGGAGGCTCATAACTTTTTAACCCATAATTTTTCCTTTTAACATGATATTCTAGACAGTTATAGCTATCGAATTCCGCAAAATAAAATTTTGACCAAAATTTGACCCAACTGATAAGAATGTACCCTTAATGCAGGTTCGAAACCCAGGGAGGATAATTTAAGAAGAATAAGCTTGTTCGTAATTTCGTCGAAGGCCTTACTGAAGTCGGTTGTGATAACGTAAACTTCGTCACCGTTCTCTAGAGCTTGGGGTGTGTGGGAAGTAAATTCAGCTAAATTGGTGGTGGTAGATCAACCAATATGAAAGCCGTATTGCCTGAGTGAGATAAGACCATTGAAGCGGAAGAATAACGCAATGCTTTCCAAAAATTTAGGAATGCAGGAGTTTAGCTATAGGACGATATATACAGGGTGGCGCAAAATTAATCATCCAATTTGTTTTTGAATTACTTTTTTACTAAATAAAAAAATAATTATGAGTGATGAAAATCTTTATTTGGACCTCCATTGCTCCATTACTTGTCTGTTTGTAGGCTGCAGCTGTCTAGTTCACAAATGTCAAAAATGATTGACGTACGACGCCATTTGCAAAAATTATAAATCTTCCGATAGCGTGATTAATTTTGCATAGCCTTGTATATACATATGTTTTTCAATATATTTCTCTCTAGAGAGCAGAACCTATAATGCCGATACGCGGCCCCGAAATGCCACCAAATAACCGTTGCAGTTCTTTTTGAACAGTTGCGGGTTGTAATGCTCCGGGAACACTCACGCGGGGAGGAAGTTTCACGGCTTTCCCGCTCTGTAACAAAACGAGTTCTGATGCAGGGATGTTCGCTCCGTCGCGAGATGAACCGCAAATTGGTGCGATCCGCCGGATTGTCTTGTGGAGCGCATTAGACCTAATTTCGCGGAATAATACCACGAATCTCCGAAGAACAGTACCCGTGAAAAAAAAATACAAACTAAATGACGCAGCTTGCTCAAACCTTAACAGTGGTCTATTTATAGATGACGGAAGAAGTGTTGCATTTAAAGTTACTGCCCGGAGAATTCAAAAAGTCTCTTAATTA
This sequence comes from Microdon myrmicae, assembly GCA_963931805.1. Lineage (NCBI taxonomy): Eukaryota > Metazoa > Arthropoda > Insecta > Diptera > Syrphidae > Microdon > Microdon myrmicae. The sequence continues at coordinate 135,908,510 of OZ007497.1, forward strand.
TCAAACTTCCCTTGTAGCTTCTTCTGCAGTTATGTGTTTATGATAACACAATGAAATTCTTCTAAGGTAGTCATTACTCGTCCCGCCCTGCGGGGGAATATCTAAAAGAAAGTTCCGAGGGGATCACGGCCGACGATGATGATGATGATATTCGAAGTGCGTACCACGTTTGATCTCAGTTGGCCAAAAAATAACGCATTATCGATTCAGAGAAAGTTTTTATCTTCTCTGAGTCGATAATACGTTACTTGCCTTCATGAGGTATGTAATAATTGATAGTACCCACTACTACCCTCAGCACTCAGCTAAGTGGACAGCGAAAGATGAAAGCCAATCAAAGCGATCAAAACTGCAACAGCCAACTAGAAAGTAACGGCATAGGTATTTTTGGTTGCAAATATAATAATATTCATTTATTGAAGATATCAAAAATAATCAATAGCGAATATTATCATCTTCATCGGCACCACAACCGGGATCCGGTCTTGGCATTATTTAACAAGTCTGAGGCTTGTTAAATTTTCCATAATAATTTGTTTTTCCGGGCAAGATTATTAGCCTTGCGCCAATATATTATACGCTACATCAAATTATACACAACTGTCTATGCAAGAAGTATTGAAATGTATGCGTTTGAAAGAAGAAATTACAAAAAAAACGGCTCCAAATACAGGAAAAAAAAACTCCTTAGACATAGCATCGTATAAAATTGTTACATAATTAACATTTTATAAATACCACCGCCCCATCTAACTAAACAATTACCAAACATAATCCTGTCCCAGAAGCGATTTTCATGGTCAAACTTTCTATCGTACATAACATGTACAAGTCTATTCAAAAGGAATAGTCATAATTCAAATGGAAATAGGACATACAAACTTTTTCCATGCCCTATCTCGCAAATGTCGTAATTCTTACCCCCCAAGAATTACAAAATTCTCTTAACGAGAACCAAAAATAATATAAATAATATAAATTCATACATATTTTTAGGTGCATTGACCTTTCCCAGCAAATTTGCCATACCTGGTCATTATATACTTGTACACCTGACGATTCACTGGAAGGGGGTTCAGGCCAGCGAGAGCCGAAACCAAATTCCAATGAATCAATAAATGGTAAGGAGGGGGCAAATTTGTGTCCTCGTATAAAAGGAACCAAATGAGCGACTATTTCGCTCGTTGTGTTTTAAAAGTCGCCATAGCGTGTAGCCGGTTTTGAAAGTTGGTGTAAAGTAGTGAAATAAAGATTTAACAAATTTAATAAAGAAAAATACAAGTGTTAATAATAATACAAGTGTTAATAATATACATGTATGTGAATACAAGTGTTAATAATAGAGAAAAACACATTTGAAAAAGAAGAAACGTTTGACTTTCCTTGGAGTGGAAAACTAATTTTCATTGGTTTGTGGTGGAGTGCTCTTGTGGAACTCTCGATAAATCGTCATTGTTATCAATGGTGATCCAAGACTGAGTGATCAAAAAGGGTACACAGCAAAACATAGTTTAGAAAGTAAGAACGAAGTAGAAGAAAACACCAACATAAGGCGGGAGGCGCCACGAAACATTTATACAGTCCATTTATCGGCAAGGGACCATTTCAAGAAACCCCGTCAAGCCAAATGCGGTGGCACAATCGTGAGTACACACTCTTACCCCTGGTTACCTTAAGTTAAGCCTAGTTAAGGTAGTTTTTAAGCTCTCTAGTTTGTAATTTAGATATACTTTAGATGTAGGTAATTATGTTGCTTAAATTAACCCAATAAATGGGGTGGTTGCCCCACTAAACTTCAAACTTTAATTTATATATTTCATTATGTGCAGTTTTACTTGCAACAGAATTCGATCGCAACAATGGTATCGCCTTTGCGACTATAGTGCAGAACGTATGATTCGAACTGACGCTATGACAGTTAGAATCACTAAAAATTGAACCAATGCTTAACACATCAGCCCACTGCCGCGTGTACGAATTCGATTTCTAAACTCAAGTACACTTTCAACAACTGATGTGGAATTGTTATTGTGACGCATATGACAATCAGTACTAGAATATTCGGGAAAGTCCGAAACAAAGTACTAGAATATTCTAGAAAGTATTGGAAAACTGGAGACTATGAACAATAGAACATTCAAGGCAATGGAACGGGCGGAAATGAAACGCTGAATCAGAATGAGGAAACGGTATAAATACGTCGCACACAGATCATGGAGATGAGTAAGAAGTAAGAAGTAAGCAGTCAAAGACGCGATAAGTACGGAAGTGATAAGTAAAGAAATCGTTAAGTGTACGGTAAAAGTAACGGTTGTTATTAACGGACTAATAAAGTGTCATATTAATTCAAAATCGATTTAACGGCTCTTATTTATTAAAAATAATTAATCCAGCGAACCCTAAGCTCGCTACAATTGGTGTCAGAAGTGGGATTCATTATTGGTGAAATAAATAAGTCTGTGGAAGTGTATTGTGACGATGTCAGATCGACATTTGGAGAACCGGAACCTGGATAGCAGAGGAGAGAGGCCAATTCTTCGACAGCGTCTGCAAGCAGCAATAGAGGAAGAGGATATTGATGTCGGCACAGATGCTTTTACGAGTGGGCCAGACTGTCCAGATGGAGAAGAAACAGCGAGTCAAGATGGTGGCAATGTAACGGAGAAGAGTTCGCCACGGTTGGACATCTCGGAGATGTTCAGGATGATGATGGCAAAATTGGATGCGCGAGCTGCAGAGTTTAAGACAAAATTGGACGCGCAAACTACCGATATTAACTCAAAACTGGACGCGCGAGTTGCAAAATTGGATGCGCGAGCTACAGACGTTAATGCAAAATTGGACGCGCAAGCTGCAGAGTTTAAGGCAAAATTGGATGCCCAAAGGCAGTGTATGAAAGAATTCTGGGACTCGGAAGCGGAAGAATCTGAGGATGAGGAGGTATTGGAGCCACATGAAAGGAAGAAACTCAGGAAGAGCAAAGCTATGGCCGACAGCAGTGAGGAAGATGACGATGATATGTTACGTGAAGAACTGAAGGATCTCATCGATGATAACCCGATTGAAGAGGACGGCAGTGTTGGTGAAGACACTGATGCTTCAGGCCGTTCCCCGAAACGGATTTACAATGATGGTGACGAGTTGGACGACCGACTGGAAGACGACGTGACCTTATTGAAGAGAATCTTGGTTTGAAAGTCGAACGCAGAAAGCGTCCCAAGCGTCTGCGTCGTACACAGGACGAAGAAAGTGATGGAGAGGAACAGCACGTCGATGAAGGTTCAGCACGTGAGGATATAGCCGAACAGCTATTCGACGACGAAGACGATGTTGAACGCCGCTCTGAAGGTAGTCACAGGGAAACCGAGGCGGCAAAACATTTCAATGATGATGAGGAATCGGAGTCTGATGCTGAGGATTTTATTGTAGACGCCAAAGGAAGGCCAATTGCTGAGAAGAAGAAGAAAAGAAGACTTCTAGTCACTGACGCGTCATTGCAAGAAGGTCAGGACAGTTTCGGTGTAGATTTCGACTATGAGGATTTCACTAATTATGACGGGGCCGAATATGAACCCGAATACGAATCTAGTGAATTGGAAAAGGGTCACCTTACGGATTTGGACAATGAAATCCGTAAAACGGATATTCCTGAGCGAATGCAATTGCGCGAAGTTCCGGTTACGCGTGTTCTAGAGGGACCCAATGAACTACAAGATAAAGCTGAATGGATTTACAAACAGGCGTTTTGTAAATCAACTGTTTCCGAACAAGAGAGATCACCGGATGTTGGAGGTCGAGACCGCTATTGTAAGCCACCACATACGGAGGGAAAGTTCAAGCAAGCCCTAGATTGTAGGCGCAATCAACAACTAGCGATGCCGTTCATTGCGTTCTGTAGAGAAGAACACGTGACACCAGAATTAACGTGCGACGATCTATGGAAAGTCTATTACTACGACGCACGCTGGTGTTTACTGTCAGCTCCAAAGAACAAACGGTCCAGTTATTTGAAAAGATGCGGAACTACCAGTTGGATACGGTTATGAAATCGACAGATGCTCCAATACCAGATAATATGTGTGTAATTAAAGATGAAGATCTAGATCGCTTACGTGATGTGCAAACTCCAGAAGAGCTTAAAGGTGTGCGCATGCATTTTCTCTTATACTATTCGCATGAGATCCCTAAAACGCAAGAGGAATTCCGTCGTCAGGAAAAGGAAGAATGGCGGCAGGCCAGAGCTGAGGCGAAAAGGAGAGCAGTAGAAAATTTGGAAGAAGGTCAAGAACGTCCATCGCCGAACGCCAAGATGAAAGTGGTACATCGTGAGCGACTGGCAACTTTGGTTAGCCCAGAGGACCAGTGAACTTAGTTCGGGACGAACTAATCTAGCCGGAGGGTAGTGCGACGCATATGACTATCAGTACTAGAATATTCGAGAACGTCCGAAACAAAGTATTAGAGTATTCTAGAAAGTACTAGAAAACTGGAGACTATGAACAATAGAACATTCAAGGCAATGGAGCGGACGGAAATGAAACGCTGAACCAGAATGAGGAAACGGTATAAATACGTCACACACAGATCATGGAGATGAGTAAGAAGTAGAAAGTGAAGCAAGCGATAAGTAAGAAGTAAGAAGTAAGAAGTAAGCAGTACGCGATAAGTACGGAAGCGATAAGTCAAGAAATCGTTAAGTGTACGATAAAAGTAACGGGTGTTATTAACGGACTAATAAAGTGTTATATTAATTCAAAATCGATTTAACGGCTCTTATTTATTAAAAATAATTAATCCAGCGAACCCTAAGCTCGCTACATTATGTTATCGCTATGGTATACGGCTCTGATGCTTTGCTTATTCAAATTTATTTCGGTATTCCTCACTATTTGCTTGTGTATTGTTATTGTGTGTGTATCTGTTAGAAACGCCACAATGGCACACCTACAGGAATTGCTTTCGCATTCACCGTGTTCTATAGATTTGACTCCCAGCAACTGTCACCTCAAACCTCAAAAATTGCTCACCGGAAATTGATAAGAAGAGGTAATCGCTGAAACTGAATCGTATTTTGAAGTATTAAATCAGTTATTATATAAGAGACATAGAAATGCTACTCAACAGCGCTAGATAATGTACACGCCGATGACAAAAGTGGAACCCTGCATAAAAATTGTGTTTTTATGTTCGTTTTTAGATGTTTTTGTGTTTGTGTTTTGTGTTCTTATAATACGTTATTTGAGCTTTGGTGCAAATTTGAAAGAGAAGCTTTATAGTTACATCGCTTGGTCTGACATTCCAGTTAGAATAATTTGATTCCAAACCGAAAAGACAATGAGGGTGAGAACAATCTTCCCCCAGATAACGCGTCAGGAATTAAAAATCTACGTTTCAGTCAGGGGAAAACGTTTCCTACTAGTTAATTTATAGCTACATATATATATACTTACATTGTGATACCACTCCACCCGAGTTATAGGTGGATTAGCTATAATGTGACATTCTAGAAAAACATCTGAACCGTTTTTTAAGTTGTTTGCATCTAATGGTCCACCAAGTTTCAATGAAACTATTGGGGAATCTGAAATAAACAAAAATAATTATTTATTATAAAAACCGCCCAGTTTCGCCATATTATAAATATGTATGTGCTTACGTGTTATATTAAGTATTCGAGAATCCTTTAGGAATGGCTCCATCGCAGATACCGAATACTCATTTGGGTATTGAGACATTACAGTTTTGGGAACAAAACAAGCCACCTCCTTTTTATCGTCTTCAGGTACAGGAGTAAAAGTTAGTTGTGATATTGTGGAGTTACCATCGGACGATGTCTGCAAAAACGAGAATATCATTCCATTACGATATTTGAAAGATCGGCTTCTTTTTTTGTCTACCGAATGAGTTGCCCCTGTCATGGCCGCACCGTCTTTTTTCCAAATAATTTCCGGCGGAGGCCTTGCTCCTACTGTGGTACAAGTTACTTGTGTAGTTACTCCAGCGATCAAAGGATGATTAATTCCTTGCAAAAGAATATTTAGCGGTGGCACTGTCAAATAAAAAGAGAAATAATGTTGAAAAAGAATAAAAACCAATTCATCTTCAAAATAATTAAACTACTACCCCTATCTTCACATGAAAAATCTTTTTAATAAAAATAATAAAATAAAGACGAACAACGGCGACTGGGAGGTGGTTAGCAGTATAGCACAATCGGTCATAAAATGTTAACAATCAAATCCGCATCAAACATTTTAGCCGCTCAACTAATGTAATCAAGCTACTGGCCTTTGTTATATAATTAATATAATTAAAACCCGCCTACAACGTAAGTTTTACAAACACTTCCAAGTTAACGGGATTCACATCATTAATCGTTTACAGCACGGTAACAATCCAAATTGATTATTATAACGGGATCAAAGTTAGTGTGGTACACTTATGTTAAGGAAACTATATTAAATTATAGGCTCCTCGATAGTATAGTGGTTAGTATACCCACCATCACGGGGGAGACCGGGGTTCGATTCCCCGTCGGGGAGCCTCTGGCGCAAGACTAATGACCTTGCCCGGAAAGAAAAAATCATTATGGCAAATTTAACAAGCCTCAGGACGTGCTAAATAAGGCCAAGACCGGTTCCCGGTTGTAGTGCCGATGATGTTGATTTTAAATTATATTTATTTTACAGAAACTGACTCGCTACTGAACCAAAAAAAAAAAAAAACTGGTGAAACACGGTATGGCAAAAAAACGCACACAGAGAGAAATGACTTAATAAAAAAGGAGCTCGTGGACGAACTCTCGATGACTCTCCGCGGGGATTCGTTAACGTAGGTGCGCACCCATCAAGGAATAAAATCTGACTCCCCGATTTAATCCGCATCCCATCAGATGCAACGGTGGTGGATCACACCGAGGTGGGAGGAGCGAATCGGATCTACTTGGCGACGGCCAATGGGCAATCGAAACGGAGTTAAATGGGAGGATTTCCAATATACCCGTATAGGACAAGTACGATGCCCCTTCGCCTGCAATACAGACAACGAACGGACATGCACCTGTTCAAACAAAGGAACGAGAATAGGGGGCTGCAGGCACTGTTGTCATAAATCATCGTGGTGACGCCTGAGAACGAAATAGGTCTCTGTGTCCTAAGTAAACAGAAACGTCATTTCAAGGGTCATACGATGAGATGCACATCGTTCGTGGTTTAGCCGATGTTACATAGAATCATTATCGTATTTACTTAGGCGTTCACGAGCATGCCGTTGTAGGCGATACATTCTTCGGTGACATGTCAACCGAAGATTTGAGATTTGTTTGCATAAATGTGCTGGTACATGGGTACGATGGTGAGGAATTTGCCTTGCAGATGTGCAAGCATACGTCTCGCCCCAGGGTGGCCATGGACCAGTGGTTGCTAAGTAGAATAAACACAGCGAGGCTACTGTGCGTTTGTTTAGTTTATAGGGAGGAGCATCATAAGGCATGATCATGGGTATAATTGCTTAAGTAACAATCATGTTCATGCCCAGATCCCATAATCGGTTGCTGGTCGATAAAAGGGAATTGGTTACAATGTTTGCGAACCTAAGGATATGGGGGCAATATTTAATTACCAAATGGTAGGGAAACTATCGGTTGTGTCAACAAGTACGCTGGTCGACGTGTCTTCTGGACCAACGGATTGTTGTTTGGACGATCGACCGACGGTCCAGCAGATAAGGCGAGGATGAACATGTCATGCACGTGTGTGAGAAAGTGTTTCTCAGCAATGCGAATTGACATGTTCGGGAATTAATGTCGGTTACATGAAGAGGTAACCGAATTAGATTTCGGAAACATGATGCGTTGGATGCAAGCATGCCCCATGAAAGTTCAGGTCACCGATCACTTTTAATAAAGGAGAATTAGCGGGACAATGCCAAGCTGTGGAGGCCGTGGTTAATTGTGACAATCATCATCATCATCATCATCATCATCCGCACTACAACCGGGAACCGGTCTTGGCCTTATTTAGGAAGTCCTGAGGCTTGTTAAATTTTCCATAATGATTTGCTTTCTCCGGGCAAGGTCATTAGTCTTGCGCCAGAGGCTCCCCGACAGGGAATCGAACCCCGGTCTCCCGCGTGACAGGCGGGTATACTAACCACAATACTATCGAGGAAATTGTGACAATCCTCCCCAGAAATGCGAAAACAAGGTTCTAAAAGAGGGCACGAAAACTCTTGCTGTCATGGATACCTGGTTGAATGAGGTGAGCGGGCGAGAAAGGATAAAAGCCAAACGGTTACTGGAAAAGTATAGCTCCATATTTGCCAACGATGGCAATCAATTTGGAAGAACTGCCATCGTGCAACATCGAATACTGGAGATGCAAAACCGATTCGGCAAGCTCCACGCAGAGTCCCACTGGCGAAAAGAGAAGAAGCGGAACGGATAATCGACGAAATGCAGAAAGGTGGAGTCATCGAACCTTCAACAAGCCCATGGAGTTCACCGGTCGTGTTAGTGAAGAAGAAAGATGAAAGCACCCAGTTTTGCGTTGACTATCGGAAGCTGAACGATGTCACTAAAAAGGACAGCTACCTACTGCCAGGGGGTAGACGACACCCTGAACACATTATCCGGTGCGACGTGGTTTTCAACGCTGGATTTACAATGTGGTTATTGGCAAGTAGAGACCGAGAAATGCGACCGCGAGAAAACTGCTTTTAGCATCGGAGATGGATTGTGGCAATTCTCTGTGATGCCATTCGGATTATGCAACGCTCCAGCAACTTTTGAGCGCTTAATGGAACACCTGTTAAAATGGCTTCACTGGAAAACGTGTCTAGTGTATCTTGATGACATCATGGTCATGGGCAATAGTTTCGATGACCACCTGAAAAATTTAGAGGAAGTCTTTCGACGAATTGCTTCTGCTGAATTACGGTTGAATCCAAAGAAATGTAATTTATTTAAAACCGAAGTGACTTATTTGGGCCACAAAATCACTACTGGAGGAATTCAGATAGATGAAAACAAAATAAAAACGGAAAGAGATTGGCCTCGACCAAAAACTGTTCATGAAGTGCGAAGCTTCCTTGGTCTCTGTACGTATTACCGACGCTTTGTACCCGGGTTTGCCAATGTTGCAAGCTTACACAATTTGACGAAGAAAAAAATTGCAAATATGTGTGGAAAGAGGAAGAGCCTTTCAGCAGTTGAAGGAATTGCTTTGTACAGCTCCAATGTTGGCCTATCCGGTTCCTGGCGAAAAGTTCATTCTGGACACAGATGCTAGTGCACATGGAATAGGAGATGTACTCTCACAGATCATTGGTGGTCAGACAAAAGTAATTGGGTACTATAGCAGAGTTCTTGGAAAATCGGAAAGGAACTACTGCGTTACAAAGCGAGAACTTTTGGCAGACGTCGAATGTATGAAACATTTTCACAAATACCTGTATGGACAGCACTTCCTTCTGAGGACAGATCATGCAGCACTCAGATGGTTACTCCAGTTTAAAAATCCGGAAGGGCAGATTGCGCGATGGATAGAAAGGTTGCAGAATTATGATTGTGAAATACAGCATCGGAAAGGTGGACAACATGGAAATGCCGATACACTATCTCGACGCCCATGTGAATTGGAGTGTACGCATTGCTCTAAGGTTGAGAGATGCGAAGGTATAGTCGACATCCGATTAACATATCTGCAACCTGATGATGAATGGGTCTCCAGCGCGTTAAGGAAAAGCCAACTGGAGAATACAGACTTGGCTAAGGTTATTAGAACGAAAGAAATGGGTAAAAGACCAACCAAAGAAGAAATGGCATCAGAAAGTCCAATGGCCAAGGCGTATTAGGTGCAATGGAATAGCTTCAAATTGATAAGCGTAGTACTGCATCGTTCATGGGAAAGCAAGGATGGTAAACACATCAATGATTTGATGGTCCTACCAAAGTCTAGTGTAGTGTAACAACATGTCCATGAAATGACCATGAAGAATAATATCGAATGAATCAACTGCCCTTGTCACTATTAGCAAGTGTCACGTAACCAGCATTCGTTGTCGACAACAATTCCAGGTCGATTCTTTCCATTGAGTAAAAAAAAGGAATTGCTCCAGTTACGATTTGAAAGAATCATATGACACCAGCTTACGAGCTTGCCACTAGCGAGTGATTCACAAATTAATTGGGTCAAATCGTGTCATTGTTCTTACACTATGCGCCAAGCTGGTGATAGAAAATAGAATAGCATGATAAGCAAATTGTATTTGACTGAATTTTGAATTAAGTATGAAATGGCTTTTTAAGCAAAAGTTGTATGAGTAGATTAAGAAATTTGTGGATAATTGAGTGGGTGATTGGTAGTATAAATACCCCAGCAATTTCAATAATAAATCAATCAAAAACCTATTGTTGAATTTGATTCATCAACTGCAGCGCTATCGCCATCCAATTTCAGCGGGCTACTCTTAAACAGCAAACCATTAGGGAAGCTTTATCGTAGACCATCAGAGATATCATTCCATGGCAACTTCGTACAATAAGTAAACGGAGTCTTACCATTTCTTATCGACGAAAACCCCCTAACATTACATGGCGATCTACCTGCATTACACTAGAATAACAACCGTATTAGAAGAATTTCACAATGGACCAAGTGGAGGGCATTTTGGTATTACGAAAACTCTGGAAAACATTAAACAACTGTTTTACTGGGTAAATTGTCAAGAATCAGTTGCGGAATGGATTAAAAACTGCGCGCAATGCATGGCGGCTAAGGGTCCGAAAGCTAGAAGCAGATTAAGATTGCAGCAGTACAACACAGGAGCATCATTTGAACGCATTGCAATGGATGTAGCTGGTCCATTTCCCACTCTTGACTCCGGGAACAAATATGTGTTGGTGATTATGGACTATTTCAGTAAGTGGCCAGAAGTATACGCTATACCAAATCAGGAGGCTAAAACTGTGGCCGAAGCCTTTGTGCAGAATTGGGTCACGCGATTTGGTATATCAATTGAGTTACATTCAGATCAAGGGAGGAACTTTGAGTCCGCTATATTTCGGGAAATGTGCTTATAGCGTTTGAAATTATAGTGAAGAAGAACGTGTGATTCGAACTGACGCTATGACAGTTTGAATCACCAAAAATTGAACCTAAGCGTTACCCATCAGGCTACTGGCCGATTTTAGAATTTGATTGTTAAACTCGACTATACTCCACTGATGTGAATTGTTATGTTATCGCTTGGTATACGGCTCTGACATATTTTCTTATTCGATTTTCGTTCGGTGTTCTTCACTATTTTTCTTGTGAATTGTGTGTGTATCTGTTAGAGACGCCACATGCTCACTGTTGGGTATCAAGAAGACTCGAACAACGGCTTAACATCCACAATCGGACGGCATGGTAAAAGATTTAACCGCACATTAGAAGAACATTTGCGAAAAGTAGTAGACAAATGTCAGCGCAATTGGGACAAGCACATTCAAATGTTTGTGTTGGCTTACTGATCAGCAGTCTATGGCACTACCAACCATTCACCTGCGAGGGTTATTTTTGGCACAGATTAGAGACTCCCATCAGATCTCAAATTTGGAAGACACAACGAACTTACCAAAACTGGAGGCAGCTACTGGGAAATGCTTCAGCCCGAAATGGATGACATACACCAACATGTAAGGCAGCGAACACAGTTAATGAGCAACAAAATGAAGGATCGATATGACCGAGCTATGAATTCTGATGGATTTCAAGAAGGCGACTTGGTGTTGCTGTACAATCCGCAACGGAAAAAGGGTATGTCTCCAAAACTGCAAGTATTGTAGGAAGGGCCATACAAAGTCATAAAGCGACTGAACGATGTTGTGTATCGCACACAATCCTAGACGCAGAGACGAGGTAAAATGAAAGTCGTCTATTTGGAGAGACTAGCCTCATATGGATCAAGGAATTTGGTGTCTGATCGGGACGATCAGACTTAAGTGGGGGGCAGTGTGACGAATTCACACTCGAATAATCGTGAATAGCATGCCGGGCGTCTCTGAGTTAGTTCAAACATGGACATCGAACGATATACATCGACTCAGTAAGCAAACTGACAGCGGATATTAAGTGCCAAAATAATAAGTGAAAATAAAATAAATCTGTTCAGAAAAAGGGAACAATCCAGAGATCGAGCCGAGGAAGTCGATAAACGTAAAATCAAAATTACGTAACAATATATATCCTGGATGCTCGCTGTGTAGTACCCAAATAAATAAGTTAAAAAAATGTAACTACTGAGTATTGAGACTGAGTAGGCGCTGCAAATAAAAAAAAATTAAAGAAAACAAAAAACGAAACATTCGTCAAGTCGTTAAATTTTCGAAAAAAAAGTCGTCGCTCAGTCGTCACGAGAGTAACAGCAATTTTTTTTAAATTAATTAAATTAAACTAAAGAAAACTAAAATAAAAAAGGAGATCGTTCAGCAACAACGACACCCAGTCGACCCAAGCCCCCAGGCGGTAAACCGTCATTATTTTTTTTGTGTGCGCGCAATTTATCGTGCTACACACAAAAATTTGGTAGAAATTTGCAAATCAATCAATAGATACGTAGATAACCTGTCGCAATAATGAAATTTGTGAAGTGATTGAGGCATGCGTGTATAAAGCATAGCGTTATTAAAGTCGTGAGACAATAATGTATCATTGAATGCTATTAAATTTTGCAAACCATGCCTTTTACCAATTCACCGAGCTTTACAGCTCCCTCTACCACAATTACCTTGCCAAAGCTCAATGCAACCTGATCAAGAACCCCAAATCTTTCTTCCACTTCATCAACCACAAACAAAAATCCGATGCCTATCCCACCTCCCTTTTCTACGGCTCAACTACTACAACGGACTCCCAAACCATATCCAATCTTTTCGCGTCCTTCTTCAAACTATCCTTCACGGACGACTCGTTCGAGCATAACTCCTCCTACTTTACTGGCATGTCTGAATTTTCCCTCGGCCCCCTCATCCCTCTACACATTCAACAACACCAAGTCATAAAAAAGCTTGAAGAACTGAAAGACGATTTCAGTCCCGGCCCAGACGGACTCTCTGCTATCCTCTTAAAAAAATGTTCCTCTTCTCTCTCTCCCCCGCTCGCGTCAATCTTCAATCTATCCCTTGCACAAGTACTATTCCCTGACTTTTGGAAATCCTCTTACATAACCCCCATACATAAAAAGGGAAAAAACGATATATCCAATTATCATCCCATTGCCAAGCTTTCGTACATTCCCAAACTGTTCGAAGGCCTTCTATATGAGGCGTTATGTTTTCGCTGCGCACCCATCATCTCTCCGAACCAGCACGGCTTCCTTTCAGGCAGGTCCATTACTACTAACCTTGTCGAATTCACATCCCACACACTCCTTGCCATAGAAAACGGCGATGAGGTCGATGTAGTCGCTACCGACTTTAGCAAGGCCTTCGACAAAATCTCCAAAATTTTCAAGACAATCCGCTCTCCACTGGACTCCTCACTTCTCCAATCGGATCTTGACAGCTTCTCGACTTGGTGCCAAAATAATTGCCTAGAAATGAATATCGCCAAATGTCACACAATCACCTTCTCTCGGAAGAGTTCCCCCACTCACCCGCGCTCCTATCTCTTACTGAACCAACCGATAACATCGGTTGAATTGATTCGCGATCTGGGCGTCCTATGCGACAAGGAGCTCAAATTTACCGCACATTTTGATTACATAATTCTCAAGGCCAACGCCGCCCTGGGGTTTGTCAAACTCTGGCCGAAGGAATTCCTTAACCCCTACGTCACCCGATCACTCTACACAACTTTTGTCCGGCCACTACTCAAATACGCTAGTCAGGTCTGGTCGCCGCCCTCCGCGGACTAAACTGGGAAAATCCGCTGATGCTACCACCATACACAAGCCGGCTCCCTCTAATCAATCTAAACACACTTGAAGAGCGCAGAATCCATGCCGATATCATCTTTGCCCATCGCCTTCTGTCTGGCTCAATCAATTGCCCAAGCTTGCTCTCCACTTTAACATTGCATACAAACCCCCGTAACGTACGTAACCCTCGACTGTTTTACGTGCCTGCTCATCACACTTCTTACGGCGCTAACGAACCCATCTCGCGTATGCTACGACAGGCCAACTCTTTCCCCACCTCCTTCGATTTCAACATCTCCTCTCCCGCTCTTAAACGACGTCTCAGAATAAACCCGTCCTAAATCCGCCCCCTCCCTCAAATAATCGTAGTCATCTTCACCTTCCTGTTTTTTTTTTTCTTTTTTTCTCCTTCTTACTCTAGATTTAAGATAGTCTGTAAGGCTTTTATATTAATTTAATTTAAGTTAATGTAAGCTTGCATTAAGCTAAATAAATGAGGGTTCTGCCCTCACTAAACTAAACTACGTGATCTTTAATGCTCTGTTACGTATGTATGCCCACGAAAAAACTACTTAGTAATGCAATATTTTTATGGATGGTGTCAATAGTACTTAGTGCGTCCTAAATATTTAACAATTAACAAATTGTCTACAACCCTTCTAATTTAATTATTCATTACCAAATTCTTCAAAACCCAATTTTCTTCAACACTAACCCTTTTAAATGTAATTATCGTAAACCAAGTTACGAGTCTGAATCAAGTATTTTATTGTAGGAATAAATTCTATGCATTTATTTATTACCCAAAGGACCCTAATTGAAACACCCGATATAAAATATAAATATATTTACTTACATGACATTTCCAATGTCACTTTTTCCGAAAGGGCTGCCACAACATGGCCATTGCTAGCTTGGCAGGTATAAACCTAAAAAAGAGACAAGAAATTAATTGCAATTACTAAAGTACTATAATTAGTGTCTTGAAAACTTAAAAAAAAACAGTAGGAATTCCATACGAATCGATTGCTTTGGTATTGTCTTATTTTCAAAATTTCGTTGAAAATTTATAGCAAGATTTACTATTAAAATATTAAAAGTTAAGAAAAAAGAAATCAATTATTTTTTTGCGAGGTAATTAGTGAAATATGGTATATCTTGTAAGGCATGTACGCTTTGAGAAAATCTGTTCAACTAGTCAATTCCAGAATGTATGTAAGTACATCCAACCAATTCCCAAAAAAATGACAAATCATCAATCTAACTCCATCGACCCTTAGCACTAATTTCTATTTTGTTGCACACCTTGGAGTCACTGAAGAATTGCCAATTTTTGAAATATCTGTAAAGCGTGGCGAGCTCGTAAGTATTGTAGCAACTGACCCACAAATCTGTGGACATATCTTACTGAAAAATGGAGCCACCCCATTTTTTTTGTGCGTTGGATGTTGATTTTGAACGTGAACTATTAGCATTTTCTGATTGACGAGCATCGCAAAAAATTTCTAGAGAGGTGGACTACAGGTAGCCCTTCTACAACACGCCATCCTACAGCATCGTTTCGCTCTAACACGATATGAAAATTACAAAAACCTTTGTTCAACACTATATGCTTTCCACAGCACTGAACAACCTGGTTTTTGTTTAACATATTTGAAATATAAATTACCTTACAATAAAGGCACGAAGGCATAACGGACTATAGTCCTAAACGAAAATATATTAATAAATTATAATTAATACAATCACGTGTATAACTCTGCGCCGATGTTATAGCAAAAAGCGAAGAACACAAGAAAGTGCCGCCGCATCTAAAGGGACCAAATATAATGCGACGTCCTCATATTGTATCAATCCGTTGTAAAACGCAATCGCAGTCGAGGATACACGAAAGGCACGCCCTTATTTGTTTCCATGGTTGTGGACAAATTGTCAAATGTGCATCGAATCACGATACGCTAAAGAATGACTTCCGTTTTAAATTTCCGATTTATTTTTGAAAGACTAAGTAAAACCGCAAACTCCGACCGGATTTCAGATTTTTTTTTTTAAATTACAGGATTCCCGTCAGAGGATGTCACTTGCTTCCTGTCTCCAAATACAAATCTTGTTTCCGCATAGTTCTCCCTTCCGGATACGATTGCCCCCCAAAATACATGATTACAGCGAGAGCAGGTGGAACTCGGGGAACACATATAAACGTCAGAGGCAAGATATTTGAAAAAGTTAAAGAATTTAAATATCTGGGAACGATACTGACGGCCGGTAACGAAATGTCAAAGGAAATTAACAAAAGACTGCATTCCGGCAACGCTAGTTGGCACGTAGTCAGTAAACTGCTGAAATCCAAACTGGTATCACCTAATATAAAGGTCCGTGTCTATAGAACCATAATCATGCCGATTGTTCTATACAGATGTGAAACATGGGCAACAAAACGGAAATACAAATTTCGCGTATTCGGGGATAAGTTTTTAAGGGTAGCTTTTTCTCCACAACCATGAATTGGGAGATAAATACCGCAAATCTACAATAGTAAGAGTAATCAAGTCGCGAAGATTAAGATGGCCCGGACACGTGGCCTGATGGCATTCTGGAGCGATGGGAAGTGCACTTCAATGAATTTCTAAATGGTCAGCTCACAGAAGAATTGGAGGCTCCACCAATGGAAGATCAAGACCAAATGCTGCCGCCATCAAGCATTGAGCCATTAGACAGCTCAAATCAAATAAAGCCCCTGGAGCTGATGGCATACCAGCTGAGCTGATCAAACAAGAAGCGACAGCGTTACATCGCGCAATTCATGAGATCGTGGTGCACGTGTGGGAGCAAGGGTAGACGCCGGAAAATTGGTGTCGTGGAATAATTTGCCCCATACATAAGAAAGGAGATATCACACTGTGCAGCAACTATAGGGGTATAACATTGCTGCGTACCGCCTATAAGATACTCTCCTCTATCCTACAAGATCGGATAGCCCCATACGCTAAAGCCATCATTGGTCAATATCAGTGTGGCTTCATCCCAGGCAAATCAGCGATTGATCAGATATTCACCTTTAGGCAGGCGGTGGAAAAATGTCAGGAATTTAATATCCCATTATATGATCTATTTATAGACCGGATAGCCCCATATGCTAAAGCCATCATTGGTCAATATCAGTGTGGTTTCATCCCATGCAAATCAGCAATTGATCAGATATTTAGTCTTAGATGGAAAAATGTCAGGAATTTAAGATTCCATTATATCATCTGTTTATAGACTTTAAGGCCGCCTACGACAGCATAACCAGAGTAGAACTATATAATGCCATAAGAGAGTTCGGTATTCCAAACAAATTGATAAGACCTTGTAGGTTGACCATGACCAATGTAACTAGTCAAGTAAAAATAGCGGGATTGCTGTCCAAACCAATAAACATCTATAATGGACTCCGACAAGGGGGCGGTCTGGCCTATCTCCTCTTCAAAATGGTGTTGGAGAAAGCAATCCGTGACTCTGGCGTTACAACAAGAGACTATTGTCACCAAGTCCAGCCAGATACTTGCCTACGCAGATGACATCGACATCATCGGCAGAACCGAATCGGCGGTACAGGAATCCTTCACCCAGATCGAGCAGGCGGCACAAAAACTGGGACTGCACATTAATGAGGGAAAAACTAAGTACATGGTGGAAACTTCTGCGAAGAGAAGACCTAACGTTGGTCAAACTATCAGGGTAGTGGAGCCTGAATTTGAAGTAGTGCAATCTTTTAACTACCTTGGGTCAATAGCATCAGCGGATAACAATATGGAAGAAGAAATACCCGAAGAGGTGATCATATCCCACAGAGCCTACTATGGTCTATCAAGGCTCTTTAAATCCCGAAATTTATTCAGAAGATCCAAGACGCTACAACCGTTAGTTGCACGCAATCTACCTTGAAGCTAATGTTGTAAGAAAATTCAAGCTCGGTAGACTCCGGTGGGCGGGACACCTAGCTTGAATGAGCGAAGAGGAGCCTGCCCGGAAAGACCTTTGTGGCAGGATGTATGAAAGGAGACAGCGTGGCAGACCTTGTCTGCGATGGTGGGATGGCGTAGGCCAGGACGCCCAGAGCCTGGGAGTGCCAAACTGGATAACATCGGCTCGAAATCGGGACCGCTGGAGAGATTTGTTGAATAAGGCCAAGACCGGATCCCGGTTGTAGTGCCGATGATGATGATGATGATGATGGACACATGGCGCGAATGGGCAACGATAGGACCGTGCGTACAATTCTTGGCGGTAGACCAACGGGAAAGAGACCGGTAGGACGGCCGCGACGGAGATGGGGGGACAATGTTAGGTTTGACATTGAAGATATCGGATCAGATAGTCAAGCGTGGAAGAAAACTGCACAGGACAGGGAACGATGGCAGAGTGGAGTCGGTGAGGTCATGACCTTCCGCGTTCCTACAGGCCCATAAATAATAATAACAAAAAACCCTTGGTTTCATTAAAAATCCTGAGACTTTTCAGCCTATGCAGTACTTCTGACGTAGCTTAGTTTAACTGTTAAAAACATATGAGGCCTTTTGCTTTGAAATATGTTAAAAAGAGTGATTTTGTCTGGGCCTAATCCATGAGTTCTTTCTGTCGACGTGATAATTGTGATCTGAATTGACTAAGGCTTTACGAATGTAGGCACAAATCGGTGCAGATCTTTCTTCTGCCTCTGCCTGTGATGAAAGTTTAACTGCTAGATTATCACTATTAAGTTCTTGCACTGTTTTCAAGAAAACCTTCAGTTGAAAACCACTCTGTTGTCCGATGTCGGACTAAAAGCTGAGTACTTATCATTTAAACGTCTAACTTTTAAATGTACGTTGTTTAATTATAGCTGGTGCTCAGAAGTGTGAGAATACTTTCGCATAATTTCAAAATATTATCCTTTTTTTAAAATTTAAAAACAATCACAAAAAAAAGTGCAATAATAAACTTACAATATGATAAGCGTTATTAAAATAAATGTATTAAACAATTTAAGCGTCGAATTCTGTATACAAGACTAAGTTACTTTTACATTAGACGATACTTACAGTCAATAAGTTTTTCCTAGAGATACTGTGAAGGTGTAAAGTATTTCGGACAGTACCATCGGCAAGAACGACGTATGAATCATCGATTAACGCATGTTCCTGCCACCACGTCACCTTAGGGGGCGGGCGACCCCCACTGGACAAGCAAGTTAGGTTCACATCGTTACCCTCTAAATAGGGTCCCGCCACTCCATCATTTATACTAGCTCCATAAGGATCCAAAATTGTTAATTTATTCGGCGGCACTGTTATGTATTTAGGAAAAAAACGTTATTTGAAAACGTCGTATGTAGTAAGAGAGCCCAAATAATTATTTGGAGATTTTACTTACCTAACACAGTTACATTAATCCTCCAATTTTGAGTTGGTGACTTGTGGAAATCCACTCGACATTTGTACAAACCGGCATCAGTTACTTCGACATTTTTAATCCTCAAAGAGGGCGGATTTGTGTCATAGAAAAAGCGAGCTTTATGCTTAAGCACTAGTTCATCTACCCATGGTATAGCGTTTTGCAATTGACGACCACGTGCATCAAATCTGAAGTTGAAATAATAATACGAAGTTAATGTACCTATAACATTTTTATATTCATTTTAAATTATTTTTACAATAGGGCAAAGGTTTTTTTTTATTTTTACAATAGGGCAAACAAAAGAGATGTGTGCATGCTGGCTAAGGCCAGTATACGGATGAAGAGGTAGGGAAGACGTGTCGATGCACATTGGTTTGCAGATAAATTATAATTGTGGCAGAAAAATGTCCAGGTAGAAGGTTCTAGGCTTTCACATTTCGACTGAAGATTTTTGTTTGTCTGTCCGTTTGGTATGCACTCTCTGATTGGTGACATTTACGAATACTTGGGGAGGAGAAACGCAACCATCAAATTTAGTTGAGAAATATTCGTGGCAATTTCTACAGTAACTTATCCCTGGCTATATGTTAGGCATGTATTCTAATGACAAAATTGAATGTGGGGCCTATAAGTTTCATTGCTCGCTTTTGCATCGACCACATGCAGTGATCTTGACATATAACTTATACTCTTTACATATACTTTACAAGACTATAGTCATAGGAATCAAATAAATCGGCCACCATTTCGATGAAAACCGTGTTGACGGGTCTATCAAACTTGTTTATTATTTCTACGACTCCTCCAATACATTCGATATATATTCCTGGGGGATGCGTCACCTCTTGAATCACCAAAGTTTCAAGGTTGACACAATTACATGAGGAACTCCACTTAGGAGAAAACCTAAGTCCTCACAAGTGCCAATCCATAGTGGAAATATGTGGAGTTCAACGACATTTTCCACCCCAAAGGTGACCTCCTGACCTATATCAGTGCCATAACACATGAGATACCGGTGGTACAGGACCAAGCACCGATAAATCAACGAATGTACCGTTTGCCCGAGTGTAAGAAACAGGTAATAAATGAGCAAGTAGAGGATATACTGGAGAATGATATCATTCAACCAAGCAAGAGTCCGTGGAACATACCCCTTTTAGTAGTTCGTAAGAAAGCGGGCCCCGATGGAGAGTTGTGGTCGAGTTCAGGGAACTGAGCTATAAAACCGTCGGTGACGCATACCCTCTCCCTCGAATAGAGGACATTTTGGACCAGCTCGGTCAGTCGCACTACTTTTCCACGCTCGATTTGGCCAGCGGCTGCCACCAAGTCTTAGTGGATCAGAAGGATCGAGATAATACGGCGTTCAGCACAATATACAAAGATATGATGAGGTCAACGCAGAAAGATACGCGACAATTCGGAAAGAGACAATGCGACTTTTCAAACGCAAAAAAACGCGAATGTGAAGACTCGGATCGAAAAAATCCTAGAGAATGTCAGAGGTAAGTGTGCCAGCATAAATTCAATTAGAAATGGCTACCGATGGAGAGCCAAAATAATTCAAGACGCAAACGACTGTCTGGTCACAGAAACAAACAATATCGTGACAAGATGGAAGCAGTACTTTGAAAACGTGCTGAATGTGCGCACCCATCAACCACAAATAAACGCACCAGACGTACATACAGCCGAGCCTCAGATCCCAGAGTCCTCTTTCAACGAAGTTGTAGACGCAATAAATCAATTGAAAAACAACAAGGGTCCCGGAGCCGACTGCATACCGGTAGAGCTTATGAAGCATAGAGTAGAGGCAACTGATCGAAAGATCCACCAACTCATCAAAACAATATAGGATAAAGGAAGTCACTCCGGAAGAATAGAAAACCTCAATAGTCGTTCCCATTTTCAAAAAAGGCGAGAGATCTAACTGCAAAAACTACAGAGGAATATCACTGCTCCCAACCACATACATAGTACTAACAAATGTCATACTGGCGAGAATCACACCGTACGCAGAAGAAATACTGGGAGACTACCAATGCGAATTCCGTAGGAACCGGTCAACAACCGACCAAATATTCGCAGTAAGGCAACTGCTGGAAAAGAAATGGGAATACGCAGAGGCAGTTCACCAACTGTTCGTTGACTTCAAAAAAGCCTACGACTCAATCCCAAGGCAAGAACGTTACCATATTGTAGTTGAGGTGAGAGTCCCGAAAAAATATATCGCCCTCATTCAAATCTGCATGAACGAAAATAAAGGGCGAGTTAGAATAGAAAACCACCTCTCAGGACCATTTGAAATCCGGACGGACGGACTAAAACAGGGGGATGGCCTCTCACCATGTCTTTTTAACCTTGTGCTCGAGTATGTCATCAGAAAGGTACAAGACGACAACATGGTCGGATCATCCCTGAATAGAGTCGCACAAGTGATCACATATGCGGATGACATCGCCGTTCTGGGCGATAACCTAGAAACTATACCTAAATACAATGAAATCATCATCCAAGCGGCAGAAGAGGTGGGCCTAGAAATAAATGAAGACAAAACAAAATACATGATTACGGCGACAGCAGGTGGAGCTCAGAGAACACACATAAACATCAGGGGCAAGATATTTGAAAATGTCAAAGAATTTAAATCCCTGGGAACAATACTTACGGCCAGTAACGAAATGTCGTAGGAGATTAACAAAAGACTGCATTCCGACAACGCTTGTTGGTGTAACGTGTTTGGTTACAGAAAGGTGTGTGGTACTGTAACGTTATTGAATGTTTTGTAATGTAATTAAAGGTGCAATGAAAGAATGTGCCAATTGTAAGGAAAAGTGTGGATCACTTGCAAGGCGATTATGTATTGTAATACAGATATATGACCTGTACTGTACTAGCTTTCGGGGATGCCAATTATGTCGCACACAATATATTCCTCGGTATAGTGATTGTTGTGTAGTATGATACATATATATAACTGAATCGTTGTATACTTTTTGCCATTTACTAGTTGTTTGCTTGCAATATATATTAACTTTAGTAATTTCAAATTGTAATGTACCGTGATAGTACCCCTTGAGTACTCACGTTTGCCACCTCTTGGTTCTTCCTGGCGGAAAGGGGTGGTTCCCAGCGTCCTCTAGGCGTAAATCCAGCCCGATGTACTAAACAGCACCACAAAACACCTTGCTTCCTATCTCGATATCATCTTAATTAATCTCCTTTGTATTACACTTTTTTCTTTAACTCAAAATCAGATTCCCTTTGGCGTTACGCCAATAATACTTAGAAAAATACGGACGTAAATACTTCAACAGGAACGAATCATCTAACTTTTTTTTTAAATTAAATTTTACATTTAACACGAAAATCACTTTCTTTGTTCAAAAAACTAACTGCACAGACTTCTTTTTCCTTTCCAAGTGTCCACAACGGTCTTCTTAAATGTTCTGTATCAAAAACGTTCGCTCCATCTCTCTCTCCCTTATCTCTCTTCAGCAACAATTCAATTTCGACGACGGTCGACTTCGAAACTAGCGAAAGCCACCACCACCGAAAAGAATCGAAAAGAATATTTATTTATTATTTATATATTAATTTTAATATAGCTAAGTTGATCGAAACAAAAACGACGGAATGGCTACTCACATAACATTGGCACGCAATCAGTAAACAGCTGATATCCAAACTGCTATCACGTAACATAAAGCTCCGTATCTACAGAACCATAATCATACCGATTGTTCTATACGGATGCGAAACATGGGCTCTCACAAAACGGGAAGCAAACAAATCCCGCGTATTCGAGAATAAAGTTTTAAGGGGTCTTTGGAGGTAAATATGACGAGGGGGCAGGACAATGGAGGAAACTCCACAACCACGAATTGGAAGATATATACCGCAAACCTACAATAGTGAGAGTAATCAAGTCACGAAGATTAAGATCGACCGGACATGTAGCGCGAATGGGCAACGATAGGACCGTGCGTAGAATTCTTGGCGGTAGAACAACGGGAGAGACCGGTAGGACGACCGCGACGGAAATGGGAGGACAATGTTAGGTTTAACCTTGAGGACATCGGATCGGTTGGTCAAGCGTGGAAGAAGAGCGGACAGGACAGGCAACGATGTCGGAGTCGAGTCGGTGAGGTCATGAACTTCCGGGTTTCTGCAAGCCAATAAATAGTAATAGCACAAATTACAGGCATTATGAGTTCAAACGTATGCCCTTCGGTCTAGAGAGAGCGGCGGCTTCGTCCCAGAGACTCATGAACCATTTCCTAACGGGGTTGCAAGGTATCGAATGCTTTGTTTATCTGAACGACATTGTCATATATGGGAAAAACCTAGAACACCATAATGACAAACTCTGGAAAAAATCTAAAACCTTAAGCTGCAACCGGAAAAATGCAAGTTCCCACAAACGTAAGTAGTATATCTGGGACATGTCCGAAAAGGGGCCAATGCCAAATCTCGATACGACTGCTAGTGTTAGGGATTTCCCCATTAGCTTGGCGAATTATTATCGAAAATTTGTTCAAAATTTTTCGAAAATAGTACGCCCCTGAACAAACTTGTTAAGGAAAGACGTTAAATTCCCCTGGTGAGACAAATGCCAGCAAGCATTTGATAACATAAAGGAATTATTGGTCTCACCGCCACTGTTAATCTATCCAGACTTCACCAAACCTTTTAATCTGACCACGGATGCAAGGAAGGAAATTCACCGTGTACACGGAATACAAACCGTTAAAGGAAATATTTAACGTGAAAGACCCCACCGTCACATTTACTAAGATTCCATTGCAAACTGCTGGAGTTCGACTACCAAATTGAGTACAAACCCGCAAAATTGCGATGAGACTCCCACACTACAAAGGGGCATTGTATTAACACGCACCCAAGGTAAAAAGATATGGGCAAGCGAAGGAACTCACGAAATTTCAAATAACGACAAGTCTTCTCTTCACGAGAATCCCACTCCGGCCCACACGGAAAAAGGAATGGAAATAAAAAATCCTGATGACATCCAGCATTTACAGCGGGATGACCATGACCACCCTTTAAGCGGACACCAAGGGCTGAGCAAAACGTAAAATAATACGTAGGAATTTTTGGTGGAAAATAAGATACGCGACATAAAACAATACACCAAAGTATGTAAAATATGACAAACCATGAAATCTTCACCGAACTTACGTATGCTCATGATAATAACCGACATGGCAGAGAGGCATTTTGAGAAAGTATATCTAGATATAGTAGGTCCTCTTGATCGAACTCCAACAGGCAATCAATACATACTCACGTCTCAAGACAATTTGTCTAAGTATATAGATTGCTACGCTCTCCCAGATGCGGCGGCAGAAACGGTGGCCACAGTCTTCTTTCACCAAATAATTGCTCGGTGTTTCGAAGCAATTGGTAACCGATCAGGGGAGCAACTGCTCCGTTTTAAAACTACAGACCTCAGCGAATGAAGCTCTCGAACGAGCCCGTGGCCCAGTCGTAGACTACCTGTGCAGTATTGTGGATGGAAATTCTTAGTCATGGGATCTATACCTGAGAACGGCAACATTCGTATACAACACCAATGTAACCGAAAGTACTTAACTTACGCCAATGGACTGTCTCTTTCGATTCACCCCGGAAATACCAACTAGTATAAAACAACCTCCGGAACCGGTGTATAATCATGACAGTTACCATAAGCTATTGAAGTACAAACTTCAGCATACGTACGAGATAGCAAGGCGTAACCTATTAACTTCCAAAAGGAAGCGCAAAGAGTACTACGATCGTAAGACCCGCCCATTCACGTTCCATGTGGGCGACAAGATTTTAATACGGAACGCGCAGAAACAAGAAAGTTAGCTCCCATATGGAGGGGTCCCTATAAAGTAGTGCAAATAAAAAGCCCGGTGAATTCATTAACCCTTATGTCAATGACCAACTTTACCGACAGTAGTCAATGGCCGGGTACCCGGGTACCCACATATAGAAACATTGTTTTAACAATGTTAAAACAAATATTTTGCAATAGATTTTAATTTGTTTATCAGAAACAAATATATTGTGAATATTTTATGTATTTTATATAATTATTTTTTATAAATATAAAGAATTTTGACTATCTGCGGCTACAAAAGGCCTATTGAAATCGGCGCAGAGCAAGGTCAGGATCGGCAGGTGTGTAACAACTTCAGTTATACCTGCTAGAGGGATCTCGAGTATTCGGTTGACGAATAATTTGTACGGTCAACTTTCTATTTATAACTTGCGAGTTTATGGTGAAACCATTCGAATCCGGCATTAGAGAAAGCGTGGTTCAGTCAGCGTCCTTTGTGCATCTGAGCATCTTCAAAATGACGACTTTGTTGACACGCGCTCAATTCAACAGGTAATAATATTAAAATTAATATTGTTAATGTATTTAATAATATTAAATAATAAACAATATAATAATAATATTAATAATAAATAATAAAACTTGCAATCGAGTCCATCATCGGCAAGGTTCGGCCGCTCGTGCCGACGACCCAGACAGCATGTCCGCCCCTGGATAGTACAGGAAGAAAAAGGTCACTGGTTGTTGCCACATTTGTTTATCGCAGGCTCTGAAAAAGCGGCGAAAAACAAGAAAGGCGTGTCGGCAATGTGAAATGCCGGTTTGCGACGAACACGCAACTACGTTGGTTGAATGTAATGCACGTCACAGAAGTCCTTCTGAATAAATTTGTTTGTTAATTTAAATGCATTTTTATTGTTTTTCATTAATTATTAGTTATTTAAATAGTTAATTATCAATAATTAATTATTAATTAACTATTTAACATTCAATTTTGCATCATTCTTCATCATTCTCAATGCTTTTTAAATGGAGTACCCGGGTACCCGGTCGGTGGCTCAGAATACAATTTTTTAAAATGTCAATTTGAAAATAAAAAAAAAAATTTTTTTTCATTGAAATTTCGTAATTATCATTCAGAAACGTTTGAATGGAGATAATCTAAGACATGGGACCGAAATTCGTCTACTAGGCCGAGCAATCGTGAAATTGCGACAAGATAGTGATCGTGATCGTGAAATTGCGACGAAATGGGTACCCGGGTACCCGGTCATTGACATAAGGGTTAATAAAGGTAGGGAGAAGGAACGTAGTGGTACATAACAATAGGTTGAAACCCCATTATGAATAAAAGGAGCCAAGAATAGGAGAACCAAGACAAACAACGATTTTTAGCGCACTAATGATAGTGCTAAGACAACCTGTGCTTAGGATATTTGAGCTTCATTCTTCTTCTAAGAATGAAACTCCAAGTATTTGGGTGGGGGGAAGTATTGTCAATGGCGCAAGGCTAGTAAAAACAAATTATGGAAAATGTATCCAATTTTACTTGCTAAATAAGGCCAAGACCGGATCTCGGTTGTAGAGCCGATGATGATGAAGTATTGTTAAGGGCCACACCCACACTCTCACTCACAATCCCCGTCTCACTATCGTAATAATAACGCCACGTAATAAATCTAAATAAACTACTTGGCAATAATTTAAATAAAAAGTCGCCAACGCCAGTCGTTCCCTTCGTAAAACACAGATAATAGTCAGTGAAATAAACTTGATTAAGATTAGGATCGCCGCGTATGGAGTTTATCGTACCACGTGAAAAACATTCGGGGACTACAGAGATTAATATTGGCCGCGAGTAAACCGCGTGCGTGAACCGCCTCTGTCTAATCCAACATATAAAACGAGAACCAACCTTTCTCAGGATGAATTATTATATATATTAGTTACAAATCTTCGAACACATTTCGCAAATTCGCAGATGGATTGGATACAAATCCACTACCCAGTTTCTAAGATTGCTGTTTTTGGCGACTTTAATGTACACAACTCCTACTAATTAGTGCATTTTAATAGAATAGACGCTGGCGCAAGGCTAATAACCTTGCCCGTAAAAATAAATTATTATGGAAGTTTAACAAGCCTCGAGACTTGCTAAATAAGGCCAAGACCGGATCTTGGTTGTAGTGCCGATGATGATGATGATGAATAGAATAGACGAAATTGAAACATTCGCTATTATCCGCAACCTGTCTTAACTAGTAGATCACCCTACGCTATGCGGCGTAACCAAAGTGATCCTGCAAACATCTAAGATTTGAATATCTTTTTAGCCAAGCAAATTTTGCGAACAAATAATTGCGCCATTGGGAAAATCTGATCACTGTTTAGTAACTTGCATCTCAAACGACTTGTTTCCGAAACTCCAAAGCTTAACGCCTGGAAGGTCAATCAGCGAAGTTATTCCTCTCGGTACGGAACTTTACATTTCGTCTTGTATCAGATGCAATTCGTCCGATAAAGCTTGATTTGATAAAAAAATGCGATTAGATCAGAGCAGGCGTTGCGTTTTATTCCAACAGAGGCCATCAAAAAGAATTTTATTAGAATCAGAAACGCTTACAATGAAGCGATTGAAATCTCGTAGATGGTTCACAACCGCATGTTCGGATTAATGGCAAGGACTATTAGAAATTACAGTTCCCGTTTCTTACCTGCGATTGTGGTAGGCAAGCCGGTACTAGGCATTAACTCAAAAGGTAAAGCCAATGTTTTCGCAAATTTATTTTTCCGTAAATTCAACCCCAGATGTTGTTCTTTTAAAGCCCCCGGTTATCGCTCCAATACAATTTTCAATGCTGAAAGTTCCGTACACGTGTTGTTCAACGCATACCCTGTGGACTCGATTCCAAGAAAGTAACCTAACCAAACGGAATACCAGCAATGGTTTGTAAAGACTGGACTGTCACTATTCTTAGAAATCTTTTTCGAAAAGCGAGTAAATGCAACCACTCGTAGAAGGAGGGAAAAGGCAACTCCCGCAAAATTACCGCCAAGGGCCAATTTCAAGCTATCTAATAACGACTCAATTCGTTTACTTAAATAAAAAATTGCCAAAATTTTATCGATACTGCTTTAAGTGAGGCGAGATTTTGGGAATCGAAATTCTCAACTTGTGAAAGTTCTGCTTATCGGTACAATGTTTGTCGTAATTTCAACACGTGGCAAAATAGACATTCTTGGTAATCGAGACAGGTGACTTGTATTTGTTAATTAAGTTTCTTACGTTGACAGTAATCCCTCTCAAATGTTCTGTAATATACTTGGGTTCACGTATTTTCAAATCTTCGAAACACTTTTGGTATTTATTTTTCATTTTGTGGAAGTTAGGAGGCGTTGCAGATCTCGATCCAATGTGGAGCGTAATGACATCGGCCTTTGCGTTTCTTTTTCAATGCGCAAACTATTTCTGATATGAAAATCATTTATGAGATAGAAACAACTAACACAGATCCAGTGACTAACGTAACCGTCATTGGAAAAGGAAATATTATAACAAATTGTATAACTTACGTGTAAATGGGTTTATCATGGCCTTGTTTAAACCAAATTATAGTCTGAACTTTGTCTGGAATCATTGTTCCAGGCTTCAAATCACAGGGTAGAATCAGTTCCAGATTTACAGCTGTCTGTACCTCAGAAAGGGGACCTGAAAAATAAAAAAAAAAGTTAATAAGAAATATATATCATTTGTTTAATGATAATTTGTGGTCAAGGCTAAGCGTGCCCTTCCCTCGTTGGCTTTTCCACCATCAGAAATGAATAGATAATAAGAAGGTGTGCTAACATTTGATGATCCACTTTGGTATACATGCGTCTTCGTACATCTGCGGTAGATATTTCAGTGCCTAGGAGGACCTAAGAACCATCTACGGTAGAGAGGAATATTACCGAGAAGAGCACTTCCTTCAAGGTATCTGAAAGATAGTTTAACGAACTACATTGATCGTCGTTCGCCAACATAAAATATTAAGAGTATTGTTCGCGTATGTGCATTTTTTTTTGTTTGAGTGCATTGGAGTGTGAGCGAGCGCACGTGTTTAATAAACAAATATTTAATGGTTCGATCACGTGTCATCAAACCAATAACAATTTAAAATAAAAAATACGCGAAAAACTTTTTTTTTTTAAATGAGTGACGCACTGACCATTAACGAAGGTCAGGCCATAGGTAAAAAGACAAGGAGGAGGTTAAATATTCAACCGAATATAACCGTCAAAAGGCACAAATCAGATGCAAATGAGGACCGTAAAAATGATGAAAATTTGTATCCCAGTAACATTCATTACTCGGGAGTAGGAAACAAATATAAAGAATTGGCCGTTGAGGAGCCAATGGAAAATAAGTCTGATAAAGAGCTCGACAACATCATCGCCGAGCTTATCAAAAACACATATGATATGTGCAGAGAAGTAAAAGCAGCTCTGGCAAAAAGTAATATGCGACGATTACAATTATGTGAATAACAACAAGGAAAACCTCAATAGTCATCCCCATTTTCAAAAAAGGCGACAGATCTGACTGTGAAAACTACAGAGGAATATCATTGCTCCCAACCGCATATAAAATATTAACAAATGTCATTCTGGCGAGAATCACACCTTACGCAGAAGAGATACTGGGAGACTACCAATGTGGATTCCGTAGGAACCGGTCAACAAGCGACCAAATGTTCACAATAAGACAACTGCTGGAAAAGAAGTGGGAATACGGAGAGACGGTTCACCAACTGTTCGTTGACTTCAAAAAAGCCTACGACTCAGTCGCAAGGCAGAGACTCTACCATATTCTAGTTGAGCTGGGAGTCCCAAAAAAATATGCCGCGCTCATTCAAATTTGCATGAACGAAAACAAAGGGCGAGTTAGAATAGAAAACCACCTCTCAGAACCATTTGAAATCCGGGACGGACTAAAGCAGGGAGATGGTCTATCACCGTGTCTCTTTAACCTTGTGCTCGAGTATGTCATCAGAAAGGTACAAGACGACAACATGGCCGGATCATCCCTGAACGGGGTCACACAAGTGCTCGCATATGCGGATGACATCGCCGTTCTGGGCGATAATCTAGAGACTGTTAGTAAAAACTGTGAAATCATCATGCAAGCGGCAGAAGAGGTGGGCCTAGAAATAAATGAAGACAAAACAAAATACATGATTACGGCGAGAGCAGGTGGGTCTCAGAGAACACATATAAACGTCAGAGGTAAGATCTTTGAAAAAGTTAAAGAATTTAAATATCTGGGAACGATACTGACGGCCAGTAACGAAATGTCGAAGGAAATTAACAAGAGACTGCATTCCGGCAACGCGAGTTGGCACGCAGTCAGTAAACTGCTGAAATCCAGACTGCTATCACGTAACATAAAGCTCCGTGTCTATAGAACCATAATCATGCCAATTGTTCTATATGGATGCGAAACATGGGCTCTCACAAAACGGGAAGAAAACAAATTCCGTCTATTCGAGAATAAAGTTTTGAGAGGCATCTTTGGAGGTAAATATGACGAGGAGGCAGGACAATGGAGGAGACTCCATAACCACGAATTGGAAGAACTATATCGCAAACCTACAATAGTGAGAGTAATCAAGTCGCGAAGATTAAGATGGGCCGGACACGTGGCGCGAATGGGGAATGATAGGACCGTGCATAGAATTCTTGACGGTAGACCAACGGGAAAGGTGACCGGTAGGACGGCCGCGACGGAGATGGGAGGACAATGTTAGGTTTGACCTTGAGGAGATCGGATCGAATGGTCAAGCGTGGAAGGAGAGTGCCCAGGACAGGGAAGGATGGCGAAGCCGAGTCGGTGAGGTCATGAACTTCCGGGTTCCTACAGGCCAATAAATAATAATAATAATAATAATTACAATTATGTGAATAAAAACGACAACAGCAGCAGCAGTAGGACAAACAAGAACAAATCGATAGGAAGGAGAAAGTATGCCCCATCATTCTGAGCCGCATGCAGCCTAAGGGCTAAGGTCTAAGGTAATAAAACTCGGCAATTTAACATGAAAGAATTTTAAAACCGACCGCATCAATAATGCAAAAATTGGTATTATGTGTAGTGATCTAGAGAATTATCATAAAATTAAATCCGCTCTGGGTAGGGCAACTAGCTAGTACTACAAGTACAATACAAAAGCGGAGAAAAGTGTCTCCATGCTCCTAAAAGGAGTTGATCCTTCTTTTTCCTCAGAAGAATTACGTGTGGAATTAAAAACTGCTGAAAACGACAGTCTAAAGACTATAGATGTGACACCGTTCTCCACCACCAGCTCTAGCAGTCGCAACCGCCAGTTGCCTTTCTTTATTGTGTCACTTAGTCCCGACAATAAAGTTGGTGGGCTTAGGTATTTTTGTTCGTATTGCTTTATCTCCATATTTATTTAACAATTCATTTACAGATTTTACTTAAGACTAAATCTTAACAATTATCATTCTTACAGTAACTTACTGGCACATTATCATTTTTCCTATGCCTTTCGGTGTACAATAACTAATGTTTTTTTTTTGTTTTGTTTAAATTACATATATAAAGGTGGTACCAATGACGGCGGATGGGTCAGCCCATAAGGAAACCACCAAACAAGCCAAGTGAGCACCGAGTCCCCTGCCTGCCCAGCACAAAAACGAAAGACCACCGCCAATCTACATCAGAAACCCGACCAGCACCAAAGCACTAATTCAAACCCTGCAAAATGCCTTGGGTCACCGGAATTTTAGCACCAATGCAAAAGGATCGAGGACTTCCATAACAGTCAGATCATTAGTCGATCATGACAGGGCAGTTAAAAAACTGTTGAAGGAACAATATCAGTTCTTCACCTTCCAGCATCCGAACAGCAAACCAGCTACCTTTATTATAAGGCACATCGATCCCGAATGGACCAACGAAGGAGTGGGACTGGAAATCGCTAGGATATGTCCACAAATAAAAACCAATAAGCTGGACTACTTCCAAACACCGTACATGAGGACAAACAACGTAAAAAACCTCCGGATCATACAAATCCCACCTAATCAGGACATCAAGCAACTTAAACAAATTAAATATTTGTTTACCCAAAAAATCGCAATCGAATAGCCCCACAAACAAGAAATTCTTCATTGTAAGCGATGCCAAGAATCAGGACACTTGGCGGTCTCATGCCACCAGCAAAGACGTTGCGGCAGATGCGCAGAGGAACACGAGCTCGAGGAATGCAAGGTAAATCCACAAGGCCTGGAACCTGAAACAATACAAACCGTCAACGCCGATGGATCCATTACCAACAAAAAGATCACAGTTAAATGCTGTAACTGTGGAGGCCCTCATCCGGCAAATTTTTCCCAGTGCCCTCAGAAGCTAAAACTTCTGGAAAGACGGAAATTAGCAACAACTATAAAATCAACAACAACAACAACGAAACCAACAGTATTGCAGGAAACGAAGTCAACCCGACCCGGAATATCGTACGCGGATGCAGCAAGAGGAAACTTCAACACTACCACTCCCCCTAACAACAATACTGAAAACTTCAATCTCGACATCATGGGATACATCCAAAGCTTACAAGCCATGCTACCTAAGCTGAGGAAGATGTCAGAAATAGAGAAAAAAGGTCAGATTCTTTCACTAATAACTTCCCATATTCTTTCCAGCTCTCTCTAAACTAACGATTATCTCCCTCAACACAGAATCCATTTACTCTAACATACGTAAGCAACACCTCCGGTTGTTTGTTGAAAAGTTTTCCCCAGATATCCTCTTCCTTTCAGAGACCTGGCTCAAACCAAATTCCTGAGTTTCAATTCCCAATTATACTTTAGTTTCTAACCCCAGAACTAATGGATCTCATGGAGGTACCGGCATATTAATTCACAAAAAATTTCAATTCAGTGAAATTAGATTCACCTGTGTATCCAGCATTGAATACACAGCAGTAAAACTTTTCTGTGAAAACAATAAAGTGCTCGTCTTAGCATCCATTTATATTCACCCTTCACGACAACCAGATTTCCCGGATACTGACATTTCGCAAATTATCCAATAGTCCGTTCCCGCTCCATTTATAATCGGAGGAGACTGGAATGCTCGTCATACAGCATTCAATGATAATAAATGCAACAAATATGGTCGCCAATTGCTAGCCCTCCTCCGGTCTTATCCATATACTTACATTGACTCCCCATTACAGCCAACTCGTGTTTCTAGCTCAGCCAGGTCAACAATCGACTTCTTCCTCAAGTCCGACGATGTTTATTCAGCGGGTCCACCTTTATATTTCCTTCTGATCATGGTTCCGTTCACACCACGATCCAAATCCCCTCTCTCGACCCACTATACTCGTCAAACTCTGTCCCAAACTTCACCAAAACAAATTGGAGAAAAGTCAATAGGGACATAGCGATAAGTTTCTCTGACTTGTATATCCCTGAAGCATCTAACTTACTCCCTACTGAAATCGATCAAGCATCTTTAAGAATAGAGCAAATTCTTAAGGAGGCTCTCAGCAAAAACACCCCGACAACCATTCCTCATAACTATTTAGGAAAGCCTTTGCCCAGCATCCTAACCAAATTATTGCGCCTTAAAAAACAGCTCCGCCGTAAACTTCATACAAGATACTGCCCCTTTATTAAAAGCCAAATCCAACTCCTATCCACTCTGATAAATGAGCAGTTGAAAAACTTCGCAGATGAAAACTACATCTCCTCACTTAAAAATATCAAACCAAATCGGGATCTTTTCAAAAACATCAACCAATTAACTGGTCGTAAATATAAACCCCGAATTGATCATCTCATCAACCCAATCAGCAATAATATTGCCCAGTCCGATACGGACATAGCAAATTGCCTCGCAGAACACTTTGCAAAGATTCATGAGCAAAATAATTCTCTCTCAACTCTTGGCTTCGAGAACACAGTAAACGAATACATCTCAAACAGATTATTCACATCTTTTACTCCTTTCATCGGTGAATTTAACAACACAAACATAGCTTCACACCCCTTAGACACTACAAATTTTCTAACTGCGGACGAATTATCCGAGATCGTAAGATCAGGAAATAACAAAAAGTCAACTGGATTAGATGGAATCCCACGTCTTCTATTTAAAAGGCTACGCCCACCGAATCTACTTCCCATCCTCATTCTTCTTAATCATATAATTAATGCATCGCACTTCCCAGAGAACTGGAAAGCTGCGGTAGTAATTCCTATTAAGAAGCCCGGTAGTAGTAATAGCCCTTGCAATTATCGTCCAATATCCCTATTAAATACATTAAGTAAGATACTGGAACGCAAGATCTACCAAAATCTTCTCTCATTTGCCAATGAGAATGCCCTCATCCCTAACTGTCAGTTCGGATTTCGTAAGCGACAATCCACATGTCATGCTCTACTAAAACTCACACACGATGTTACAACTGGTCTCCAAAACCAAAGCCCTACTGTGTGTATATCTCTCGATATTTCTAAGGCGTTTGATTGCGTCTGGATCTCAGGACTTCTGTACAAACTGCACTCCATATTTAATCTAAACTCTCACACAACAAAGCTCTTAGCCTCATATCTTTCTGACAGAAAATTCGTTGTGAGAATAAATTCTTCTGTATCAGAAACCCACACCATAACCGCGGGTGTTCCCCAAGGCTCTATTTTAGGGCCAATTTTATATCTGTTGTATACCGCAGATATTCCTCAACCCGTATCTCCTAATGTTGTGATGCTGAATTATGCTGATGATACATTAATTTACTCTAGCAGCAAATTTGTTAAGGCTGCAAGAAACCGCATTAACAACTTCCTCCCTAACCTATCATCATACTTTAATAAGTGGAAAATCCACCTTAATCCAAATAAAACGCAGCTCATAGTGTTCAAGGGCAAAAACGAGCACTGTACAAACAACACTAGACGCTGCCACAACAAAATTAAGATTCAACTGAACAACACTCTGATAAAACCGTCCAAAACCCTAAAATATCTGGGAATCACTTTTTCTAATAACTGGTCTTTTTCCTCCCACATTAAAAATTCCCTTCATAAACCCTCAATTCAGCTTAATCTCTGTAGAAGAGTAATGTGGAAACCTAATAGTCTCTCTCACAAAGTCAAACTGCTCATTTACAAACAAATTATCAGGCCCACACTCACGTACGCGTGCCCATTGTGGTACCATATCACTACCTCCCAAATGGAGAAATTACGAGTATTCGAAAGAAAATGCTTTAGGTATGTCTCTGGGTTACATCGTCGTCCTAACTCCTATAAGTACTATAGTAACGTCGAACTCTACAATACCGCTGGTATCGAGCGCCTCGATAGACGATTCCTCGAACTGTCTATCAAATTTATCGAAAACCTACAAAATAATCCCAATCCCATAATAACCTCGCTCTTAGAGAGCCCTCTAGATATCAGAACTAACTATCCCAACTGTCTCCACACCAGAGCTATCTTCGCCTCAGGCAGACTGGTAAATGATTCAAATGAGATCATATACCACAACACCGAAGTTACCCCTAACCAGTTCAAATACTGTAACGTCCAACCATTTTCCAACATCCTACGCTTTTCCAACGAACAACCGGAGAGAAATACTCTACCTCTAACCCATAACTGACCTCATTCCACATCCTTTAATTCATAACATATATCCCATTAATTATAAAACTTTGTCTATGGCTTTAGGAAAATCATACTGTAATCAGGCTAAATTAGGTTAAGTTATTTATATAATTAGGATTAAGTTTAGATTAAGTAAAGTTGAAAAAACAAATTCCTGGTTTTCTGACCTTTTCCAGGAAGATAATACCACTAAATTTATAAACACGCATCTATCTTATATCTCATAAAATATTGTTTGGAAAATGTATATATTATTATAATAATTACATGTAAGCAATTGTTACAAAATTAATTTTAAGTCACTGTATTACTTAAATGTACGAATTCTAATTATGGTTAATAAATACAGTTTTGAAAAAAAAAAAAGACGGCGGATGGGAGCGAACACCCAGGGCAAAGTCACTGATTGCTTTTAACCCGGCGAAGGCCAGGACGATCCTTGTCCCCGTTCAATCCAAGTTGACATGCAGTCTCCACATGACACCCCTGGATAGCTACGTTGGCACCCACCACGTAGCCAACCAATGCATGCAGCGACATCCTAAGAAAGGTTGGCGGAAGGCTAATAACCTTGCCCGAAAAAGAAACTATAATGGAAAATTTATCAAGCCTCGGATATGGACCGGATACACGACGACGACCACGGAAACGAAAATGGCTAAACGGTTTGAGAATTTTCTCATGGTACGTCCGCTCACTATACAGAGCTCAAGCTGCACAGTATCTAGCTGATGCCCTGTCCGAATATAAGGCTGACATAACAGCATGGCAAGAAATAAGATGGACGGGGAGTGGTGTTATTCAAAGAAGCGAGTATGACATTTATTACAGCTGTCATGCAAAACACCATGTGCTCGGGGTAGTCTTTCTAGTCAGCCAAAAACGGAAGCCTGCCATTATCGGCTTTAATGCGATAAACGAAAGGCTATGCACTCTTCGCATGCGAACCAAGTTTAAGAACATAAGCCTCATAAACGTTCACGGACCTACAGAGTCCCCTGACAACGAAAAGGAAGAATTCTACGAGAACGTCGGACGGGCACTCAATGCCTGCCCAAGATACGATGTGAAAATCGTTCTTGATGATTTGAATGCGAAAATAGGTTGGGAGGCGGTTTTCAGGCACTACGCCCAAGATACGATGTGAAAATCGTTCTTGGTGATTTGAATGCGAAATTAAGTTGGGAGGTAGTTTTCAGGCACTACGCAAGTTCCCATAGTTTGCATGAGAACACTAATGACAATGTACCACGAATCATAACTCGTGTGAGGCAAGTTTAAGAACATAAGCCTCATAAACGTTCACGGGCCTATAGAAGAGTCCCCTGACTACGTAGAGGAAGAATATTACGAGAACGTCGAGCGGCCCCTAAATGCCTGCCCAAGATACGATGTGAAAATCGTTCTTGGTGATTTGAATGCGAAAACAGGTCGAGAGCTGATTTTCAGGCACTACGCAGGTTCCCGTAGTTTGCATGCGAACACTAGTGACAATGGAGTACGAGTCATCGAACTGGCAGCATCAAAGAACTTGGTCGTTACGAGTACCAGGTTTCCGCGTAAAGATGTCCACAAAGTCACCTGGGTATCACCTGATAAAGCCACTCGCAACCAAATTGACCACGTGTTGACAGATCACCGCCACTCCACGAGCCTGATGACGGTACGAACGTACCGAGATACCAACATCGACTCGGATCACTATCTTGTTGGTACAGTTTTCGAAGCGCGGATTACTTTACGGAGACGTATTGCATCCGGGGATCAGGTTCGAATCAACAAGACTGCCCTACGCAATGCAAATAACAGTAAAACCTTTGGTCATGCGCTAAGACTCGCCCTCGAAGAGCTCGACGGAGGGAGAGTAAGTCCTGGGGCCAGAATGCCGGATGTAAAAGAGAAATGGACACGCCTTAAGAATACCGTCATTAGTACTGCCAACTCCATCTTAGGCAGTAGTCGTAGAGAACGGAGCGAAAACTTGATGATGAGTGCAAACTAGCGACTGAACGTAAGAGTGCTGCATACCGGGCAATGCAGCAGTCTCATAGGACGCGGGTACGCGAGGACAAATACAAAGAGCTCAGAAGAACTGAAAAAAGACTTCACAGACAAAAGAAAAGTGCCTGGGAAAAAAATCTAATCTGTGAAATAGAGAAAAGTAGAGAGCGAGGTCCGCACCAGGCGCGGAAGTTCTACCAAATAATCCGCAGTATGACGCGGTACACACCACGCTGCACTTACTGCAAGGATAAAGGGGGTAATCTGATCACCGATCCTGAAGGCATTCTGGAGCGATGGGGAGTGCACTTCAATGAATTGCTAAATGGTCAGTTCACAGTAGAATTGGAGGCTCCGACCAAATACTACCGCCACGAAGCATTGAGGAAACATTAAAAGCCATAAGACAACTCAAATTAAATAAGGCCCCCGGAGCTGATGGCACCAGTTGAGCTGATCAAACAAGGATGGACAAGGTTACATCACGCAATTCATGAGATCGTTGTGCACGTATGGGAGCAAGAGATGCCGAAAGATTGGCGTCGCGGAATAATTTGTCCCATACATAGGACGGGCGATATCACACTGTGCAGCAATTATAGGGATATAACATTGCTGAGTACCGCTTATAAGATACTCTGCTCTATCCTACTAGATCGGATAGCCCCATACGCTAAAGTCATAATTGGTCGATATTAGTGTGGCTTCATCCCAGGCAAATCAGCGATTGATCAGATATTCACCTTTAGGCAGGCGGCGGAAAAATGTCCGGAATCTAAGATTCCAAAATATCATCTATTTATAGACTTTAAGACCGCCTACGACAGCATAGCCAGGGTAAAACTATATAACGGCCTGAGAGAGTTCGGTATTCCAAACAAATTGATACGACTTTGTAGGTTGACCATGACCAACGTAACTAGTCAAGTAAAAATAGCGGGATTGCTGTCCAAACCAATAAACATCTATAATGGACTCCGACAAGTGGACGGTCTGGCCTGCCTCCTCTTCAACCTGGCGTTGGAGAAAGCAATCCCTGACTCTGGGGTTATAACTAGAGGGACTATTGTCACCAAGTCCAGCCAGATGCTTGCCTACGCAGATGACATCGACATCATCGGCAGAACCGAATCGGCGGTACAGGAATCCTTCACCCAGATCGAGCAGGCGGTACAAAAACTGGGACTGCACATTAATGAAGGAAAAACGAAGTACATGGTGGCAACTTCTGCGAAGAGAAGACCTAGCCCTGGTCAAACTATCAGTGTCGTGGAGCACGAATTTGAAGTAGTGCAATCCTTTAACTACCTTGGGTCAATAGAAGCAGCCGATAACAATATGGAAGAAGAAATACACGAACGGCTGATCAAATCCAACAAAGCCTACTATGGTCTATCAAGGCTCTTTAAATCCCGAAATTTATCCAGAACATCCAAGCTACTACTGTACAAGACCATGGTCTTACCAGTACTCATGTGTGGATCCGACCCCTGGCTGCTCAATAAAAGGCACTCTTAAGTCTTAGCCGCGTTCGAGAGGAAGGTCTTAAGGAGAATTGTTGGCCCCGTGTGTGAGGAAGGACGATTCCGGAGACGCTACAACCCTGAGTTGTACGCGATCTACCTTGAAGCTAATGTTGTAAGAAAAATCAAGCTCGTTAGACTGCTGTGAGCGTGACACCTAGCTCGAATGAGCGAAGAGGAGCCTGCCCAGAAAGTCCTTTGTGTCAGGATGTATGGAAGGAGACAGCGCAGCAGACCTTGTCTGTGATGGGAGGATGGCGTAGACCAGGACGCCCAGAGCCTGGGTGTGGCAAGCTGGATGACATCTGCTCGAAATAGTGCCAATGATGATGATGATGATTCAAATTGCCAGAAAATAAAAACAATTACGTCAATAATCAAAAACATTCGAAAACTGATCAGTGACAATTATAGAGCAGTAATTAATGAAGAGTGGAACAACAAAGTCGAAGCTATTAAAGCTAGTGAACCGGATATGTTCCTACAAATAAATAAAGTATTTAGAAGGAGAGATTATAATATCATTCCATGTCTGCAAATTCCGCGGACTCCCGAGAATTGTTACACATTGCTAAACGCAGGACTTATCCAGGTACACATTGATTCCAACGAAAATTTAATGATAATTTAAGATCCACAAAAGAAAGCGCACGCAATTGTTGCTTGTTTCGAGGCGGTGTATAGGGCAAACGAACCCGTACATTCTAACCGCGAGCTGGACATTAAGGCCCTCCAAAACCATATTTCGGTCCGCCAAGAATACAACAATTGGCATCTTGAAAATCGAAGTTTCACTACATTTAGTGTAAACAAGAGAGCTAATTCCCCCTTAGAAATCTCCACGCGAGTATATTTGTGCAGAAGGATAAACTTACGGACATCCTTAGATTTATTAAGAACAAGAATAGAATTCTGGAATAGATAGTATTCCAAACATTGTTCTAAAACACTTGCTTCTTAAAGCAGTGAAGGTTTACGCTGTTTTATTTAACAACGCTCTAAATAATGCATATTCTCCAATCTGTTGGAAAACTCCAGTAGTACATCCCATCCCCAATAAGGGTAAGGACAGAAGCAACCCCGCCCATCTTCACTTAATTAATTTGCTTCCAAACATCAGCAAGGCAATCGAGTAAATTATAAATAAAGCATTGATACACCGGTGTGATGAAAATGGTATTATTCCGAACAACCAGTTTGGTTTTGGATCGTAACACGACATGGTTCATGCTGTGACAAAACTTCTTTCCGACATACAGTGGAGCAAGGCAAAGTGACAATGCCCCGGGACCTGTTTGATTGACTTTGAAAAGGTCTTCCATACCGTATGGTTAGAAGGGCTTGTATATAATCAAATCTAGGTACGTCCGATAATACATGTTATACATTACCTACGATATGATAATGGGTAAACAGTTTGTGGTGAAATGTGGAGACACATTGTCCAACAAGATCTTTCACATTAAAAACGGTTTACAGTGGGGAAAATGAATTCTCCCTTTTTTTAACATTTACACTAGTGAGCTAGTGGGTTATCTTAAGTATACAATTGCATACGCGGACTACATTGTGGTGTATAGATCTGAATAAAAGGTTGATGTCATCAACCGACTTCAATAGAATCAAACGTTTTTGCAACGATTGGAAATGAAAGATCAACTTTCAGAAAACCGAGACTATCCTTTTCAGGATAGTTTTTCTTTTCAAGGGATAGAAAACGGAATTGGAAACAATTTTCCATTGTAGGAAGTAATAATCATCCCCTACAAGTCAAAACCATCCACGTCGTTTAGAATATGGCCAAACAGTCACATACTGACATAAAAGATGGCACAACCTAATGACGTACAGGAAGGCACACATGTATCGCCATTTCAACGGCGGTACTAAGCACAATTCCCAAAGGAACCGAAAAAGAAGAGGCTGAGGAACACAGAGGTTCACACCCCCACCGAGTGAAACCCGCCGGCATAAACTATGAGTACGAACTAGTTATTTAATTATTTTATTCTTTGTGTGTAAAATAAATTTTGACCCTGAAAGTCGTGCCCTACTGGGCAAGATAATAACGCTCTTCATTCAAAAAAGAGAGCCGTTTTGGATATGCGGCCGCCCGACCAACGGGGAGAAAATTACCTGAAACAAAATTGGCGCAGCCGGTAGGATTCGTGGAGTAGCGATTAAGTGAGTCTAAATGACTGTTGTTGAAAAGATAATTGGGCGGCTGGAGTTGCTCCCACCCAAGGAATATTTCCTCAAGGCGAAATAGTGTTACGGGCCGACCTTGAGTCCAGGTCCCCCCCAACATCCACTAATCCCCTTTCGTTAGTTTCCCCTCTTTACCTGTAAACGGAGAACAACTCGCCAAGTAGTTAATTTGCATAAACTACTTTATGCAAATTCTACTTGGCAGAGAAAATAATAAAAATCGGCGTTGGCGTCGAATAATAAAATAAAACGTCAACGGCGAAAATAATAAATAAATCATTCGCCGTTAAGCTTCGACAGACTTTAGACAAAAAGTAAAGCAAACAAACAAACGACGTGGGGAAATAGTCACAGACAAAAATTCGGTGCCCTAAATAGCTGAACTAGAGGACACAACCGAAAGCTGAACAGGGGAGCAGCCATCAACGCCCCCTGCAACCAGTCGCAGCCAGCAGCAACAACCACCATAGACCGTCAACGGTCAATCCAAGTAAGTCCCCTCCAACTTACCCAATATAACTTAAATATATTAAATTATATATTCTTAAAAAATATAAATTGTTAAATAACGCATAACAATTTTAGTCGCAGCCAGCAGCAACAACCACCATAGACCGTCAACGGTCAATCCAAGTAAGTCCCCTCCAACTTACCCAATATAACTTAAATATATTAAACTATATATTCTTAAAAAATATAAATTGTTAAATAACTCATAACAATTTTGGCGCAGCCGGTTGCCACCAGCTGGAATTTGTATCGAATCCGTCGGGGATACAAATCCAGTGGTAGAAGAGCCCCGAGGCCCTAACGTCCCTAGACTAGCGGAACTAGCGGCTAGGTTAAGAGAAATAAAAGCCGTATAACAAAAAATAAATAAACCATAAATAAAAATATTGGTTCTCTTTTTCTCCGTTTCGTTCGACGTTGGGAAGAAAACTTAGAAAACTTGTACCCAAATATTTTTCGTTGTTTTAGTGTTCTCGTTTCAGATTTTTATCTTCTTCTTTTCTTTTTATTTTATCTAGATTGGGTCTTGTCTCTCATCGGTGGGTTGTTTTAAATTGATTCTTGCCTCTCATCGTTGGGACATTTATTTAAATAAAATTAATCCCCCATCGTTGGATTATTGTCCCGCTATCGTGTTTTCGTTCGCTACGGTTAAAAGCGAACTACGGTCAGAATTATCCGGGTAGCCCCCCATACGTAAATTATTAAACGCGCGTAAGCATTACCGTTGATGCAGACGAGGAGCCACACAAGGCAGCTATCCGCGGAAATAATAACGGTAGAACCCATCGCCGCTATGTTGG